>CM046039.1:26055681-26148181 GCA_025215565.1 Flaveria ramosissima | reverse complement strand
CTCAAAGTCTAGGTAACGTCATCGACCTCCGTTACGTTTCGATTGTTTTTTTTGTGATTCTTAAATTGTTTCGATGGAGCACGGTTAATTGGGCAAGATTGATACTCACATAAACTTGAAGTTAAAGAATGATATATTGGGATTTTTTTTAAGTGAAGTACATCATTGAAATAGTCTTCTATATTTTATGAAAGGCTAAATAATGCAGAGTAATAGAGGTGAAGATGACATGCATGCTCCTGCATAGTATCAAACACATACATGCATACAAATTAATTACCTTCCATTTGTTATTTTGCGTCGTTCTAGAATCAACTTAAATAAATCAAATTATTAAAATATTCATTATTATTTTACGTAGTAAACTGATAACATTAAATAAACGATTTTAACTATTTCAATATCTAAATAAAGGATTTCCTTTATAACTAAGTGTTCTTTTAAAAACTCATGTGAACCCAATGTACGTTAATATTAAATTCAATGTACATTTGAATTTCTAGTAAGTAAAGATCATATAAAACATACTGTGGAGTACTATAGACACAAAATTAAAAACTAACGAAGCATACACCTAATAAAATTTCAATAATCTAACTGTGAAATGTTATTAATATGTAGATTAAGTAAGGACGTCGTTAAGTGGTGTGCTTAACTTCGTATAAGCTAAGCTAAGGTACGGATTCCGACCCTTCCTCTCTCGTAGCATGAATACCTCCCGTTCGTGATCTCTATCTATAATTTTAGGACTTGATATGCAATTATTGAAATCTATATTATTGTTACAAGTAATGAATCATATAGTTCACATCGTATGCATGCGATAGGATCTATTTGCTTTGTATTCATTGTCGCATGCTCCATAAAGTGTTGATTATTGGTATGGCAAGTAACATTGATTAGAGTAACTTATTGTATACTTTTGACTTGCTTGTATTGTATTATTGACCTCTATACCCGAGCACATCCACCTATGGGGACATAGGGCGTCATTATGGCACAAGTGACGTGCTCTATCTGTGGTAGAGCGATTAGATCGCAGCGTCTCTACATTATAACTATGTGCTAATTTGTTGCACTTATTGATTAGTGTTAAAGGAGGCGTATGGATCGATCGTAGGATATCATTGTTATTGTTATTGGTGAGATGGTTAGGTGTGTGTGCCCTTATTCCTATCTCACATATTGGTGCATTAGAACTGCAGCTAATGTACATATTGTTAATTGTTATTGTCATCGGCTCATATGGGTATTCCTTTCTAGATGATCATTATTAATTGATTTCTACTTGATCATCTTACTGTTATCGTTATTGATCATTGTATTGCTATTGTTTACTTCCGTTACTGAGCATTCTTTGGCTCAGCCGTGTTTTCTTTTGTTGGTTTCTCTTATGTTTATAACAGGTACTCAAGGGGCTCAAGGGAACGAGTGAAGAGAGTTAACTCAAAAGTTAGGATGAGAACATTTGGATTAATAAGACTGAATAGTATTTAATTCTAAGACTTTATTTCAATTATTTGGACTTATGTAAGGATTTGAATGTTTCTTAGTACTTCAATTTTATTATTCGTGAAACTCTGATTACTGTTTGTGTGACACGCCAACCCTACTCGGGTTGGGGTGTTACAAGGGTTGGGGTTGGGTTTTATTTATTTTTTTACAAGAAAGGTCCCCGTCTTTTATAAAAATCGTTTTGAACATTACGTGATTGAACTTTTTCCACACCGAAACCATCAAATGCTCACATAACATCAAAGAAAAATTAATAGCATTAAATAATATTTATTTGCTAGTTTAAATGGATTTTTAATAATAATTAGGCGTTAAAAGCCGAAAATGAGCGAAAACGGGTAAATGCCAGAAAATTCTGAATTTTCACAACCAGGCTACATAATTAATGATATAATCATATAACACATAATTTCACACCAATTATGATTGTTAAAAACCATTTTGACAAATCACCAACGTTCGGGGACAGGCTGGTGTGCGATTCGGCAATTCTTCGAATTGTCGTTACGTAAAAAGTTCATGAATGTTTGTGCAATAAATGACACATTTAAGTAAAAAACATTAAATGCATGAATGTATGATTGGAAAACCATGTTCATGTTGATTGAAAAGTGACCTAAAAATGTCAGGTGTCACATCATCCCCTTGTTGAAAGAAATTTCGTCCCGAAATTTAACTAACTCTGGTAAAAGACGGACGGAAATTTCGTGGTTGTCACAGCATCCCCTTGTTGAAGGAATTTCACCTCGAAATTCTCACCTTTATATGCTTATCGTGTTCCAAGGTAAACTCTGATCCATGCTTATAATTCATAGTAACTTTAACAGTAAAGGTACAATTATGCTTGAGTGTTTTTGACCACTTGGTCCATGATTTCAACTAGTTTCTCGACGAATTGCAGCTGTGCGTCCATCTATTTCTCATTTAACAAAATGACTATTGTCTTATCAGACTGACATTTCTTCATGTTTTGAAATGTGTAATATGTTTTATGCTCCACTAAGTTCTCCGAGCAATTTGGGTTGTTAATCTACTGGACCAACCCTTTTGAAAATCTCAAAAGATCCAACGTAGCACGGGTTAACTTTTCTTAATTTTTTTCCAAAATGAATTGTACCTTTTCAAGGTGACACTTTTAGAAGTACCTTGTTTTCGATTTGATATTCAGTGGGTTTTTCGCGTTAGCCCATATAAATTCTTTGTCAGTCACGTGCTACTGCCCTACGGTTACGAATTCGTACGATCTTCTTAGTCGTCTCGTGCACAAGCTTAGGAACAGTAAGTTGACATTCTTTCAACTTTTTCCAACATATATATAATCGACAGTTACTTTCATATATTGTCTCAAATAGTGTAGTCTTGATCTCTGTGTAGTAAGTGTTATCATAGGAAACCTTAATCAAGGGTGGGTGGGTTTCTAAACTACTGCTGAAATCAATAACACATGCTCACAACATGTCTTCTAGTATATGAGTCGTACGCTCATTCTGACTATCAGTTTGCGAACGATACGTTATGCTCCTATCCAACCATGTTCCCAATGAACTTTGCAATGACCTCCAATAATAAGGAATGAATCGAGTGTCATGATCGGAAATGATGAAAAACTAGGACCTCATGCCGAGAGACTTTTTCTCTTGGATAGGTTCGAGTTAAGTTATCAATTCAATCAGTCTTACTAATATCCAGGAAGTGTGCGGATTATAACAAGCTATCTACTATTACTCAAATGGTATCGTATCCGCTGAGAGTTCGGTGTAACTTCACAATCAAATCCATTAAGATCTACCACCACTTTCATTCTAGAATTTATAGTTGTTGGAGTAAACTAGACGGTCCTTGATATTCCACCTTAACTTCAGAACAAGTTAAACATTTCATACATGCATGGTAATATCACCTTTCACATTCTGCCATTGATAAAGAACTTTCAAATCATGGTACGTCTTACCTGAACATCAATGAATGGGATATCGAGTCTTACGAGTTTCATCCATTACCAGCTCTCGTAAATTCATGTACCGAAAAAATATCCATATTCGGTCCATGAAATAATGAATTCCTTCAGATTTTGTCACTACTTGCTTTTTCATGTCTCGCATGTACTCTGCCTTTAGATTCTCGGCCTTTAAAGCCTCAAGTTGAGCATTACGAATTTAATCAGGTATTTTGTTATGGATGGTAAGCTTTAATGGTCACACTCGCTTTGGTTTAGGTGTTTATTTTCGACTTAGGGCATCGACTACCACATTAGCCTTACCCGGAGGTACTTCATCACATTTTCATAGTCATTTAACAGGTCGACCCAACAATATTGTCTCATGTTCAGCTCCTTCTGTTCAAGATATACTATAGGCTCTTATGATTGGTGTAATGATGCATTTAGTACCGTACAAGTAATATCTCTATGTCTTACATGTAAATCAATGACTCTCAACTTTGATACGTGTGTCGTGTAGTTCTTCTTATGAACTTTCAACTGAAAAGAAGCGTATTCGATAACCTTCTCTCATTGCGTTAACATACAACCAAGACCTTGGATGGAAACACGCAATATACTATAAATTGGTGTAGTACAAAGTTTTTGTTCCAGAACTTGAAATTCACAATTCTGTTTGTTACCCCAACTGTATGTGGCACCTTTATGAGTTAATGTCATTAGAGGTTGTCTGATCTTCGAAAACCCTTCGATGACTCGTCGGTGATAACCAGTCAACCCAAGAAACTATCATACCTTAGTCGGAGTTTTAGGCTTAGCCCATTCCTTAGTGGATTCTATTCTTCCTAGGTCAATAGGCATTCCCTTCTCGTTAACCACATGACCCAAAATGTAAACATAAGTCACACTTCAAAAACTTGGCATACAATTATCCTTGTTTTAGTAGTTCGAAAATAATATTCCTTATGCACCCCTTTGCTCTTTGTATATGTTAGAATATCATTAGCAATAACGTTGATAAACTTATTCAGATGGGGGTTACGCACTTGGTTCAGGACATATATGAAAGCCGTGGGTGCATGGTAAAAACCCACTTGGATAACAAGAAACTCATGGTAACAATACCAAGTTCTGAATGTTGCCTTAGATGTGTCATCCTCTCGGAACTTTGATATTCCAACCTCAGGTCTATCTTGGAATATAAACTCAACTCTTAAAGTTGGTGAAGCAAATCGTCGATGCGTGGAATAGAATAACAATTCTTAATTGTCTCTTTGATAAGCTCACGATAATTAATATATACATACAAAAAATTCTATCCGTTTTCTTGACAAACAGGACTCGATCTCTTTGATCCTCTTTTCCTCGGTAGCTTTCTTGGTGATCATGGCTAAAATGGCAGTATGGCCCTTGCTTAAATACTTCTGAGCCTTCATACAAAATTTGGTGTCTAAGACTCCAACACTCTTCTCGCCTAAACAGCTAAGACTTCACCACCATGAAGTGGTATGTGAACGACCTTTCACGACAGATAAATTCAACTTGCTTCTTGGACTACTAATCGATAATCACACCGAACTACGAAGCATAATAGGCATAAGATCTATATCCATCTTATGTCTGTATAATCCCAATGTACATCCCTTCAGAATGTAAGTTACTTCAATTTGCTTACCATCAGCGAATTGTATAGTATAACTAGGTTCCTTGCAGTTGAAGCTTCGTCTAAAAGTTTTCTAAATGGTAACCATGTTCTAGTCGTTTCTTTCCTTGCTAGACCTTTTCATGAAGGCTCGACCCTTGGCACCCTATCCATTATTATTTTCCATTATCAGTGTCCTTATTTCCATTTTTAAGTTGAGGGCAATCTCCCTTGATTTGCCTATCTGTGCCCTATTTGTAACAACCATATGGTGCTCTGGCTTGTCGTTTGCTACTAGGGGTCGTTGTTGCTTGATCGTTAAATCTCCCTTGTAGTCTTTTGTTACATGGTCCTTATTGTCATATCTTTGACAACAATACTGATCAAACTGGCCATGATGGTGAATGACTTACTCTACGTGCCATCCTATCCCTGCTAGATGTAAGATGAACAATCAACAATGTTGTGCTTAGTTAGAGTGCTCTACACCACTACCAAGTTAGTGAGCTTGTGAGATAACCTCATAGCATGCTGAATTATTATAGGATCAACGATGATGACCCTTGCTTAAATCTGAGGTGTTATCCCCTCGATTGACTTCTCAATATGCTTGTACGTTGGAGTTACGATTACATAAAGCAACCAACTCATGGAAATGGGTCGTATATTCCTTGATATCTGACCCTATCATCTAAATGTTCCAAAATTCCTTTTCTAGCTTCTAGTCTTCATTCCAGGTACAGTACTCCTCCTCCAGATCTTCCTCAGATGTAGTAGCATTTACAGCTTAGGCTTCTAGCCTTCTCTTGCGAGCACTTTTCCCTTGCTAATAAAAAGAACTTCCAGCTAGAAGCTAATCTCAATTTTGATAATACTAGTCTCTGTTGCATATCTTGCAGTGTAGCCTCGAGGGTTTTTATTCTTATCTAGTGCTCCCTCGACTATGCCTTCTAGTGAATTGTGCTTGTTCGTGTTTTCCTCGAATAAATCAACCAACTCATATCAAATGACACTATATGCATTTTTAAAGTAAGCGTTTGAGCTTAAATGAGAGCAAAACATTGTTCAATGTAACCAATGCGGAAGCGTAAATGTTTGTAAAACCATGAGTAATAATTAGGCAAAACAAAGCGCCCAATGAAAAGTAGTAAATATGATTGAACTTGCTTTCAAATGATAAAAATGATGCATGAACCTCAGACGTGCAATGCTAGCCTTAAGCGTGCCAGCAACCTGAGAAGACATGCTAAAGTGTGTCAACACAAAGTTGGTGAGTTCATAGGTTTAAATCAGTAAATATGTATGAGCGTTTTCTTGGTAAAAGTAAATAAAGGTATACCATAGGTAGCTAGCCCATATATCGAGTTACTTAGCGTTTCGAACCGAAGTTGATTGTTTGTGAGTTGTTTTGCCTTCCGCCATGTCTTATCACTGAACAATGGAAAATGTCTAGGTCAATTAAGCACCCGTTCGAGCTCCAGTCGAGTTAGCGCGACTAATGCGAGTGGGGTTTGTCAAACCCAGTAGTACTACCCAAAATTACCTCACTATCCCGTTATTAACGATTCGAGTGTGTAAGGACTTGCGTGATAATGTTTGCACTATAGTAACAGAAGATATACCAATAATACTAAAACTAGTAAATAGAAATAGTTTGCATGTTTCTCCCCCAAATAGAAAAGTAAGTAAAAGTGGGGTCGTGAATATTCACCTTAGATGCGTAAGAAAAACATGAAGTGTAAAAGTCAAAAGCTAATCATTACCTAACAAATGTAGGTCCATGAGTATGTGTACATAATGGTCAAGATGAACCCCGTTGTATCCAAACAACGTAACTATTAGCATGTTCGAGAAATTTTTAACATGTTTAACCAAGTTGACTTTTGTTTGACCAAAGTTAACCGGATTGACCTGATGACCCGTTGGTGACTCAAATAAGTAAAATCATGTTTAGTCATGCTCAAATAGCTTACATATCAATTCACATAAAGTTCCATATCGAAAACCTATTTTTGGAAAGTTTCTATTTTTGGAAAATATGACATCGCTACACATATGCAATCCGTTTAAAGATTATGAATAATACCACAATAACCATCTCAATTATACATGTAACACATCCAACAATCATCCATAACATGTTAACATAACCTAAAAACTTCATCGTGCCCGAAGTTTCCTAAATTAAACATAAGAGCACAAGTTTCAGAAATTTAATCCAAATTCTCCTAATATGCTCCTATGATAATTCCAACATCAATCACATCACCATAACATGTTCTACACATATCATACTCATCATATAACACATCGGAACACAAACGTTTCCATAAATAGTAAGCATGTTCATACGAAGCATTGTTCAGAATTTGAATATTCCCAATACTTTCTTAGGTTTTAAACATCATATAAGAACCATCACAACCAATCAAACATGCATAAATTATCATCTATAAACTAACCTACCCAAAACACTTTAATGGAAAGTACCCGAAAACCAAGCCAAAATCAAAACTTCAAAACATGACCTTTCATCCATTAGCATCAACTAACATCCTAGAACCATAAATTCAATCCAATTTCATCAAAATCATACAATTTCTACAAAATCCCCAAATTAAAGTTTCTATTATAAGTAAGTCTCGGGTTTTCATCAAAACAACATAATTTCACAAAACCAATCCGTACAAACATCATTATATCAAATACTAGCACATAGTCAATCATCAATTTCAATCAATTTCAAGTTTTGATTCATGTTTAGATATCTAGGATTCATGTTCATCATGATAATCAAAGAATATTAAATCTAACATAAAAACTTACTCGTAATGATGCATAGATGTAGCTAACACGTCTTTGATACACGAACAATCCATAATCATCACCAATTGCAAGAAGAAATCAAGTTGTGTATGTGTTCCTATGTGTATGTGTTCCTATGTGTGTGTGTTCGAAAATGGGGAGAGGACAAGGGGATGGGGCGGCCGCAATTGAGGGGGATTAGGGTTGGGGTTGGGTTTTATTTCTTTTTGTTTTTTTACAAAAAAGGTACCCGGATTGTATAAAAGTCGTTTTAACATTACGCAATTGAACTTTTTCCACACCGAAACCACCAAATGCTCACATAACATCAAACAAACATTAATAACATGACATAATATTTATTTTCTAGTTCAAATGGATTTCTACTAATAGTTAGGCGTTAAAAGCTGAAAATGCGTGAAAACGCGTAAATGCTAGAAAATTCTCAATTTTCACAACCAGGCTACATAATTATTAAATCGCATATTGATAGGTGAAAATTTTGTGATTTCAATTATAATATGTTAGAATTATTTTAATAAATAACAATAAACCATTCAAGCATATTGTATGTGTTTAGAATACTTGAATTTTTAGAAATGTTGGTCCTTAAAGTTTACTCGAGCTAACTTCTTCTTCACGACCATGTAAGGAAATATTTTAACCACTTTTGGCTATTTAATGTTTACCCGTTCATCTTTTATCAATATTTTTGACCATAAGTTTAAAGTTATATTTTTATAAGCTTGTAAGTGTATGTTTTATATGATATCGTTAACCTGAAAAAAAATATTATTTCATGTTGAAAATGAAAATAAAATGAACAAAATATTAATGCTTATAAATATAGAGGTGCACAAATAACCGATTAGTTGACCCCACCTAAAAACCAAACCGATAACTAAACCTGTAATAATCAGTGTTGTAGAAACCAGTTAGTAGTCAATAAGAACCGCTTGTTAAAACCGGTAAGTATACTCATAGAACGAACTAGTTAGTCACCGATTATGTTTAATTGGTATAAAAAGTTAGGGTCAATTTGGTTTGGGTAATGGAGTGGATGAAAGAATAGAATAGATTATGGAATAAAAAGATAATTACATTCCATTGTCTTGTTTAGTTATCCTATAAGAATAAAATGAATCAATACTTTGTGTTGTTTGTTATGTAGGAAAAGACAAAAAAATGGAATACAAAAATGGTTATAGTGTTGAAGTTGGGTGGTAGTGGTTGTTGCTGACCGGTGGTGGTTCCTTGAGTGGTGGAAGGTGGTGGTGGTGGTGGTGGTGGTGGGTGGTGGTGGTGATGACGGCTGGTGGTAATTGGTAGTGGCGGACAAAAGTGGTGGGTGGTGGGGGCTACTTGTGGTGGTGGTTGTAGTGCTCGTGGTGGTCGTAGTGCCCGTGGTGGCCGATGGTAATTGGTGGTGATGGTCGATGGTTACCGATGTCGGTTAGTGATGGTTGCTAGTGGTGGTGATGGTGGCCATGGTGGTTGCTGGTGGTGGGGGATGTTGTAATGGGTGGTGGTTGCAGGTGGTTGTGGTGGTGGTGGTGGCCGGTGGTGATTGGTGGTGGTTTTCGATGGTGTCCGGTGGTGATTACCGGTGGTATATGGTGTTGGTGATGGTTGTGCCTAGTGGTGGTGACAAGTGACGATAGATCTTGGTGGTCGGTGGTGATGGTGGTGTTAGTTGTGGTGGTTGGTGTTGGTGGGCGGGGTGATGGTGGTTCTGGTGGTTGTTAATGGTGGGCAGTGGTGGTGGTGGGCGATTATGATGGAAGTCGGTGGTGGTGGTCGGCGGTGGTGGTGGTCGGGTGGTTGTGGTAAATGAGGATAAAAGAAGGAATGAAATGAAAAAATAAAAGGTGGTGGATGGAATGAATTATAGGAAATTAAATTACTTAGGTATTGGTTCATTGAAATTCTTTTATTATCCAAACATTTATTTTTTATTCACCCCCGTTTGATTCGCATAATTCTCGAGAATGGGAAATGAAATTGGAAAATTTTACATCCAAAATCCTGTTTGATCGGTCAACGAATGAAATTGAAATTAGCATTCCTTCCACATACCCATGAAATGTTTAACAACCCAATAGAATGTTAAAAATTAGCATTCCAATTCCACTCACAATTGACCAACCAAAACGCATTATCAGTTTTAACAATATTTGAATTTCAATTTCAACAAGGCCTGTCCCAAGAGTCCTTGAAAAATTTTGGGCCATTGGCGATTAGAAAACAAAAGAGCCCCTATAATATAATGTCAATAACCCACATATAAAAATCTACAATACGACAATAATTTTTATATCAATAAACAAAAGTATTGCGTTAAAATAATCTAATTTACTTACTTAAGCAAATGGTGAGACTCTACTAATGTTTTTAAAATGAGTTAGATTGGATAAATGGTAGTGGAATAAACTAATTAAAATGTTAATGAGCCCTAAGTTTTAATATGTCAAAATAATTAAATTGTTGTTCTGTTTGTTATTCAGTTTGTTAATAGCCTATAGTTGTTTTTAAAAAATATATATACATACATATATAATATAAAATTTTTAAAAACATTTCGGGCCCCTAAGGAAATTGGGCTACCCCGTCCCTTCAGGGCCGCCCATGAATTTCATTTACATTTTCAATTCCAATTACTTTGCAAACATTTTGCGAACCAAACGACCAGTCGATGTTTCATTCAATTCCGTCTTTCATTCATGCGTATCAAACACTACCTTAATAGTGACCAAACTGTTTTTTTAAATAACTTATTTTTAGACCAAGTTTTTGAATAACCAATTTATGCAGCTCTACTTGCAATTTTTAAGCCCAATGAAAATAAAAATGTAATAGCCAACAAGCCCAAACTTGATGATTTAAGCACAATGCTTGTATGTTGGAATACTTAGGAGACCCAAATAGATATGCTAAGCCCATCTATTACTCTTTTAGAGTTATAGGATAACGTGGCTTCTTTTTTTTCTTAACAGCCGCTGATCTACTTCGAAATCTAACAATTGTTGAATTTAAACATTTTATCTTTAATATAGAGTCAATGCTCCTTACCATTAGGGTTGTTTACAAGCTGAGCCGAACCGAGCGGACCTTTGCTCGTGTTTGGCTCGTTTTTAAACCGAAACGAGCCGATCGGCTCGTTTACAACCGAGCGGAAAATCGAACGAGCATTTTTCGAGCGAGCGCAATCGAGCACCGAAAAAATTATACAACCAAACTATCTTGTGTGTCATACGATTTATATTGCGGTGAACATGTGTTAATGACTCAAAAAGCATCATATTTCATAACACAACATTTTCATGAATAACAATATGTGGCTGATGATGAGGCTAAGAATATAGCCACCGAGGCGTAAGCATATTGTAGAGAGCGATGACGGTGAAAACGGGAGATGATCGACAAAATTTGTCTCTTAGAGGCTTAGGATTTTTAATTTTATACTTAGTTTACAATTCTTTATCAGGTTGATTGATCAAGTATCATAAGTATAATTATATATTTATATATAGTGGGCTAAATCTACTAAAGTGCTATGTATAAATTATACATATATATATATATATATATATATATATATATATATATATATATATATATATATATATATATATATATATATATATATATATATATATACACACACACACACACACACATACACGTACGTACGCATGTACATACGTACGTACGTACATACATACGTACGTACATACATACATACATACATACATACATACATTCGAGCGAACCGAGCCGAGCGGACCTTTGCCCGTGCTTGGCTCGTTTACAAACCGATCCGATCGGCTCGTTTACAACCGAGCAAAAATTTGAACGAGCATTTTTCGAGCAAATTCTGAACGAACGTCGAGCGACGAGCAGTTTGAACAGCCCTACTTACCGCTACAAATACCTTTAAGTTCGACTTCTTTTTTTCTTGACCTTTTTTGGCCTTGCACCCAACTTGACGTTTGCGCTTGTTTTGTGGGATAATTAAATCGTGCTAACGTGTTTCATGATCATTTCTTCCGTTTATAATAAACAACAATAACAACTTGCATAGATTATCTTGTAGTTTATATGACTTTTGTCTTTTAACTTTAAAATAAGTGTCTATTTAAAAGATGCATTACGTCTTTTAATATAAGTTTACTCTTATAGTAATTTACACCTTAAAACTCTAAATAACTATTATTAGTTTTATAAGAAAACTTTATAATACAAAGGGTGTTTTGGTAAGAAGTTTAAAAAGTAGTTTCACGATTGATATAAAATACGAACGGTTCAGATTAAAATAAAGTTATCTCGCGTGAAAGGATTATGGATGGGTAACTTTGAAAATAACCTATGTTGATGTTTTTCAAAATCTCTCAATTTTTAAAATGCATATAATTTTGTATACGGCATTTTTTTTTGAAAAAAAAATATATAAACCACAAAAAATCGAGCATTTTATTTTTTTATATGAGTATAGTCTTGCTATAGTTTTTTTAAACACATTTATATTTTATGCGTAGAACTTACGTGATTATTGACTGCGTAATAATAAATATAATTTGCGTAATTATCATATAAATTGAATAACTATTTTTATAACTTGAGTAATTATTATTTACGTGTAATCATAAACATAGGTTTTAGTAATTATTAAAAAACCTACGTAATTATATATCTTATATGCGTAATTTTGACGTTAATGAAATTAACCATTTCTCAAAAATACACGTGTCATGTCCTGGTAACTTCATATGCTTACGTTTTTTGTATTTTTTATATTAGTATACTCATATATATCATAATAATAATATCTTTATTTATCGATATTAATACATCAATTATCCGTTTTATTTCTTTTTAATTTAATTTTAAAAACCATAAATCATACAACAACTTTTAAAATCCACAAGGAGTCCACCTGAATTTAAACAGAATGAGTCTTCCCTCGGGACTGTCCTTCTGCCTCAAGAAGTACAATAAATGTTATAGTCTCTCAGTGATCGTTTAAGCTTTAAATATTTAGAACTAGACTTGTCTTGTTTTTTCCCCATACTTCTTATTTTTGTTCTCTTGTTATTGATGTACATAACTAACATTCAATTAATTTTGTTCATCCCCGAATTATGTCAACCTTTCATCTATGAAATCTTTAATAATTAATTAAAAGTTATATATAAACTCAAAAATATTTAAATATATTAACAAAAGGATTGATGGTATGATAGTATATTTAACCAAATGGTTAGGGTTCAACTATTAAGCCTCATAACTCTTAAAAGATTTATTTTAGCTCACACACTACACCTGTAAAAATGTAAAATATATAATCCCTCTCCACAAATACCGCTTTAAACCTAATCTAAACCGGCGGAGGGTCTACTTTCTGGTTCGACCGGTCGAAGTAGAAAATCTTGGTGTTGAGATGTTTAGAAATTTTATTTCAGTTTTTACAAAATATAAGATAAAGGTTTGGGGCACATGGAGTTGATTCGTGGAGAAGCCCGAAACTACCGGAGAAAAATCGAGGCCGGGTGGGAACACTACCCCCTTGTTCCAATATGCTACTACCCGATGAGCTTTCACCAGGATTTAATGGCCACACCTCCATAAATTGAAAACGAAATTGAGGAAAATGGGGAAATTAGGAAAAACTAGGATCACATTATATAAAATGGGAAAAAGTTAAGAAGAACTAAAAGAAAGGAGAAAAATTGATTTGAAAAATTGACATTACACTAATATGTCACACCTGGAAAACAGGATAGTTATCAATGGCCGAGTTTTGTAAAACTAACAATAAATGAACGTAAACTATTTACTTGAACTAAGTAGCTTATAACAATAAAATCAAGAAAGGAAAATAGAAACACAAAACAGAGGATTGTGATTCATCAATCCGAAGCAGAAAACAGAGCTTCCAAAATCTCAGTAAAAACCTCAAAGATCACTCTATGATGTTCATCCGAATTCAACGAAATAAAACATTCAAACAAATCTTTCAAATCTTCCGCTCGAAACATCTGCTTTTCTACAATCATTTCCACCATTGACACCCTGAAATCCTCATGCGGATTCATCGACTTCTTCGCCACTGCAAAACTATCTTTCACCAGCTTCCCACATTCACTCATTTCAACACAAACATCATCACCTGTTCTCTTTGATTTCTTCTCATACTTCCGACATGCTCTGTTTTTGCGAAAAGATCCCGACGATTCAGAAGGGAATGAACGAGAAGAAAGCAGAGTAGTTTCATCGTCGATATCATCATCTTCATCACTGCTACGCCAATCGTAGTAGTAGTTTTCTGTTGTCGATGAGATGTATTCAATCTTTTTGGGTTTTCTGTAACGGGGTTTCTTTTTGGCTGTTTTCTCCGGTCTCCGGCAGCATTTATCAGGTGAAAATGATGGGGTTTGGTGGGTGATATTGGGTTTATGGTTGATTTGGGTGGTTTTTGGTGGTTTATTTTTAGAGAGTGAGTGAGGTTTGGGGGAGAAGAGATCGATGAGTTGGCGGTGGTGGTGGCTCGCCGGAAAGAAGAAAGGTTCAGTAGATATATCGGAGATGTTCTTGGTGCTGCATGTTTGGAACAGTTTACAGATTTTTAGCTTCAAACGGTTCTCCATGGTGTGTGAGAGAGAGAGTGATTCTCGGGTTGAAGAAGAGATGAACTTGGAATATTTAAACTTATGTTATTTGATTTATATAGGTAGCAATATATTTTTATATTTGTTTATTATCACGCAAGTATACATTCTTGTATGATGTATGATAATTTAACTTTTGCGTGATAATTTAATCTCTGCTTGATTAGTTTTAATACTTGTGTTATAATTTCACATGTAACGTTTCTTTTTGTGTGATAACTTCGTACGTTTTGTACAAAAAAATCAATTTATACCGTAACCTTTCTCTATATTTATAATATGCACATATAAATTAATTTATAAAATTTGTAAATAAGTACTTTATAAAAGTAAAATAAATCAAAAAAATTATATTTTGGATTTATTTTATTATTCACTAATGACATGTAACATATAAAAAATTAATAAAACTTAATGATTTTGATATGTTGAATTTCTTATACCCATATAATATATGGTTTTCTAATCTACTATACTATAATAACTATGAGATAGAATTAGAAAAATATTACATGATAGTAATTGCATGACCGGTGAAGGGTATGGTTAACTTGTTAATGAAAGAGAAGAGTTGCTTAGAACACTTAACAAATCAAATAAGGAACTGGTTAACTTGTTAATGAAAGATGCTAAGAACACAAGTAAATATGAGACAGAACAAGATGGCAAAACAACACAAGTAGTTGGTTTTCAAGAATGTTGTATATTGCTTCTCAAGTTCTATTACAAATGTTACAAAAGAATACGATACAAAGTTACAAGTACTTGAGATACTTTATACTACATCCTACAGCCGGCCATACTTTGAAGGCCAGCTGGATACAATTGACTAGACAACTACAAAATCAAATGTAGAATCAAAAGGCAGATTTGCCTTTTGACTAGTGACTATGACATGCCATAGCTCACATCCTAATATATTACAAAAAGGATAAAAGTACATAAAATAGAAAGCATGGACTCAAGGCCTCAATGTACAGTTATCAAAAGCATGGACCTTTTCACCAACTCATGTAAGTTGGTGACTTTACAGAGTAGCAGCGGAAAAGTGGTCCGGCTTTATGGTAAAGTACATCAGATAAAGGCATATCTCTAAAAGTCTTCAGAAAAAATCTGTCTTCACTCTTTGGCTTCGGAAGACTTTGTCTTTGAAGCTTCGGAAGACTTCATTTTTTGGCTTCGGAAGATGTTGGTCTTGGCTTCGGAAGATTTTACACTTAAAATATTTCTAGTGCATGGTGTAAAACTTCCGAAGCATTTCTACTTCTGTTCTTTAGTGCATGCATGCAGAGAGACTTTGGATGTTTTGGCTGCATCAGACTTATAGGAATCCTTACAAACTCCCCCTAGGCTGATGCTACCAAAACATTTAGAAGATCTTCAGATGTTGGTGGTCTTCAGGATGATAATGACCATACCCTTCTTCATCAGATGGTCAGGATCACTCAGACCCTCATAATATCTTCTCATCTCAAAGAGATCATACAGAGGTAAGTTGATTATGTCTTGCCATGTATAGACATTCTCAACACCTTGATCTCTGATCACATGTCATCTCTCTGGATTAGTAGTGAAGGTCCAGGATAAGATGGGTCTCTCAGCTGCAAGATGAGCCACTTGAATTGGAGTTGATTGGGCTGCCTCCTCATGCACTTCCTCAGGTTGATCTAACTCAGCCTGAGGTGTAGAGGTGGATGATTCAGGCTTTTTCTTCTTTGACTTTGGTTTGAAAGCCATCCTCTTCTTTCTCTTAAAAGACTTCAACTGAGAAGACTGGTCTGCAGCACCTTGTTGATCATCCTTGTCTTTCTCAGTTCGGTGTTCCTCCCTCACTGGTTCAGAAGGAGAGGGAGTTTGACCCTGCTGTGGATCAGAAGATGAAGATTGCTGAGGCTTAGCAGGAGGTCCAGGTTGTGTTGTCTCAGGTTGTTCAACCTTAACCTCAACTTCAGGTGGGATTTGACTTGGTGGGGAGTGTAAGTCAATCAGCTCTCCGCTCTTGATCTTCTTCTTGATTACCCTAATATGCTCATCCATTATGGATAGAGACATAGGGCCAAGTTTCCTTCCGTAGAATCCATACAACTTCAAGAAGCTCATCATCCTTTGTCTGTCAGCAGACTTCTTCATAATCTTTTGGATGATGGCTCTTGAATTTGCAGCATTTTCCCTCATCTTTTTCTTTGTTGCCTTTTGTTCTTTGAGCACTTGAAGTTCAAGCTATTTGAGATACTCAATATCAATGTACTCAAAGGACAAGGGAAGAAGAGCAGATGCCTGGTAGAGACCTGTGACACTCAGGTAGTTGATCATGTTTTGCCTATCTGTTTCCTTGTCTACCTGAGGTTTTTATGTAGCTGCCACATCCTCTTGCACAGGGCTTTCCTGGACTGGGGAGAGAGTTGGAGCATGCTTGTATAACCTTTTCTGTCTCTTCTTCTCTTTGAATTGGAGAAGTAACCTTGCATCCTCTGCTTCCTTCATCTCTTTTGACACTTTCATGTCAGCCAGTTCATTTAATTGCTCTAAGAGGAGAGATATAATCTCATCTATGTCATAGTTCCTTGTCTACAGGTAAGTAATCCTAACTGCCCTCAACTCATCTTCTTGAGTGTTTGGTCTGGGGGCAGCCCTGATTGCAGCTTGCATAAAGCCTAAAGACCGAGAGGAACTTTCTTCCCTTAGCTTCCTCTTCCTCTCTCTCTCCTCCACCTCAATCTCAGGAGTTAGAATCATTTTCCCTTTGTCACCTACAGACCTTTGTGACACAGGGTGGAGAGAGCTTTGGCCTTCATTGCTTAGTGTAGCATCCAAGCTCTGGCCAGAGAGAGGTTGTGAGACACCTTCACCAGCAGGTGTTTCACTGAGGGAATGAATTTCTGAAGCAGTTGTTGGTATGACAGGGGTCTCAGGCTCTATCATTGGGCCTTTAGCCAAGGTTTTCCCTTTGAAGCTAATCTCAGGGTCTGCCTCAGCATCCAGTTGACCAATGACATTACCTGATTGCCTTTGTCTCCTTCTAAGGCTGAACTCTTCAGTAATTCTGTCTTGAATCCTGAGTGCTAACCTGTCAGATTGTCTTGATTGACTTGGGTTGACAAGTGGCATGTTGATCAGGTCAAGACCTTCATAGTATTTCAAGGTCTGAAAATTAAATACTTCTTGCTGCCCTTGAACTCTGTGAAGAATGAGGGCTCTTCTATCAGCATCATACCTCCACCCAATAATGTAGTTTGAAGTTCCTTGAGGTGGAGATGACACAACCCTTGGAATGCCTTCCTCAAAGAGACTCCTAATGACAGAGTCTATAATGTCCACATTAATGTGAACTCGAGAACGTTGTTGAGTATGCACATTTGGCAAGTGAGGATGGTGAATCCTCAATGTCCATACTCCCTAAAGAACTCCCAGGTTCTGTGACTATAATGACTTTCTCTCCCTTTTTGGTAGCATCACCATCTTGCATAGGTGAGCTATAAGTTAGGTCAATCACATTCACAGGTTCTTGTGTTCCTGATTGAGCGCCTCTTAAAGGTCTCCCAGTTAGTTTTCCCTGAGATAAGATATCTCAAGTTGCTGATCATTGAACCTATTATGCAGGGTAGTCACCTGAGATTCAAGGTGACTAACCTTAGAGACTAAATAGGAGCATGCTTTTGACAGTTTTTGCATCTTTAGTCTCAGATTCCCCTCATCTGCATCAGAAGAATCATTGGGGGATGAGATGATTAGACCAAAGTCCTCTCTCTCACCACCAGCTTCAGGTTCTTGGATGCTGGATTTTCTCTGCACATTGACAGCCTCAATTGAGGTGTCAGTGGGCTAAGTTGCCATGGTTGAGGTCTTAATGATGTAATCACTTGCAAAAGTGAGAGCCTCTTCCATGGATATCCTGAACAGGTTCAGAAGTATCCATCTCAGTGATAGGTGACTGATGTGGGCTAGACAAAGGAGACTCAGGAGTACTCATCTCTCTTTGAGTAGGAGAAGAGTAGAGAGTGTCACACCCCAACCTTGACGGCGGAATCGTCGAGATGTGAGGGTTAAGATTGTTCACAGCCACATAACGCTATATTAAATTGCAAATATTATTTATCATAAGTCTTAAAATGAAATACAACCATAAGTCTCAAACAAGAGATAAGTTCAAACATAAATCAAAACATAGCATAACATTTTGTTTATTTAACTAGGTCCAAGTCCTAGTTTTATCGCAAGCTTCAAAGTCCACTTTAAACTTGGGTGTTTCCTGAAACATGATAAAAATAAGAGTCAACTAAAAATGGTTGGTGAGTTTCTAAGGTTTTCATACATAATAAGAAAAAGGTTACAAGTAGCAATTCATATCATAGGTCATAAGCAAGTAAGGTTATAGAACACATATCGTTACAACCAAACCTCGACTTGATTACAAGTATAAAAGATTGGCTAAGTGTATTTGGTTCCCGTGATGAACAAGCATACGTCATCAGGAGTCGGCAGTACCTCGACTTTAGCACCAAATAGGCTTGTCAGGCCCAAAGATCTAAGACGTCGCCAGGCTAGCAATAGTTAATGATTGTAAACAAACTATGTATCTCATATAATCACTTACAATACACAAATAACCATGACAAAATAATAAGTTGAATTGCATGTGATTTACAAGTCTCAAATGTGTATAAGTGTATCATGTATAAGCTATCATGTTTCACCCCAAATTAGTGTGAAAATATGAAAAAGGGGCAAGGAAACTCACATTATATATATAAGATGATGATAAGAAAAACAAACGAAGCTCCAACGATTTCTCTTACAAGATGCCTAAATGTATATGTTCCAAGATTAAGTTCAATAATATGATTAACAATAAGACGTGAACTAGGGTTTCAATTGGAATTTGGGGGTTTATATAATTAAATAAAATAATGACTTGTTTATGTTTTGGTTTAATAACGACAATATAAATCAATTAAAATATCTCAACAATTTAAGTTATTGATTTAATAGAAATTAAGTATAACATGTGAAAAGAATAATTAATTTAATAGTTAACTATTTATAACTTGATAAAGATATTACATATTTAAATGACGTTAAAATTATTTAAAATCATTTTATAAAGTTTTGAGCTTATAAAATGATTTATTATAAAGGTTTTATAATACAAAAACCTAAAAAAATAATAGCACATCATATTATATTATAAGTTTCAAGAATTTAAACAAATTTTAAGGGATAACTTTATTAATTAATTATATGCAACATGGTTAAAAGAATAGATTAATATTTAAATAATTATACAATAACTATTTGAATAATTAGTTATTTAACATGTAAATTTATAATGTTTTGAAATAATCAAAATTTGAACCATAAAAGATTTTTAGCATTTAAATCACATAAAAGAAGTAATAATATTTTATAACCTTTGTTATTCTAAAAATAATTAAATTTAACATCATAAGTTTGCTTTTAAACCTTAATAGTTAATTAAAATAATTAATTAAATAGTCAATTATTTAAATAGGTTATAACATAACTTATTTGAGTTAAAGAAAACCATTATAAGGTAATAAAAGACAAACATTTAAATAACTATTGCCATAGTTTTTATAATTTTAAACTATAAAATTAAAATATTAATTTGTATAAAAATTTCAGAAATTAGATTAATAACTTCTGGAATAAATATAATTAACAATAACAATTATATTTTGATTAAGTAATATATTAAGAGTTTATGTAATTTAAAATGATTAAAAAAACTAATCTTAAAATAACCTGCGGGTGCCCAAGGATCGAACCCGGGTCACCTGCAAAGAAGCAATGTTGTTTACCATTGGGCCAAGGCCCTGAATCTGTCAAATTTCGATTCCCAAATTATAAAACAGATGTTAATGAAATCCCCCAAATATTACATAAACCCTAGAATAGATTTGATCCAAATTGAGCAATAATTCGCGTACGTTAATCGAAATAACATTAGGGCTTTTAATCCCTAAGTAAAATCGAGTAGAAGGATGTGTTAAATTACCTGTTTTGAGTTGGTATGGGGATGAACTGATGCGAGGTGTGGTCGCGTCTGTTCAAGAATCATGCGGGGTGATTATGATGTTTTTGATTCAATTAAACGTTTGAAAAGCTTCATATGATGATTATGATCGATTGCCCTCTGTCAATTTTGATTTATATAGCTTCGAACATGGATCCCGATTAACTTGCAGGTCGCGTGAGAAGGTAGTACTCGATCAATGTGTTTGTGTGTGTTTCGGGTGGAATTGAGAGTTGTAGGAGTTTAGGGACATCTAGATGATTGTATATGGATTAATTTGATTATTATTAGAATTTAATCAACGAACGGTTAAAGAATTGATGTCGAGTGGTTACCAACTCAATCGACCCTTCAAACTCGAATTAACGCTCATTAAGTGTTCGAAACAGTTTCGAGAACGGTTAGCATCGATTTGACTCGAAATTCGGGGGTTACGAGTTGGTTTAGGCGGTTGCCGGACTTGGCCGGAGGTGCCGCCGGCCGTTCGCCGGGAAAACGGGGAAAGAAGGGGAGGGGGTTGGGTTTTAGTTTCAAAATTCTTAATTGGCAACCTAGGTCCCTGAAATATCTATTTTTAACATTTTATGAACTAACTTTAATATTAAAGTTTCTAAATTATCAAATAGGCCCCCTTAACTTTTAAATCAAAGTTTTATATATTTATTAGTTTAATAATTCTTACAAATTATTATTATTAATAACAATATTATTATTATTGTTATTATTATTAGTTATCATTATTATTAATGATATTATTAATAATAATATTATTATTATTACTATTATTATTATTATTAAGATCATTATTTATGTGTTAAGTAATAATTTGCATTATTAACTTTCAAAATAAAGAGTTAAAACAATTAAGACAATAATCGTAAAAGGTCCATAAGTTTCACATATGGCAGCAATGACCCTTACAAGTTTTAACAATGTTAACTTATAATTAACCCGAAAATACATGATGTTACAGTCTCCCCAACTTAAAAGAATTTCGTCCCGAAATTAAGAATGAACTTAAATGAACAAAAAGGAGTTATAATGAAAGGTAAGTGTACAACGGCCAGAGATAGACGTTTGATTACGGATGAGATGGAACCTTATAAGTCTCTTGACATAATGCATACCAAATTTGAACTCTTCCAGTGAAATACGAGACGCTTTGAAATTTGGCATATGAAACGTTGAAAAACGATGACAAGTTACCGTGTATGTTAGACTTATAATCCACAACTTCTAGAATAAAATCTCGTAGTAAAGCGACGTGTTGAAATCAATAAAAGACCACAATTGTAAGAAAGGTTAACCGTCAGGATTTAAGAATCCCAAACGTCACTATATGAAACGATCTTAACGCATATCTTGTGAATATGTATCTCTCCTTTGACCAATCATCGGTCTAAGAATAATACGATATGCGAAGATTTTGGAATAAGTTCACGACGATGGTTAGGAACATTATTAAAAGCAGAAAATGAATTGATCATCCATATTAATGATCGATGTTTAACGACATACCACGGTATACGACTATTTGAGATAGATGCGAGCCAATTTCTCGACCCGTTAACCCACATGTGTCAATATGAAATTAGTTAATCGGTCTATAGTGCACCATTTGTCATCATGGCATCTAAGATAAGAGGCACTTAGTGATGAAAAGTTAAACAGGAGATTCATAGAAACACGAATGTTAGGCTTTGTCATATATAAAGGTAAGACACTTGGACACATACCAAGTTATGTCTTTTCTTTTATGCCAAACCCATGACTACAAGTTACGAAGGTTTATGAACCTCCACGTCACAATGTAAGTAATAACGAGTCTCGTTAGTCGAAACCAAGATAGAGTTTTAAAGATTTCCAAGGTTAAGGGTTCAAAAGTGATTCAAGAAGTAACGCAAACAATAAGACATGCATTTGTAACCATGTTTTAACAAATTTCCAAATATAGATTGCATACGTAATTCATCAAACCCATAAGTACAGTCGAGAACATTCATATGACTAGAAAGACATAACCACAAGTTGATAATGTCTTTATTTAGTAGAAAGATTGTTTAAGAAGACTACCATCACCCAATCATGTGTTGATGATATCTCAAAATGAAAGTGGATAAGTAGGGAATAAATGGTTCGATATAGCTAGATCAAATCAAAACATAAGGATAAAGGGAAAGAAATCAATTTAAGAATTTAAATGCTCCAAGCTCGGAATCAAAATCAACCTAGAGTGATCGGGTCTCTGTTCAAGTTCAGAAATCATGCTTTGGCTTGATAGGTCCAAACACTAACATTGGTTCACCCTTCAAGTTACTACATGTTTCTTGTCACTTGATTAAAACCTTAGTAAGTTGGAGATCAAGAAATGAGAATAGTCATCAAGGTGTGGTTTTCACCCCTAACTTGATGGTGTCTTCTCAAGGTATGACCTCTAACTTACCAATCAAAAAGCTCGATCCCAACTCATTGTTGAGGATCCACAGAATTAAAACGAGGTAACTCACCATTAAGGTAAGGGACATCACTCCTATCTTAACGGTGAAGCTTTACAAAAAAAAACAAAATATAACAAGATGAACTTCTTCATCAAAATCCAGAATTCACTCCTACTTTGATGAAGTCGTCTCATTTGAACAAATACAATTCATAAAGATGATATTATCATCAAGGTATGGAATTCACGCCTATCTTGATGATTGAATTTCATCATAGCAAGAAAACAATCGAAGATTGACATTTGTCACCAAAGTACGGGTTTCAATCCTATTTTGGTGAGATCATGTCATTTGTGAAATGCCATTCCAAAGAAAATAATTGAAGTCAATCCTCGGGATAAGGAAATCATTCCGACCCAGAGGATGAAATTTCATAAAACACACTATTGGAAACCATTTATCAAAACGAATGAAGAATCATCACCAAAGTAAGGGAATCATCCTTGTTTTGATGAGTTAGAATTATTTAGGAGATAAGAGTGTTCTTAGTCATAGGTTGACTTGCAACTCTTGCATCTCCCACGGTGCAAACGGTATAAAGTTCGACTTAACAACGAAAGGAAGAGAATATCTATTAGAAATTCAGAAAATTTCAATTTACATTAATGTAACAAAAGGGAAATCATGCTTACAAAATTTAAGGTCAAAGTTCGAGGTAACAGAATTAGTTATGATGGTGTTCAAATCTTGAATGGTTTAAATCAGGAAGACTAAATCAATGACAAGGGTGATTCAACACCACGACGAGATGTGAACATTCGATTCACAATTGAAGGAAATACATGAACCCCTCAAGACATGAGGTCAACCATAACCTTATTAAGGACATGCGTACTTATAAGCGATCACTCATCTCAAGGGTTTCGAGTCAAGTAAATGGATTCAATGATCGAGTCAAATCACCATTTACACTTTGCCTAGACAAAGTATCTCGAGATGTAGGAATTCCACCTACAGCATTTCATGTTCTTAGTTATGGGACACATCTTTAGGAAGACTTGAGAACCATAAGTAACGGTTTAAATTTTTGAAGACCATTCGGTTTAGATTCCCAATATCTTTGGGTATATTAAGTTCCATGTTCACGTTGGTCAAGATATAGAGATAGTTACATGAAACGCTCAACGTGTAACGGTGTTTAAACGTAAGAGTTGAAATGTAGGGTAGGTTCAATATTAACAGGAACATTATGTATGATAAGAATGAAGAGATACCAGTTCAAGGAATCAAAGATTTTTAAGATACAAAGAGGATGGTTCCATTTGGTAACGCATTACCATTTGGAATCGTTGACACGTCAAGGTAAATTGACCCATTTGCCATAGAGACTTGTGTATGTTGACCATAGTTTATCACTCCCAGAAATCCCCAGGTAAGCATAACTGGTCTCGTAATGAGATTTATACGATATGCTTGCCTTAGCCCGAAGGCCTTTTGCCAAGAAATCCAGAATACAGGTGTCTATGTGTCACACAAATTTCTTTGGTTTATGAAATCAAAACTTGATGAGATTTTTTTAGATTAGACATAGAGTCTAAGGAATTGAACCCAGATGATAAGTATAGATTCCACATGTTGTTAAGAATAAGTTTAGGAAGTTCATTTTGTCGGGGAGAGTCAAAGAGTCAAAGTTAAGTTTAGGGAGACAAGTAACTAAGTTTAAGCATACATAAGGCAATCCTATGCTAAGGCATCAAGTTGCACAAAAGGCATAGCATTATGTAGCATGCAAACAACATGTAAGCACAAAGGTATAAGGATCTTTCTATGAGGTTCATGCAACTATAGTCTAGGTCACCATTTCTAATAACCTAAATCCCTATAGTTATGGGCTCTGATACCAATCTGTCACACCCCAACCTTGACGGCGGAATCGTCGAGATGTGAGGGTTAAGATTGTTCACAGCCGCATAACGCTATATTAAATTGCAAATATTATTTATCATAAGTCTTAAAATGAAATACAACCATAAGTCTCAAACAAGAGATAAGTTCAAACATAAATCAAAACATAGCATAACATTTTGTTTATTTAACTAGGTCCAAGTCCTAGTTTTATTGCAAGCTTCAAAGTCCACTTTAAACTTGGGTGTTTCCTGAAACATGATAAAGTTAAGAGTCAACTAAAAATAGTTGGTGAGTTTCCAAGGTTTTCATACATAATAAGAAAAAGGTTACAAGTAGCAATTCATGTCATAGGTCATAAGCAAGTAAGGTTATAGAACACATATCGTTACAACCAAACCTCGACTTGATTACAAGTATAAAAGATTGGCTAAGTGTATTTGGTTCCCATGATGAACAAGCATACGTCATCAGGAGTCGGCAATACCTCGACTTTAGCACCAAATAGGCTTGTCAGGCCCAAAGATCTAAGACGTCGCCAGGCTAGCAATAGTTAATGATTGTAAACAAACTATGTATCTCATATAATCACTTACAATACACAAATAACCATGACAAAATAATAAGTTGAATTGCATGTGATTTACAAGTCTCAAATGTGTATAAGTGTATCATGTATAAGCTATCATGTTTCACCCCAAATTAGTGTGAAAATATGAAAAAGGGGCAAGGAAACTCACATTATATATATATAAGATGATGATAAGAAAAACAAACGAAGCTCCAACGATTTCTCTTACAAGATGCCTAAATGTATATGTTCCAAGATTAAGTTCAATAATATGATTAACAATAAGACGTGAACTAGGGTTTCAATTGGAATTTGGGGGTTTATATAATTAAATAAAATAATGACTTGTTTATGTTTTGGTTTAATAACGACAATATAAATCAATTAAAATATCTCAACAATTTAAGTTATTGATTTAATAGAAATTAAGTATAACATGTGAAAAGAATAATTAATTTAATAGTTAACTATTTATAACTTGATAAAGATATTACATATTTAAATGATGTTAAAATTATTTAAAATCATTTTATAAAGTTTTGAGCTTATAGAATGATTTATTAAAAAGGTTTTATAATACAAAAACCTAAAAAAATAATAGCACATCATATTATATTATAAGTTTCAAGAATTTAAACAAATTTTAAGGGATAACTTTATTAATTAATTATATGCAACATGGTTAAAAGAATAGATTAATATTTAAATAATTATACAATAACTATTTGAATAATTAGTTATTTAACATGTAAATTTATAATGTTTTGAAATAATCAAAATTTGAACCATAAAAGATTTTTAGCATTTAAATCACATAAAAGAAGTAATAATATTTTATAACCTTTGTTATTCTAAAAATAATTAAATTTAACATCATAAGTTTGCTTTTAAACCTTAAAAATTAAGTTAATAGTTAATTAAAATAATTAATTAAATAGTCAATTATTTAAATAGGTTATAACATAACTTATTTGAGTTAAAGAAAACCATTATAAGGTAATAAAAGACAAACATTTAAATAACTATTGCCATAGTTTTTATAATTTTAAACTATAAAATTAAAATATTAATTTGTATAAAAATTTCAGAAATTAGATTAATAACTTCTGGAATAAATATAATTAACAATAACAACTATATTTTGATTAAGTAATATGTTAAGAGTTTACGTAATTTAAAATGATTTAAAAAACTAATCTTAAAATAACCTGCGGGTGTCCAAGGATCGAACCCGGGTCACCTGCAAAGAAGCAATGTTGTTTACCATTGGGCCAAGGCCCTGAATCTGTCAAATTTCGATTCCCAAATTATAAAACAGATGTTAATGAAATCCCCCAAATATTACATAAACCCTAGAATAGATTTGATCCAAATTGAGCAATAATTCGCGTACGTTAATCGAAATAACATTAGGGCTTTTAATCCCTAAGTAAAATCGAGTAGAAGGATGTGTTAAATTACCTGTTTTGAGTTGGTATGGGGATGAACTGATGCGAGGTGTGGTCGCGTCTGTTCAAGAATCATGCGGGGTGATTATGATGTTTTTGATTCAATTAAACGTTTGAAAAGCTTCATATGATGATTATGATCGATTGCCCTCTGTCAATTTTGATTTATATAGCTTCGAACATGGATCCCGATTAACTTGCAGGTCGCGTGAGAAGGTAGTACTCGATCAATGTGTTTGTGTGTGTTTCGGGTGGAATTGAGAGTTGTAGGAGTTTAGGGACATCTAGATGATTGTTTATGTTGGATTAATTTGATTATTATTAGAATTTAATCAACGAACGGTTAAAGAATTGATGTCGAGTGGTTACCAACTCAATCGACCCTTCAAACTCGAATTAACGCTCATTAAGTGTTCGAAACAGTTTCGAGAACGGTTAGCATCTATTTGACTCGAAATTCGGGGGTTATGAGTTGGTTTGGGTGGTCGCCGGACTTGGCCGGAGGTGCCGCTGGCCGTTCGCTGGGTAAACGGGGAAAGAAGGGGAGGGGGTTGGGTTTTAGTTTCAAAATTCTTAATTGGCAACCTAGGTCCCTGAAATATCTATTTTTAACATTTTATGAACTAACTTTAATACTAAAGTCTCTAAATTATCAAATAGGCCCCCTTAACTTTTAAATCAAAGTTTTATATATTTATTAGTTTAATAATTCTTACAAATTATTATTATTAATAACAATATTATTATTATTGTTATTATTATTAGTTATCATTATTATTAATGATATTATTAATAATAATATTATTATTACTATTATTATTATTATTAAGATCATTATTTATGTGTTAAGTAATAATTTGCATTATTAACTTTCAAAATAAAGAGTTAAAACAATTAAGACAATAATCGTAAAAGGTCCATAAGTTTCAAATATGGCAGCAATGACCCTTACAAGTTTTAACAATGTTAACTTATAATTAACCCGAAAATACATGATGTTACAGAGAGACTCATGGTACTCACTGAAACCTAAGTCTTCATCAGTATAGAATGAGAGGTTGGGAATGGGTTGATTTAAGTCTAAAGGCTGGGGATGGTAACTGTCCCCTGAAGGTTGTTCACTTGAGTGTTGAGACTCAGAGTGAGGGCTTAAGGCAGTTTGGCTTATAAGCTCATCAGGGTGAGCATGAGGAACCTCATCCCTGATTGTTGAAGAAATGGCAGTGGTTTGCTTCTTAGGGGAAGTGGGAGCTCTAGTGTGCACTTCCTCCTGTATAGTTGAGTATATGGGTGCCTGCACAGACTCAATAGTTTGAGCAGGGGTTCGTTTGGATTTTTTTTGGTAGGTGAGGGTGATTTGTGGCCTTTTTGGTGGTTGGGAGGTAGAATGCGTGGGTTCAACACTAGCTTGTGTTGCTAGGTTGTCACCTTGAGCAATGAGCTCTAACATTTTTTGGACAAGGGCTGTTCTACCCCTGAGAAGCCTACAGTTGGCTTCTTTAGAATTTTAAAAATATGGGGCTTCATCTGTCCCAATTTAAGAATATTATCTGTTTCCCTCAACTGTGAGCCCAATTCACAGTTGAGAATGTGTTGAACATATCTTGAAACATATAATACTCTAAGGAGTCCAAGTTAGTAAGCAAATCTGTATTAACAAACTGAGAGTACCTGAACTTGACCCCTTGAACCATTTCATGTACTATGAAGGAGAGATCCTCAGGAATCTGGTCCCATCCTCCATGCTTGTTTGACAAGCTGTGGATAACCACATGAAGCAAGTACTTCCACTGGGATGAGACCTTCCATTTCCTGAAGGTCTTTACAGAGAAATCTCTCTCATAGCCCATCTGCTCAAAGGAAAGATTTACAGCTTCCTTTGGTAAGGACAACTCACCTTCTTCATCATCCAGCTGCAAGTGAGTGTTGATGATGGCCGGAGTGATGAAGATTGTCCTCCCTTGCATTTGGCAGACAGTGCCTTCTCCCCATCCATAATGACCTCTTGGCAGGTCTTCCAGAATTCAAGTAGATGATCCTTATAGAGAGTAGGATTAATGGTTAGGAAGGTGAAGTAGTTTTATAGAGCTAAGAAACGGCAAATCTCTGAGAAACTTTCATCTTTATCAGAGCTTAATAGAGCAACTTGGTTATGTTGCCCGTGAAGTTGCATCGAGAAATCTGGGTTGTTTATGCGGTTTAGGTTGGCCATTTTAGAAGCTTAAGGATGAAGAAAGATGAAGAAGAAAGGCGGTTTGGAAGAATTTAGGTTTAAGGAATAGTGTAATTGAGGAAGATAGTGAAAGAGAGGGAACCGTTGGGCATTTATGTGAAAAGGATTTGAGACAAAGTTAATGAAAGAGGATAAACTTTGAAATCCGGATGTCGGTCCAACATCTGAAAAGTAGTTTGCTTTTGCCCAAAAAGTAGTTTTCTTGGAAGTTGGGAAATCTTCCGAAGGTTATTTGCTTCGGAAGTTCTGAAGAAAAAGATTCCGAAGGCAAATTGGCTTCAGAAGATATTTCAAAGGTTTTTGAGAATTTTGCTTTGGAAGAGAGTTTACACTCAGAGATTTTTATTCTAAGAAGAATAAATACTTTCGAAGGTAAATTGCTTTCGAAAGAAACTTGTTCTTTAAAAACATACAAAGTACTTAAGTTGATTTTAAGCTTCGGAAGATATTTCAGAAATATCTTCCGAAGGTAAAATTACTAAAGAAATTATTTGTGTACTAAGACATAAATTTCTTCCGAAGGTAATTATGAATCTTCCAAAGAGATCAAGATTTTTCAAAAATCTAAGAAAAGTATTTTGAAAAGATTTTTCTTCCAAAGAAAACAAGGGCTTATGAAGGTGATAAAATAGACAACTTAGGACACACAGGTTTTAGAAATAAATATGATTAAGCTTTAAGAAAAGCTATTCAAAGTTAATCATCCCAATAGCTGATACAAGATATTTAAATCTCTGCTCATCAAAAGCTTTGGTGAACAGATCAGCATATTGTTCATTTGTGTTAACTTTGACTAGTTTGATTAATCCCTTTTCAAAGTTATCTCTAATCAAATAATACCTGATATTAATATGCTTTGTCCTTGAGTGCTGCACAGGATTCTTTGTGATGCAGATAGCACTATTGTTGTCTATGTGGATGGGAGTCTCTTTAAAGTTGAATCCATAGTCCAACATCTGATTTTGAATCCATAGCACTTGAGCATAGCAGCTTGCAGCAGCAATGTATTCAGCCTCAGTAGTTGATGCAGACACACATGATTGTTTCTTGCATTGCCAAGAGACTACTCTTCCACCAAGAAATTGACATTCCCCTGATGTAGACTTTGCAGTCATGTTGCAACCACCATAGTCACTATCTGTATAAGCATACAGATTAAAGTCAGAATTCTTTGGATGCCAAAGGCAAGTGATGGAGCACCTTTGAGATATCTTAAAATTCTTTTGACAGTGACCAGGTGTGACATCTTGGGTTTGGCTTGATATCTTGCACAAATGCATGTAGCAAACATGATATCTGGCCTGCTAGCTGTAGGTACATAAGAGACCCAATCATTGCCCTATAGAGATGCTCATCAACACACTTCCCCTCAAGATCAGGTCCAAGGGAGTGATTTCTGGCTATGGGTGTCTTAGCAACCTTACAATCAGTCATGTTGAACCTTTTAAGTATGGCTTGTACATACTTTGACTGACTTATGAAGATGCCATTTCAACTTGCTTCACTTGAATTCCTAAAAATAAATTGAGTTCCCCCATGGCACTCATTTCAAACCTGTCCTTCATCAGCTTCTCAAAGTCTTTGTAGAGCTTTGGATTAGTTGACTCAAAGATAATGTCATCTACATATACTTGAACTAGTATTATGTCATTTCCTGTTCCTTTGATGAAGAGAGTTCCATCTATAGTAGCCCTTTTGTATCCATGTTGACAGAGATACTGAGATAGAGTCTCATACCACTTTCTTGGTGCTTGGTGCAGCCCATAAAGAGCTTTATCAAGCCTGCAGACATAATCAGGATGATCAGGATCTGCAAACCCAGGTGGTTGTCTGACATATACCTCTTCATCAATTACCCCATAAAGAAAAGCACACTTGACATCAAGTTAGTAGATCTTGAAGTTCTTGGATGCAGCAAAAGCTAGGAATATTCTAACAGCTTCAAGTCTTGCTACAGGAGCAAAAACATCTGTGTAGTCAATTCCTTCTTTTTGAGTATACCCTTGAACAACTAGTCTTGCCTTGTTCTTGATGACAAGTCCTCTATCATCCTTCTTGTTCCTCAAAACCCATTTGGTTCCTACGGTAGTCTTCCCTTGAGGAAGAGGACATAGGTTCCAAACCTTTTGCCTTTTGAATTGAAGCAGCTCCTCTTGCATAGCTTCAACCCAACTTTCATCCTTTAGAGCCTCATCAATTTTCTTTGGCTCTATCTGGGACAAGAAACAAGAGTGAAGACAAACATTTGCTTCATGGGTTTGTCCTCTTGTTCTCACCCCTTAATCAACATTCCAATGATGTTTGTGGTAGGATGAGACTTGTGGATCCTTAGCTGAGGGATCACAGCAAGTTGCTTAGACAGATCTAAATTTGAAAAATTCTGATTTGGCAAAGAAGATTCACCCTCCACATCAGCACACTTATCAAGATTGACTTGATCCAATGAGTGTGTGACATCATTGATGTTGTCTTCAATGCAGTGGTTATCAGCATCATGAAATTCCTGATCACTTTCACCACCACCATTTTCTCCAACATTTGAAGCTCCTTTTTCTGAGTTTTGTGCCTCTAATCTGGAATTTGAAGGCACCCCAGAAGCATCAGCAGGATTTTTCATTGATGTGTGGTAGAAGCTTCATTTGCAGGAATAGTTACCACAGGAGCTGAAGATGTGTAACTTGAAGGTCTTCTGAGCTGAATTCTTGGGTCAGGGTCACCTGTAGGTAATATATCTATGGATCCTGAAACATTCTCACAAGATTTGTTAAAACAGTTGGTAACTAAATCAAGATCAAATAGCCAATCCGGACCAGAACCTTTCACACTGGGAGTATGCTCATTGAAAGTCACATTGGCTGACTCCTCAACTACTCTAGTTCTGAGATTGTATACTCTATAAGCTTTAGCTTGAGAAGAGTATCCAATAAAGTGTCCATCATCTGATTTCTCAGCAAACTTGGCAATTTAATCTCTGGTATTCAAGATGGTGCAAGGACATCCAAATGACTTGAGAAAAACAATGAAAGGTTTTCTCTTGTGCCAAAGTTCATAAGGAGTCTTACCATGTGTCTTAACTACTAAAACTCTGTTTTGCACATAGCAAGCAGTGTTCACTGCCTCTGCCCAGAAGGTGATGGACAGTTTAGAGTCAGACAACATAGTTCTTACAGCTTCAATTAGTGTCCTGTTTCTCCTCTCAGCAACACCATTTTGCTGAGGAGTCCTAAAAGCACTATATTGTCTTGTAATACCTTTTTCATCACAAAATGTATCAAGGATTTGATTCTTGAATTCAGTTCCTTGATCACATCTTATGATTTTGACCTTGTGATCATATTGATTCTCAATCTTTAAGATGAAATTCTTCAGAATCTCAGGGGTCTCATCCTTAGTTCTAAGAAAGAAGACCCAAGTGAATCTTGTAAAATCATTTGTGATCACCAAACAATAAGAGGTCCTTCCTAGACTCATTACACTGGTGGGGCCAAAGAGATCCATATGTAATAAGTGTAGGGGATTAATGATGGAATTTCTTTCCTTTGGCTTGTGAGATACCTTGTGTTGCTTCCCTTTTAGGCATGCAACACAGTGGTCATCACTTGTAAACTCTTTCTTTGGTATTCCAGTTACCAAATCATTCTTAATTAGTTTATTCATGTTTTTAAAGTTTACATGGCACATTCTTTTATGCCAGAGGAAAGATTCATCATTTAGACAGAAAGCATGAAACTTCTCTTGAGGGAGATGTTTCTTGCAAGTCCATCTTGTACATGTTCCCTTTCCTAGGGGCTCTGAGCAAGATGTGCTCATGAGGAATGACCACCCCGGGCCTGAGAACAATGCATTCATGCTCAGTGAAGAGCATGTTATGACTCTGATCACAAAATTGGGATACACTCAAAAGATTGTACCCAAGCTCCTTGACAAAGTTTACCTTCTCAATGCTGAGCTTACCATTTGTGACCTTGCCCCTTCCAGTAATGTAACCTCTGCATCTCCTCCAAAAGCAACTGGCCCTCCATCAATTCTTTCAAACTTTTGGAGTAGTGACCTATTGCCTTTCATGTGCCTGGAACAACCACATCAATGATCCATACATTTCTGTTTGTCTTGACTGTTCCTGCACAAAAGAGATGATTAGTTACATTTGGAAACCCAAGCCTCATTGGTCTTGGGCTCATCAAAAGAAGTTGAAGACAATGCAACAGTAATTGATCCTATAGTCATGCTAGAAGGATCATTTGCTGATGTTGATGAAGAACTTTCACCCACTTGGTCTTTCTTTGACTTCCACACCACCTTTGGAAGCTTTGACCTTTAATACTTCGGAAGTTTTGTTGACTTCGGAAGTTTTGATGACTGGACCTTCAGAAGATCTTGCTTTCACTGCAGCAGGCTTCAGTGCTTCGGAAGTATTCTTCTTCGAGACCAAATTTTCTTCCGAAGGCAAGTTTCCACTTGTCTTCTTCTTCATTTGGAGCTTCTGAAGGAAACAGATTTTCCTTCCGAAGCTTGCTTCTTCTTCTCCAAACACTTAGAAGTTTCTTTCTTGGTCATGTGAAGAGTACTCTTTGGATTGTAAACACAATCCTTAGCAAGATGAGAAGTACTCCCACACATAACACAGTCCATTTTCTTCCTTCTAGGAGTTTTCCTTAGTGAACAAGGCTGAACTTGATCACTTTCCTTCTCCATCTTCATTTTTGCAGATGCTGTGGCAGTTCTTGTGGGGATAGAACTACCTTTGGAGCTGGATGGTTCAGATTGCACAGCAGTGATGCACAACTGATCAGTTTTCTTCTTGATGATGGGATGATTTGGACATGAACTAGAACTCTTGTTGATGGAGTTCAAGTTTGTGTCTTCAGCCTTTACCACTTCAAATCCTGCAGAGATGAAGACTTGTTTCTGTGCAGAATTGAAGGTGGCCTTGATCTCTTGAGCCTTTTAGACTTTCTTTTGGCCTTCCTGATCAAGTTCTTTCTTCTTGACTTGGTCATCCCAACAGCTTTGCTCTCCTAAAAAGGATGGTGACCCTTCTTAGAATGCTCTTCTTCACTCTTCTCAGAGCCATTCTCCACCATCTCCTATTCATCCTCTTTAGTCACAGGATCTATGAGGGAAAACTCATCTTACAAGTTCCACATCTGGAGATCTTATAGACAAGATTGTGTGTGGAGGAGCTATCTCACAAGATCCTAGTCCCTGCTTATTTTGATAACAAACTTTTGCATGCAAGGATGAGGATATTATGTTCTTGAAGGTCTCTTCTTTAAGAACACATTTTTCTGCCTTGGCTTTGCTGATCACAAGCTTAGCCTGGCATTCCGTTAATTTAGTAATGAGATCTTTGATCTGAGTCCTGTAGTTTGTATGCTCATGTTTAAGAGTTGAAATGGTTTTCTCTAAGTCCTCTATCTTTAGTTTATAATCATTTTGAGCTCTTTTAAAATCTGCTTTTAAGATATTTAAGGACTCAAGATCAGATCTCATTTCTAAATTATAGGACCTGGATCTATTAACTTTAGCAATGCATTCAGGAGTAAAAAGATGTTCCAATACCTTGGCTTCATCGTGGTCTGCCATGAGTGCTTGGTTTGGAGATGCATCTTCTACCTGAAAGCTCCAGTCCAAGCCTCCTTCTTCAACAGCAACAGTAGCTTGCTGCTTTGGCTTCTCATTCTGGGGGCTTTCTCAGTGTAGTTTGGTCTGGTTTGTGTTTGGCCACCTTTTGTCCTTGGTGCCTTACACTCTCTTGCAAAGTGTCCCATCTGGTTACAGTTGTAACACTTTACATTGCTTTTGTCCAGCCCAAACTTTCACTGGCTGCATTACTTGGAAACTTTCTCCCTGTCCTCTTGTAGAACTTCTTGGCTCTGTGAGTGAGAAGAGCCATTTGCTGGACTATCTCCATATACTCCAGATCATCTGGATGGATACAGTCCAAATCTTCAAGGGTGAAGAGAAAGTTGCCTGAGGTTTCATCAGCAAAGACAAAGGCATGAGAAGAACTTGTCTCTTGGAAAGGACTTCCTTGAGTGTAGCTTTTCCTTGGAGTCTCTGGAAAGGTGATGAAAAGGCCCTTTTGTGAGTTGTCAGGGAAACATATAAGATGATGCTGTGGTTCAATGCTTTCCCTTTCAACCACATGGAAGGCTGAACTCAGTTGATTGCTAGAGTTACCAGATGAGTTTTGCATGTTCATCTCCATCTGGTAGCCACTAAGAATACCATACAACTCTGTAAGAGTAAGTCTTAAGGTTCTCAGTCCTCTTGATAATAACACAATAGTGTGTCCATTGTCTAGGAAGAGAGGACATAAACTTTCTTACAATGTCCCTGTTCTCAAGAGTTACTCCAACATCCATTAGAGTATCCACAATCTCAACATACCTGAAGTATTGTTGAGTCATGGTTTCACCTGCCTTGAAGGTGAAGTTTCCAAAGTGCTGCTTTAGGAGATCCTTCTTGTTCTCCTTTGCTTCAGTAGACCGCTCATACATCAGCTTCAGTGCTTCCCATAGTTGCTTGGCAGTTTTGCACTTCTTGAAGCCTCTGTAGATGGAGTTTGGAAGAGCTGTTTGAAGGGTTCTCATGGCTTTCTGATCAATCTCTATTCTCTTTCTATCTGCTTCAGAGTAATCAGCCACAGCCTTAGGAATCATACCACCACCAGTAGCAGAAGTGGTGCTTGGTATGTAAGGTCCTTCAACAACAGAGTCCCACATCCTGGAGTCTTGAGACTTGATGAAGCTTCCATTCTTTGACACCAAGTATCAAAGTCTTCAGGAGTGATCAGTGGAGACTTTGTCATAGTTCCAGTTTCCATATCAGCTTTGGTTATAGCTGCCATTTGAGTTGTTAAGTATTTTGTGTGTGTGAGGGATCTTAAGATGGTGAGATCTTATATCAAGAGCCTGAAATGCTCTGATACCAAATGCAGGACCGGTGAACGGTATGCACTTACAACACAACAACACAAAGAGGAGAGTTGCTTAGAACACTTAACAAATCAAATAGGGAACTGGTTAACTTGTTAATGAAAGATGCTAAGAACACAAGTAAATATGAGACAGAACAAGATGGCAAAACAACACAAGTAGTTGGTTTTCAAGAATGCTGTATATTGCTTCTCAAGTTCTATTACAAATGTTACAAAGCATACGATACAAAGTTACAAGTACTTGAGATACTTTATACTACATCCTACAGCCGGCCATACATTGAAGGCCAGCTGGATACAATTGACTAGACAACTACAAAATCAAATGTAGAGTCAAAAGGCAGATTTGTCTTTTGACTTGTGACTATGACATGCCATAGCTCACATCCTAATATATTACAAAAAGGATAAAAGTACATAAAGTAGAAAGCATGGACTCAAGACCTCAATATACAGTTACCAAAAGCATGGACCTTTTCACCAACTCATGTAAGTTGGTGACTTTACAGAGTAGCAGCAGAAAGATGGTCCAGCTTTATGATAAAGTACATCAGATAAAGGCATATCTCTAAAAGTCTTCGGAAGAAATCTGTCTTCACTCTTTGGCTTCGAAAGACTTTGTCTTTGAAGCTTCGGAAGACTTCATTTTTGGCTTCGGAAGTTGTTGGTCTTGGCTTCGGAAGATTTTACACTTAGAATATTTGTAGTGCATGGTGTAAAACTTCCGAAGCATTTCTACTTCTGTTCTTTAGTGCATGCATGCAGATAGACTTTGGATGTTTTGGCTGCATCAGACTTATAGGAATCCTTACAGTAATCATGTTTCAAATGTGTCAACTAGGCCACTCATACATATTTTGCGTAATTGGATCACTAAACAATCAAATCGGGTCATCATCAGATTTTTTTATGTCAAAAAGTAAATGAAGGACAACATGTGAGGGGTCGGAATTTCAAATATATGTAATATAATTAAAAAAAACTAAAAACAAGTTAATTAATTAAAAAATAAAAAAACTTAAAATCCACGTCGCTACCCATATTAGTATAAAAAAATATTTTCATGTTAAAACCAATAATTTAAAGAAACATAAAAATTGATTGACTTAATTAAAACAAGTTTTAAACTTGAGCGATCTAATTAAAACAATATTAAAACCTGATTAGTATTCTATAAAGTTACCTCAAATCGTAATTTTACACATATTTTAAGACACCTATATAAAAATCATAGGCTAAATCTCATTATTCCCCTATTTTCTTTCCATCTCTACCTCTCGTTCAATATCAATCAAACTTTTATTTTAATGTTTTATTGTTAATTACTCTTTGTAGTTAGGTTTGATGTTTGGAATATTAAGTACTCTAGTTGCCAACATGTATAACACTAACGGAAATATTTTGGCCAGTTAGCACAACAAATATTGTGCATCTAGTCAAGTACGAGCTTATGGTTACTCGAATTATAAGTTGTAACCCAACACAGCTTTTTGATGTTTAAACCGTATTTGTTTTGGCATAGATGCCCAATGAGACATGCAACTGCTATCAAAGAGCATAAACTAAACAACAGTTAATCGAGTCGGTTAACATAGTTTTGCGGTTAGAGGTTACTATTCTAGAACATTCTGGTTTTAAGTAGGAACATATGGATTCACTTTGAAGCAAGTGAGTTGTTCAAACAAATGATGCATTCATTCATTACATTATCATTAAATTCGCTAATACATGTTTAGAATTTTAAATAATTTTAAAAATTCACACATCGAACAGGTAAAAGGATGACTCGAATAACGTGGTCAAGCCAACACAAATAACCAAAACATATCATGAGAACATACGCTCGACAAAAAACTAAATAATAAACTCTATAACTATTGAGATTTCAAATGTGTTGCATGGTAGACGCATTTTAGCTTTGGTGCAGAATTAAAAATCTCTTGCATAAAGTACCACAAGCCAAGTCGAAGAATAAGCAGCTGCAAGAGACAAAGTACCCGTAACCTAGATTTGTAAATTGCATTAGCACATTTCATAGGCACAAAACATAAATTTGACGGGTCTCAATTTCTAAGCCACAAAACATTATAATACAATGATAATATCTAGAAGTTCAAACAAATGTGAAATTTAATATTTGATCTTAGTACCTCCGTTATAACATTTGACAAGTAGAAAGTAAACTTCTGTTGGTAATTATATCAAAATAGTACCCAACTAGCTGCAACACAGTAACACATATATAGGGTTAGATCAAGGTTTCATAACTAACTGTTTAATTAACATGATAAACAAAAAACAAAAAAAAAATCCTTATCTATTGCTAGACTCCTATTAAAAGTAGTATCCATATTATTAAATCTTGTTAAACCTCCAAACTCACAAGTCCTTTTGCCATTTATACATATCCCAAACTTCACCTAATTCATTATTTTGCTAACAAATATGAAAAGCATCCCACACACATAAGTTAACATAACAATCGTCTAAAATGTGAAATACTTATGCATATATACATCATTCAATTCATCGTAACAATAAAAACCCTAAAAACTTGATGAGCATCTAAAATCCTACACTAATTGGATAAACAAACAACCCCTCAAGATTCAATCCCATTTTCGTGTGATATCTTACTAATACAAACACAATGCTATGAATTTACACATAAATAGTATACCAAAATACAGTGTAGCTTGAAAACCAAAAAGCCAAAACCATCCATCCGATCGAAGCAGCAACACATAAGTACTGCCTAATTCGCTGAATCAATCCACTAACATTGCTGGGGCATCCAAACATATCTTTCATATCTTGTTAGATCTCCCCCTTTCACCAGATCAAAAGGGTACTAAGCTTTAGCCTCAAATTTCAAAATCTTTCATCATATGTAGAGACCTAAGCATAAATAAAAACATAATGAGATGGAATTGATTTGTTGGGTGGATAAACTATATCAAGCTTTGATTGTAGGTCGGGATTCGGGGCATATTCGCTGTTGATGGTGAAATGTGTTGGTTATGAGTGACAATAAGGGGAATGTATTGAGGGTGATTAACATATTAGTGTGGATTTTGACACTATGATTTGGGAGATCAACAAAGAACTGGTGTTTGGAATACTGTTAACCAGTATTTTAGTTAATGAAATTTCAGCAGTTAACCAATATTTTAGTTAATGAAATTTCGTTTTACTATTGTTTTGATGTTTTATTGTTAATTACTTTTTATGGTTAGGACTGGTGTTTGAAATATTGAATATTTTAATTTCCAACATTTATATCACTAACAAAAATATTTTGGTTGAGTACAAGTAAAAAGGCCAAACAAAAAATAACTCAACCTAAAAGTTTCACAAACCATCAATGAAATTAGGCTTTACTTTGGAACTAAAGATGCAAGCCTAACCCAAGAATTTAGACTAAGTTTGCAATTTTGAATGTTAAAGCGTCAAACATGTAATTTTTTCAAATAACATAGACCATTTATGGAATTTATGTTTAATGGTTTCATTTATAACCAGCTAACTTAGCTCCCACCACAACGCGCGGATATTTATACTAGTATACAAAGTTACTCTTTATATATATATATATATATATATATATATATATATATATATATATATATATATATATATATATATATATATATATATATATATCTATATATATATATATATCTATATATATATATATATATATATATATATATATATATATATATTTCTCTATCTTTCTCTTTTTTATACTGATTTGATGGTTGTTGAACTAAAAGTTGAGAACAAAATTAAAAGAGGTTGTTGAGACTATGAAGAAGAAGAAGAGAAGAAAGATAATAAGGATGTCTCTAAAGATGATATACTGCATAAGAAGGATGATAAAAAAGATTATGATCATGATGATGATGGATTAAAGGGTTAGGGATCTAGAGGTGCCACAGAGTTGATGCATTCATGATGTACATGTGTTTTAGGCAGTTAAATACATGTTCTTATTATATAATTACCATCAAATGCAGTTACGTTGTATGATTTTGGATTGCAGGTGCAGAGCATGAAATACAGATAAAAAGAATGGAATTTCATCAAACGACGTAACTTACGTCCCTAAGGATGTAGCTTACGTCGCTGCCCAAAGAAAGAAGTGTGAGGACGTAAGACAGTAAGAAAGGATGTATGAGTGAAGGTAGGATGTAACCTACGTCCATAAGGACGTAGCTTATGTCGTAAACGAGGGTTGACTAATTTCCCCGGGTTTTGACCATATTTAAGGAGGATTATTGATTCTAAAAACCCTAATTCGCATTGGGAGCAGAAAGTGACGAACTTTGACGATTCTTGAGGTCTCTTCCACTTCTCCAACTCCTTCCAATCCATCAAATAATGTTCCAATCCGATTTTTTTACCAAATTCATGAAGATGCAAGGCTAAACTTATCGTGATCTACCTCGGGTAATAGGTTTCGTGTTATTAGGTTTTTGTTTGTGTTCAATTTGTGTTGGGATTAAACTTTAGAACCTGTTAAGTTCTTTATTGAGTTTAACTTGTGTCTTGATTGTTTAAACAATTGTTTTAGTGAATCTTGATTTGAATGTCATATAAATTTGCACGACTTGTATGATTGCAAGGTTTTGGTTGTTAATTCAATTGGTATTGTGTACTAAGACCCGTTAAGTTTTGGTTATCATTATCACTTAATCATTACACGTATAGAATCCCCATTAAAGATTTTCCACTCAATTGACTAAGCAATTACTAAAAACCGAACCTAAATCCCAAGGTGGATTACCCTTTTTCATAATCGTCTTCTAATCAATTTTCATTACTTGCAAGTTATTTTCTTAGTTAATTTGCTAATCATTCCAAATTTCACATTTCACAACCAAGAGGCAATAGTTTAGTAATTTACCAATTCAATCATTATCTCACAAATTCAATTACAATACACCGACCACTAATTCTACGAGGATCGACAACCCTACTTACCTAAGTAGTTTAAGGTGAATAGAAACACACATTTTACATCTTATTTGATTGGTTCTTCGACATCGATCAAGAGTCTAAACATGTAGAGGGTCAAGGCAGAGATAAGCCTGATGAGGCAGGTCTAAAGGAATTTATGGAAACCATTCAAGAATAGAGTCTATCTTGACATTCTTGATTATGATCTAGATGATTTTATTGATATTAGAGATATAAAAGAACATGATGTGATCTATACATATGCTTAGGGGAATGTGATCACTGGATTACATAAAGTAGAAAGATTAGAACTCGATTGGTGAATCTTCTACAACTACAAAGATTCTTGAGGTTACTTTTGAGATAATTCTAGAAGTCATTCCAAAGTAGTGTATAAAGACAACTGTTGTTAGTACCAAGAAGGATACTAAGACAGAGAGCACAAATCTTAAGGTGATACTAAGGGAGTGCAACTAGTGAGTTTGCAGGAAACTATATTACATAAATGTTTTTTTGAACTCATATATCATATATAAACCCCCTTAATGAAACCTTCAAGTTGAAATTGTCATCTTAAAGACACTTGCATGATATAAACAAATAGACAAGCCTAAATTTGTCAATGCTTAGACCAATGTGTGTTATTACAATGTGGTATATCATATTTTTCAAGAGAGTCTGTGAAATGATATCAATGAGTCTTGAAGTAAAGGATGAGTTAAGACAATAAAGTCAGTGCCTTAATCTTAGATAGATGAACTCATATACCTAGACCTCCTTATAGAAAAGTTTTTTTTCTAATGATTGGACCTATGTGTGTCAAGACAAAGCATTATCATTGATGACGTGTGAACTAAGAGTGTGCATGATGCAGTTAGTGTGGTTAAGACCATTTAAAAAACCGAAACCGGTAGTAGTTCAGGTAGTACCATTTTTAAAACCGAAACCGCAACCAATATCTCAGTTAACTACATTTTGGTTAACTGCCGATTATGGTTAATTTTGTATGATTAGCCAATATATATTCAACATACCCTTTTAAATTAAAATTTTAACTAATAAATTATTGTTAAGATATGTTTGAACCAACTTTATAAGAGTGTGCACAATACGGTTAAGTTTTAAGATCCCACCAAAACCGAAACCAAAAGTCGGGATATGCATACAACAATGCATGCGCACATTTTGCATTTCTTTGTCTTGTTTAGAGGGTTCATTCTATACACAATAAAATCCCACTATGTAAACATATTTTTACAAGTGTGAATTGAAAAGTTCAACATATGAAATTCTAGTAAAATGATGAGTAGTATTTTAAATTTATTATACATTAATGAAATTTAGCAAAATGCGGTTAAGTCGGTTAATTTGTGCATCCAAACCGAAACCGAACCGCAATGTATGTTAACCGGTTATGTCTTAACCAAATCGTTGGTTAATTTTTCGATTCGGTTAATTTTATTGTGGTTTGTTTAAGTCAGTTATTTACTCACCCCTAACGTGAATAAGAAGTTAACGACATTCTGTTTACGACACTTGCACTTTGTGTGTACATCTAAGTGGTATGTGCACTCAACCAAGCACATGGACGCATGTTAAGGGGAGGGCGAGATTGTGATTCTCGAAAGTATTGGGCTAGTTTTCATATGTCTTAAAGATAGACGACTTAAAACTCAACTTTGCAAGAAGTGCTCTAGCCAACCTCAAATAAGAGTTGATATAGATTGGATGAAAATTACTAATTCATCAACAAACTAGGCAAAAATTGAACCACTAACACTATTATTGACACACTGTCTCTTACAATAACACCATTCTTCTTTAGTAAAAACCTTAAGGATGAACTACCAACATGATGGTCTCTATGTCCTTTGTATCTCATCCTATTTAATCCTTAAACAAATTTTCTTAAAAATCCTATGAATCGCTTTATGATTGCTTTTACATATAAAATTGATTGTCTCAAATCAAGAAACATCATTTTAGTAATACAAAGTAAAAAGTCACACTTTAAACAATGACACGTACATGTCATGAAATTACACACATGGTAAGGCTTGGGGGTGAGCATGGTTCAATTGGTTATAGGCCAAAACTTAACATTTAACTAAGGTTTTGGGTTTTAGATTTTCATAATTGGGTGTGGTTAATTCTATTATCAACATGGTTTAGTTAATTTGGTATTGTAAGCTAATTGGTGGTTAATTTCGAACGCATTTAAGCTCATTTTAAAGAGTTAGTATATCCAATTATATATTAAACAAATAAATCAATAAGAAACATGTTTATTCATAAATGCGAATGATGGACAATAATATGCTATTTGTAAAAAGATAATAACCAAAACTTTTTAATAATATACGTAACATTATTTATAAAAATATAAAGTTTTATTTAATGATGGTTGAACAAGGGAAATAACCTGGAAAACTTTGTTTAATTAAAATAAAATATAACATGTTTGACATTTCAAAACCGGATGTTTTACAAAACAAGGCGTTTGATTATTTTATAATAAACTTAACAAAAGTTAATTGTCATCTTTTCCATGTTTTATTCTGAAGTTTAGTATTTTATTGAAAGTTTTATAATATTTTAATTAAAGATTCAAAATTTCGAATCAAGGTCACGCATAATACAAAGCTTATAATAATAGTTACCTCCATAAAAGAATTCAACCCGTGATCTATAAAATATAACAATTTAAAATAGAGAACATGCAATCTTTTCAATCAAATGCTCATTTAATTACTAGCTATATGTCCACAATCACATGTCAAAGAACCAATGATTCACACCGTGTTATTGACCTTTCACTCTCACTAGTTCATACAAACAAACAAATAAAATAAAGAAAGATCGAAGCATAAACATTATTATTTTTAGAATATATTATTCTTTTGTTATATTAACATAACACAATCTTCATCATAAATCCAGATTCTTATGTCCAATAATATGCATGTTTTCTCATATAACTAAGTAATCGATCTTCTTATAACACATTTCAATTCTTTATCTCTAGTTATATCATCATTAGCATCATCATCATACAATCTCTAGGCATCATTATCTCAAATGTTGTCTCTTGATTGAAGAAAAAGATAATCTTTCAAGTCAGGGAAGCTTCCAACAACATAAGAACAAATCAGAAACCCTACCAAATGGCTACAAGACAATTTCATTAAAGATGGGTTGGCTTTCCGACTTCAAATGACCTCAAATCCAAACACATAACAACACAACCATGCCCATTTGACATTGATTTCTTAACACCCATCCCCCTCGATCTATCCCATGCTTTTTTTATTAGGGTTTCGAGTTATTGATTACTTAAGTTGTTCTATTTGGTTTCTTGTATGATAAATATAATAATCAGTATACATACACACACAGTTTTGGTATAATTGAGAATCACAAACTTTTTAAGAACCAATTTCTTATATAAGAACTTTTAGACCCGTCAAATGCTTAATGGTTTTTTTTAGGTTTGATGGCTTTTGTAATCAACGTTAAAATACAACTAATTTACTGATGTGTAAATCTATAGTGCATCTATATATGATAACAAATATAAACAAGTGAATACATCATTAGCAAGTTTAATCTATTTACTGATATGTAGATTTTGTATGTTTAGAGCTTTTATGATAGTCTTTTGAATCATATAAATCACTTTCATATTAAACTAACCGTGGTAGTACTTTGAAACCGTTAATTAGATAAGGAAAAAAAACACTCAAGAACGTATATGAAATTAAGCATGACTAAGTGTACTAGAAATTCGTATAATTCAACGTGTTAAAACCGGATCAAAGATCGACCTATCTACATGGAATAAACCATCACAATGTTATATTTGACGGTTGATAGTTTTCGTTATAATCGCCAACATAAATAGTTACATCAATGGAATGCCTTTTGGCATAAACTTTATTAGCAACAATGGAATTATTTCATCTTCAATTTGTTGTCTATTTTTATTTGTAACAGTCTCATTTTTTTGACTCAGTTCCCGAATTCCCAAAAGACATAGCAAGTACACGAGAAAGATTATTGATGATCAAGTTACCACCGCCCTCCACTACTTACTTCCTACTGCTCACTTGTTGTTGGTTTCTATTTGCCCCTAAACAGTAGTGGTGATTAATTGCTACTAATTAATGGTTTAGTTGTTACTGATGACCAATTGCTATTCATGGACCAAATTGTCGTTGATTAGTAGTAACATATTAACGATGATTGCCACGGATAATCGATTACTATTTATGATTAATTTATTTATAAGTTCATATCAATTATGCAAATCCAAATCATCTTCTGGTAGCATTTCAACATGGTAACTTACAAGTTCTCCACCATGGACAAGGTTACGTCTCTTGGGCCCGATAGTTATCACGCCCCTTGAAACCCCTACCAAGGGAGTGTTGCCTCCTTGCACCTCGGGGTTCCTTGATGCATGAAATAAGAAATGTCAATACGAGCATGTAATCCATAGCTTCCAACTCGTATCAATCTATACTCTTCCTTCACTTTAGTATTAACTAAATCCCACTCAACCAAAACGACCTTTTAAAATTAAAAATCACTGATACGATATTCATTGATAACTTGATTATGACAGAATATGATTTATATTTACTCTGAGAATTACGCCACATAAAATATTTACATCAAGCATCTCATGTACTGATAAAGTGATTCTCGAAGTTTTAGATGGTTCTTATTATTAACCCATCTCTATGCAATAAAGATAATCATCATTATAAAAAGGGCTAATTTCATATATATCGTTACAAACTTTAACAAGTTATATATATGCAATCAAAACTTGAAATATTATATAAAATAGCATTTTAACCTTATTTTGAAAACATTAAAAATTATGTTACCCGTTTCTAAAATTTCATGTTTCTAAAATTTTAACCTAATTTTTAAAACAAATACGAATCCGACCCGTTGGCGGAAAAACAACGGACCGGATCTTTAGGTTTTTATTGATACCGGAGGATTTGCGACCGAATCATCAATAATTGGACAACAACCTTAAAAGAACGTGATTCAACATCGGTTCTTTAGGTTTTTTATTGATACCGTCAAATGAAACGATCGGGATGCTTCAGTGTTAATAAAATAGAAATTAAGTTATAAAAAGTCAATCAATTGGTAGGGTTAGAATCGTCATTTAAAAAAACATTTTTCTGAAAAATAAGTCATTTAAATAAGTATATATGATATTTTTAATTTTCATAATATACATATAAAACTAGAGTAAAGACCCGTGTTATACATGAGTTCAATCATTGAAAATTACTTTTAATTATAAAGATTTGTAAGTCATAATATTATTGTTAATACTTTGTATATCGATTTTTATGTTTAATTTTTTAAAATCATCTATATCTAATATTAGTAGATTTTCTTTATCAATGCTTATAAGTCTATTGTCTAATATTAATAATTTAATTCAGGTCTACTTGTAACTCGAGATAGTGTAACATAGAACTTGAATCGGTGTCAGGGACGAAGCATGCAATTTGGTTAAACCAGATGGACCATTTATGCAATTTTCTCTTTTTGTTGATTAAAAAAATAAATCATGCTTACATAAATTAAAACTAAATAAAAGTTTCATGATTTCATAAACAAAAACATATATCAGTCAAATTGATGTAAAAAACCAAAATACTAAAGTTATCTTGAAATAAAAATTAAAATCCTTGAATCGTACAAACCATTGCTACTGTTGCAATCAAGATTTGTATATATGAGCATTGAATTAAGACTTTGCAGAAGAGTTGTTGTGATTTAAAACTTAAGGTGTGAATGATATTAAATAGATCAATGAAGTCGTAAAAGGATCGATGAGTTGAACTTGAAACATAACGTGATTTGGGATAAATTGAAACCATGATATGCTTGTATATTAAAAAGGATATGAAATGGTTCATCTTTCAATTTGAAATCGATATCATGATTTGAGGAAATCAAAATCCTGAATTGATTATATGAGACCCTTGATTTGAAGAAATATCTAAAATTATTTCGGAATAGAAGACGCGCATAGGGTTTCTGTTGGATCAAGTAAGGCTGGTGCAACCAAAACAAACACTTAGACAATTTTGGTGCAACTGATGAAGAACTTCGGAAGGCAAAAGCAGAACTTCCGAAGGCAAATGCTGAGCTTCCGAAGGTCAAGTCTAAAAGAGCTTCCGAAGAGAAACTCTAACTTCTGAAGACAAAGTCTTCCTTTTTCCGAAGTTCAACACTTAGAAGAATTCAAGACAATGACTTCCGAAGCATGAAGGCCTGAAGAACAACTCAAGCCTCGGAAGAAGTAGCCTCTTCCAAAGTATAAGTGGCTTCGGAAGAACTTGTTCTTCCGAAGCCATTTAACTTTCGGAAGAACCTACTATGAACCAGTGGACATAAGTATGGTTTCTCTGACACTCCGCTGCAATCTCTGAGATACTGCATGGTGCTTTTTCACGCCCATGTAGTTGACCATACTTTATTCCACTGTTCATTTCTTATCAGTTAGTACAGTTACCAACTTTAGTTGGTGACAAAAGGTAAGTCATGGACATGTCATGACTACCAAGTCTTAGATAGTATTTTATCTAAGATACCTTACTTCTAGTAATGTAGTATTTGTCTAGTTGTAAGTTTCAGCTGATATCAAAGTATATCTGGCTGTAGATGGTAGTATATATAGTTTTTCATTATAACTCATGTAACATGCTTGTAAGAGTCTTGTAAAAACTTTGAGTTGAGAAGTAATATATACAAGTATCTTGAAAAACCATTCTCTTGTGTTTTGTTTTATTTATACTTAGTATATTATTATCAACTCTTAGAGGATTCTGCAGAATCTATACGAGTGAGACTTAGTGAGTTTGAGAGACAATAATCGTGTTGAGTGAACAAACCCGATCCTACAATTGGTATCAGAGCTTCTTAGGCTCTTGATTGTGAGATCTCACCATCCAAATCAACCTTTTTATCACTCATATATTCACTTCACTCAAAATGGCCCTCAACCAAAAATTTGAATGTGAGATGGGGACGATGACTAAAGCACCTATCATCACCCCTGATAACTTCAGATCATGGAGCAAGCGTATTGAAGGCTTCATCAGATATCAAGACAACAAAATGTGGAAGTCTATCACCAATGGCCCTTACAAGCCAAAGGTTGCAACACAGGTGGGAATGGTGCTATGATAGAGAAGGCAGTCGAAGACTATTCTAATGAAGACCACAAACGGCTGGACATCGATAGCAAAGCTATGACTGTTCTAATGACTGTTATACCCAACTCCATCATGGTGGGTTTTGAGCATTGTCAGACAGCTAAAGAACTATTTGATGCTTGACCGAGATGTACTCCAACTCAAATGACTCCAAGAAAGATTCACTAAAGTAACAATTTGAGAATTCACATATATTGCTGGAAAGACCCTTAGCCAGCAATACTTCATGTAAATGGATCTTATTTCCTCCCTTCAGTCTGTGGGAATAACTCTTGAGTTAAGAGATCTCTCAAGCAAATTCATGATTGCACTCCCTAATGAGTGGATGTTCTATTGTGTCTCTATCAAGAGGACAGAAAACCTGAACACCCTTACCATGACTGAACTATATGGTATCCTTGATGGATACCGTGTAGAGATGGAGAACAAGAGAGGCCACCGGGTGAGCAGAACCTCAAGCCTTCCTGTTAGCAACACTTTAATGGTTGCTGAAGGCTTAAGAACCCCTCAACCTTAGCAGTACCTGACCTACTCCCATCAGCCATCTTGTTCTTCTGGGTTATACATCACATTCACTAAGACTCCAAGGTCTCAACAGGCTCAGCCAAGTCCCTTTCAGAACAACTGTGCTTTTGTCTCAGGAAGTGGACATTCTAGTGATTTTTAATTTTGTTTTGATGATATAGAATGTTTTAGCCAAGATGATGTGGAATACATGGACATTGTCCAAGAAATGGCGCTGTTAACTTATAGGGCGAAGAAGTTCTTCAAAAGAACTAGAAGGTAATTTCCCCAAAACCCAACTAACAGCAAGTTTGGGTTTGACAAAGCAAAGGCCAAATGTTACAACTGTAACCAGCTAGGCCATTTTGCCAGGGAATGCAAGGCTCCCAAATCCAACCCAGGAGCAACTCAAGCCTCCACACATCCCACTACACCTAAAGCCACCGGGAAGTCAACTGAACAACATACATCTGCTATTGCTCAAGAAGTTGACTGGAGCTTCATGGTACAGGATGTGACCCCTGCTCAAGCATTGATGGCTAGAACTGATAACAACAAGGTATTTGTCAACCTCTATACTCCAGCTTGCATTGCTAAAATTAAATTGTATCAGGACTACAATATGGAAATTAAATCTGATATTGAGTCTTTGAATATCCTAATATCTGATTTTAAAAGAGCTGAATCTGACTATCAAAAGAAAATTGAAGAGTTAGAGAAAACTGTGTCCTCTTTAAAACATAAACATACCAACTATAGACTCAAATCAAAGATTAATCTCTAAATTGACTGAGGCTCAAGCCCAGCTAGTAATAGCTGAGGCTCAAGCCAGGGAGCATGCTATTTCTGAGCAAAACTTCCAAGCCATTCTTGCATCATCCTCTCACTCAAAGATTTGTTATCAAAACAAAGGTGGTTGGGAACCAATGAAATTGCTCCACCACATTCTTATGAGTCCATCAGACAAGCAAGATGTGTGACTCAAGAGCAAGAGGTTCCAAATGCTGACCCACCACCCCATGATTTGAAGGATGATATAACTATGTAAACCATCACAGGGAAGAACCAGGTAAATAAACCCACATCCACTAGTGATGATCAACCTCTAACCACCAAAGCCAGACGAAACAGGGCTAAGGCAGCCAGAAAAACTACCAAGAAAGTGGCTGAATCCAAGCTGAAGATAGACCCAAAACAAAAGGGTGTATTCATTTCAGCCGGATTCCAGGTGGTTGGAAAATCCTGGAAAGGAGTGTAGTACCAGCACTCCTGTCCTACAGAAGGATCAGAAGTTAAAGGGAAAGACTGTTGATGAAGACAAGTAGAGCAATAAACAACAGTCCTCAAATACCCCCAAAGATTAACATTGCATGCATAATGTGTGGTCTGCAAAACCATATGACTAAAGATTGTTACTACAATCCTGCAAGCACACATTATGCACATAATGTTAATAAAGAAGGAGTCAAGGAGGGTTTCACATTCGGACCTTATCACATGGTTCAAGTGATAAGGAAAGGAAAGCTTGTTTCCGAAGCAAAATTGCTTTCGGAAGAAACTCATTCTTCTAAAGGGAAAATAGCTTCGGAAGTTAAGCCAAAGAAAATTCAAAAGAACAAGAGAGTTCCTTTGAAACCATCTGAGGAAAAGACTGCTTCAGAAGAAAAGGTGGTGAAGGCTTCTTCCGAGAAGAGAGAAGCTTTGGAAGAATGCCATGCTGCTCAAGCTTCAACAAGCTCATGTACATTGATCAGCCAAGGGATGGAATGGAAGATCAGAAAAGATGTTGTAGCCCAAACCTCCTCTTCACAAACATCTATTGAACTCTTTCCCATATCTTTTGGTGCAATTATGTCATCCACATTGGTAAAACCCAAGACTAGCAAAGCTTGGGTTTCCAATCATAACTAACTTTTCACCTTATGTGTAGGGACATCCACATGACAAGAATAACAATGTGTGGATTGTAGACAATTGATGCTCCAGGCACATGACTGGGAACATATCACTTTTTCAACAATTTCAACATTTTGATGGAGGTCTTGTTCAATTTGGAGGTGATATCAGAGGATACATTTCAGGCAAAGGAAGTGTATCCAATGGCAAGTTAACGGTCGACAAAGTAAACTTTGTCAAACAGCTTGAACACAACCTTTTAAGTGTTTCTCAATTCTGTGATGAAAAGCACCAAATGCTTTTCACAGAACATGAGTGCATTATCCTCAAACCTGGGATGATAATTCCTTAGGAATTGGTGCTTCTTAGATCTTCCAGGAAGGGGAATGTACCAGTTGGAATATGAACAATGCTCCCCATTGGTGAAGTATCCATGCTTTCTTTTCAAAGCTGATAGTGATGAAGTCAAACTTATGCTAACGTATGAGTGTTGATGCAATTTAAAACCATGAATAAATTAGTTAAAAAAACTTGGTTACATGGTGCCTAAAAAGGAATTTTCTGTAGAGACAATATGTTGCATGTCTGAAAGGAAAGGCATCATTAGAGCATCTCACAAATCCAAAAAGTTAACTATATCACTGTTAGGTCTAGGATCAGTAGATCTAGTTCATTATGTATAGGCTTAGTACTTGAATTAATATCTGTAATGAATATTTGTAATTCATTATTGTGTATGCATTAAATATATAGGTTAACCCATTTATGTGTGTGTTGATTTATGTATGGTTGCAGGTACAAACATTATACTTGGTCAATTTATGAAATTGACCAAGTGTAAGAAACATCTACGGATGAACATTTTGTTCTTCCGTAGATATATTTCTTACAAGTAATTTTACATCCGAAGATCTTCTGCGGATGAACAACCAGAAAACAAGTTTCCTTCGGAAGAACAAGACTCCTTCGGAAGAACAATACTTCTACGGAAGAACAAATCATCTACGGAAGAACAAATTCCTACTGAAGACACTGTTCCTGCGGAGTCCAAACACTTGTATAATACAAGTGTTACAAGTCAACAAGGCAGTTATGCGAATCCCGAGAAATCCGATGATTCCTTAACTGAAACAAATCAAATCCCAAGAGATCCGGTGTTTCCTATAACTGAAACATCACTGTCTATATATATGGATCCTAGGTTTCGATTCAAGGACGATTGTGTTAGACGATTGATTGATCGACAACAGCAATAGCAATACGACAATCACTTCAAAGTCTCTCAATCAAACCCTAGCAGCCGTCACATCATAGCATACTTTGATATCATTCATTCATTATATTTGTAATCATTAACATGTTCTAATGAAATACTGATTAATCATTAATTGTGTTTTGTTACGTGTGTTCTTGATCATTTATTGATATTTAAAGTTATTTAAAACAATTAAACCAAATCAACGTTGATTCCGCAAACGTTGACTTGCCATCAACCGACACTGATAATTCCTGTTGACGATCCTTGGATTCACAGGTGGTATCAGAGCCAAGTGCTCATTGATTTAGATCGATTGATCTATCAGTGTTAGTTGTGTTTAATTGAGTTTAATTTCGTAGATTTGTGTGTTCTTTCTCATTAGATCTACGGCTGTCGTTTAACTGCAATCGTTTTAATTAACTTGTTTCTATATTCAAATCAATTGAATAGCAGATCTTGTTAATTATTCTCATCAATTAACATCATGAGCAACTTCAGTGGTTCATCTTACCAACCTCCGAAGTTGGAAACAAAAGCAGACTTCAAGTCATGGAAAATCAAGTTTAGGAATCATGTAAACTATACTGATTCTGACTTATGGGTATCCATTACTGAAGGTCCTTATATTCCACCCACTCTTGGGCCGGATTATAATGACAAAAATCAACCAATCAGTACCAAAGATCTATCACCTGATGATGTCAAAAAGGTTAAAGTTGATATAAAAGCATACAGTTTGCTTAGTATGGCTTTACCTGAAGAGATATTGATCAGGTGTGAGAACTATAAAACAGCACACTCCTTATGGAAGATACTTCACACTCTCTGCGAAGGGAGTGATGAGATAAGAAGCATAAGGAGAGACACCCTCAGGTCGCAATATGAAACATTTCATCATATTGAGGGTGAATCAATTCCTCAACAACTCCATAGATTCATGCAGTTGGTAACTGAGATGAATATTCTGGAGTTGAAGTATACCAGTGAGGAATTAAACAAGAAAATGCTCCACACTTTGCCAGAAAGTTGGAAGCATACTGTATCCATGTTCAAGAACACTATAGATCTGAAATCAACTGGTCTAGATACTCTGGTTGCAAAAGTGGAAGCTCTTGAAATGGACGAAAAATCAAGAAACAAGAGTGTGAGAACTCATGTCTCACCCTATCACTTCAAAGAAACAAATAATGTTGGAAGTGCATTTATTTCAAACAATGAAAGTGATAACTCTTGTGCTAGGAGTGATGATGAGGAGGAAGTTAGCTTTTATGCTTCTAAACCCTCAAAGAAATCATCTCAAGATAAGAATCAAAAGAATAAAGGAAGAACTGCTGATAGACAAGATACAACTGCAGCAACAGCTAAGTCTTCACATTCAGCCAATCAGTCAGAACCAATAACTGTGATATTGGACTCTGAAGAACAAAGAGCAGCCTTTGCAGCTTTAGTTCCAGTTTTCAAGCATATCTGGGAAGCTCTCTAACTTCAGCAAATATCTGCCAACAAGACTTAGAAGAACTGCCTCCTGATGTAGTGGAAGAAATGGATCTACAATGGCAGATGGCCATGATTGCTTATAGAGCAAAGCAATATCTCAGGAGAAATAAGAACTTGGCTTCAGCAAGCAAAACATCAAAGATTGGCGTTGACAAATCAAAGTAAGATGCTACAAATGCAATCTCTATGGACATTTCTCAAGAGAATGCAATCAACAGTCATATCCAGAGATGAGACAACATCAGCAACATCAGATTCAAGCTCATCAACAATCAACTTCTCAAAGACCTCTGCACAAACAATCTCAACTGATCAATGCATCCCCACCAGCCACCAAAGAATCAGCTGGACCTAGCAACTCAAAGGAGTCAGGGCTGATCATACTTCAAGATGGAAACGTGTGACTGGAGTGTGTATGAAAGGAAGTTTTGGAAGAGAATCAAGCATTGATGGCTCATATGGATCAAACAGTTCCACCAATGGCAAGAGAGGTAAAAGAAAGATTGTGTTCATCAACATGTGTTGAGGAAGTTGAACGATATAGAGTCCATGCTCAACAGTTGGCTGACAAAGTAAAAGAAAATGATTTTGAATGAATCCCATGTTAGAGAACATAAATTGTATCAAATAAAAATTAACTCTTTGCAAAAGGATTTAGAAAAATTTGTTTCTGAAAATTATAGCCTAAAAGCCCAAGTTGAGCATCTGACCACTTCCTTAACAAAATCCATGGCTGATCATGCATCAACTGAAGTGAAACTTCAGAAGTTTCAATTATCATCTCAGCAATATGAGAAATTACTAAATTCTCATATTGAATCAAAGAAAAGGTCTGGGTGGGTTATAATGCGGTTGCACCACCTATAAATGATAATTACACATCTTTACCTACAACAATGACCAACACTCTGTCAAATCATTTTGTGCCTAGCACCAAGTTTGAAAAAGATTCAACTCAAATCAAAATTAATGATGAAGCTGAGGTGAGTGAAACTGAATCTTCTGAATCAGAATCTTTAAATCAAAATGATTCAGAATTTGATTATGATAATTGTGATGACTTGGATGATTCTGATGAACATGATGTTGATCGAATAACCACTGGTAAGAATGTTCATCTTAAAACACATATTCCAAAAGTGCTTGAAGAAACAAAGTTGCCATATCCTCCTAAACAAAGAAACATGCTGAAGACCATCTGCAAGAGAATAGCTCAATTGAATGAAGGTCTTCAAGAACTAAGTCAGCAACAAGAATCCTCCAAGAAATTGAATGATGAATCTGTCATCACCAAGGAAAAAGAGAGATTCAAGGAAAAAGGAAAGAAAAAGGTATCAGCAGATCATCAACTGAAAAAGAAAACTTCAGCTGCTGATCTACGGAAGAGGAATCGGAATCAATCAATCAGAAACATAAAGTGAAAGAGTAGAAGCACATCCAAAGCTGAAGAAGAAAGAAAAACATCAAAAGTCAGCAAACCATAAGAATGATTCTGAAAAAGAATCAGATGGAAAATATTGCAAATGGTGTGACATGAAAAATCACAATACTGAAGAATGTTACTTCAGTAGCTACTGTTCTATTTGCAATATGAACAATCACATGACAGCTGAATGTTACTTCAACAAACATTGTGGATCTGCAACAAAAATAATCATTCCACTCAGGAATGTTATTTCAACAAAAAGAACAAAACAAAAGGCACAAAGAAGAAAGAGTCAGATAAGTCTGAAACTGATACTAACTGTGAAAAAGGGTCAAAATTGAAGAAGCCTGATCTAAAATCAAAGTCAAAGGATAAAATGTCATCAAGTGTTCATCCAATGAAGAAAAGAACAACTGGTCAGCAGTCAAAAACACCCCACAAAAGGGTAGATTTGACAGATAAGGAATCAAAGGATGATGATTCATTTTTGATAAATTTGAAAAGGGAATTCAAATACCTCTTTCAAAAACAAAAGATAGTGAGACATTTAAAGGTTCATTATCAAAACAAAAGACTCAAACAAATGAAGTTGATTTGAGTCAAGCAGAAATTGAGAAACAAGAATCTACTTCATCAACATCCCATTCAGCAGAATCATCCTCATCTAAATCAAATCAGAATGAATCAACCAAATCTAAAACTGAAACTTCAAAAATTATTCATGGAGTAACTATTTTAGACCCTGTTGACAAACCCAAGATCACTAAGACTTGGGTTGTCACTTCTAACTGATTTTCTTTTCTGAATGCAGGAACAATATTGGAGAGCTGACAACAAGTGGTATGTTGACAGTGGTTGTTCCAGGCATATGACAGGAAACTGTTCTCTTCTCCATGATTTCAAACATAAAAATGCTTCTTATGTGGCATTTGGTGGGGATAAAATGGGAGGTAAAATTGTTGGTGAAGGGATGATAACAAATGGTGTACTCAAATTTGATAAAGTAAATTACTGTAAAAATTTACAGTATAATCTACTTAGTGTGTCTCAAATTTGTGATCAAAATTATACTACATTGTTTGATGATACTAACTGTTACATTCTTAAGCCAGGATTTATTGTTCCAGAAGATTGGATCCTCCTCAAAGCAGCAAGAAAAGGAAACACTTATGTTTTGGATATGAACAACACTTCACTCACAAAACATGAAACATGCCTTATATCTAAACTCTCAGAAGATTTGTCTCAATTATGGCATAGAAGGCTTGTACATTCTAACATGAAGAACATGAATAAATTGGTGAAAAATGACCTGGTCATTGGATTGCCGAATAAAGAGTTTCATTGCTCAACTCACTGTTCTTCTTGTTACAAAGGAAAACAACATAGAGTGTCACATAAATCCAAAACTATCAATACTAATACTACACCACTCAAATTGCTTCACATGGATCTGTTTGGTCCTACCAATGTAATGAGCATTGGAAAAAGGCAATATTGTTTGGTGATAGTTGATGATTTCACAAGATTCACATGGGTCTTTTTCTTAAAACAAAAAAGTGAAACATCAGAAACATTAATGGACTTTGTGATCAAGATTGAGAATCAACTTGATACAAAAGTTAAAATTTTTAGGAGTGACAATGGTACTGAATTTGTCAATTTTGAACTGGATTCCTTTTGCAGGAGCAAAGGTATTGCAAGACAATTCAGTGCACCAAGGACTCCACAACAAAATGGAGTTGCTGAAAGAAGAAACAGAACTCTCATTGAAGCAGCAAGAACCATGCTAGCTGATTCACAACTACCTATCACTTTTTGGGCTGAGGCTGTGAATACTGCATGCAATGTTCAAAACAGAACATTAATTGTCAAAGAACATAACAAAACTCCTTATGAGCTCCTATTTAAAAGAAAACCATACATAGGATATCTGAGAGTCTTTGGATGTCATGTAACTGTTTTGAACATAAAAGAGTCATTGGAAAATTTTCAGAAAAAGCATATGATGGTTTCTTTGTTGGATACTCTTCAACATCAAAATCATATAGGTGTATATTCCACAACATAACATTGTGGAAGAGACTCCTAATGTATCTTTTGATGAAACTGTATTTACAAAGTCAGTTAAAGGTTCATCATGGTTATTTGACATAGATGCTTTATCCAAATCATTTAACTATGATCATTTGAACAATGCAGGATCTGATGAAGTATGTTATCCATTTGTTCCACCTCTTATGACTGAAGTAACCTTATCTGCTGATCCTCCAAGGATACGTCCATCTTCGGATGAAAACATTTCAGTAGAAGCAGATACTACATGTGGAAATGACCAAAATGCATCTGAAGCAGTTCCTACGAAAGACCAAAATGCATCCGGAGAAGTACCTATGGAAGAACAGAATGCATCCAGAAGTTCATACGGAAGACCAGAATGCATCCGAGAAGTTTCTACGGAAGACCAAAATGCATCCGGAGAAGTTCCTACGGACGAAAATGCATCCGGAGAAGTTCCTACGGAAGACCAAAATGCATCCGGAGAAGTTCCTACGGAAGACCAAAATGCATCCGGAGAAGTTCCTACGGAAGACCAAAATGTCCGGAGAAGACCAAAACACAACTGGAGATACTTCTGTAGCCCAAACAACAGACTCTCATGATCATTCAACTCCCGTTGAACATTTTGACTATTTCTTAAATTCTCAACCTGAGCTGAATCAGTCTGAGGCAATGGAAATGACTAACCTGGAATCGTCTATTCCAGTTGAATCAACTCCTTCAATGAGAATCCATAAGACTCATCCACTTGACAACATCATTGGAAATCCTGAAAAGAGAACTACAAGGAGCCAAAGTAGTACAGCCAACCTTTGTCTCTTCAACTGTTTTCTTTCTCAAGTGGTGCCTCCAAACATCACAGCTGCTTTAAAAGACAATAGCTGGATTGAAGCTATGCAAGAAGAGCTTCAACAGTTCAGAAAGCAAAAAGTGTGGTCTCTTGTTGATTTGCCTGAAGGTCAACATCCTATTGGAACAAGATGGCTATACAAAAACAAACTGGATGATAGAGGGATTATTGTACGAAACAAAGCAAGGTTGATTGCACAAGGATACACTCAAGAAGAAGGAATAGACTATGATGAAGTTTTTGCACCAGTTGCAAGAATTGAGGCCATAAGAGTGTTTTTGGCCTATGCATCATATAAGAAGTTTACTGTGTATCAGATGGATGTCAAGTGTGCATTCTTATATGGGAAAATTGATGAGGAAGTTTATGTGTCACAACCCCCGGTTTTGAAGATCCTCATTATCCTCATAGGGTATACAAACTAGATAAAGCCTTGTATGGTCTTCATCAAGCACCAAGAAAATGGTATGAAACACTATCATCTTTCTTACTCAAGCATGGCTACAAAAGAGGAACTATTGATCAGACACTCTTTCTCAAACAAGAACATCAAGATCTCTTAGTAGTTCAAGTATATGTTGATGACATTATATTTGGTTCAACTAATAAGAGATTGTGTGTGAATTTTGAAGAGCTGATGAAATCTGAATTTCAGATGAGCTCAATGGGTGAATTAACCTTCTTCCTTGGCCTTCAAGTTCATCAAAAATCAGATGGGATATTCATCAACCAAGAGAAATACATACATCAAATTCTGAAGAAATACAATCTTGCTGAAGTATCCTCATGCAAAACACCAGCATCAACAATTGATAAGATTGCTCCTGATCCCTCTGGAAAATCTATTGATCAAAAATTATATAGATCAATGATAGGTTCACTTATGTATTTAACTGCCAGTAGACCTGATATTATGTTTGCTGTGTGTGTATGTGCTAGGTACCAATCTGATCCCAAGGAGTCACATCTCAATGCTGTAAAAAGAATTTTCAGATACCTCAAGGGAAAACCAGGACTTGGTCTTTGGTATCCAAAGGATGGAGACTTTACACTCTACTCATACTCAGACAGTGACTATGGTGGATGTAACAGTAACAGAAAATCAACAACCGGTGGATGCCAATTCATTGGACCAAGGCTAGTATCATGGCAGTGCAAGAAACAAACCAATGTTTCTGTATCCACAGCTGAGGCTGAGTACATTGCTGCTTCAGCTGGTTGCTCTCAAGTTCTTTGGTTGCAAAACCAATTGCTTGACTATGGTTACAACTTTCTTCAAACTTCAATCTATATAGACAATTCTGCTGCTATGTTTATCACTGCTAATCCTGTGCAACATAGTAAAACAAAAACATATTGAGATAAGATATCATTTTCTGAGAGATTGCTCAGAAAAGGGATTGATTAAGTTAGTCAAAGTGGATACATCAAATCAGCTTGCTGATTTATTCACTAAAGCCTTTGATTCAGTCAGATTTAATTTTCTGGTTGAGTCTCTAGGCATGATTAACTTAGATTAATCAAGTTTAAACAAACAAAATACTGTGTGTAATGATGCATCAGCATGACATATGTATGGGAAATGATAGTACACTATAGCTTTGCCTATTCCTGAATAAATAAATAACAATAAATCTCAGCAAGTTTCTTGATATGTGAGTAGATTCATCTTGAGTGGAAACTAAACTGAGTGCATGCCAAACATAATGCTAAAATGATTGTTTGTGGGAAACTTCATTTTGAGAATACAAAGTGAGTCTTATTCTAATGTGACCAAATCACTCATCTAAACACACTATGTAAAACACTTTATAATATCTATCTTTGCAAATCATACTCCCTCTGTTTTGTGTGAACAAAGACCTGGGTGTATGATCACCATACTGAATATCAGTTGCAAAAGGTGAAAAGATCATGATCCTCATCATCCCTCTGTTTTGTGTGAACAAAGACCTGGGTTAAAGGCACCTCTGTTTTACGTGAGTAAAGACCTGGTGACCTGATGATGATCATATCTAAAGCTCTCAAAAGAATCCTATGTGATCAACTGTATATTATCTTGAGCTTTTACATCAATGCATCAATGAGATGTCAAATGCATCTCAAGATAGATCTTATAACTTAAAGTACATAGTCTTAAGTGTGAAAAAGTGATGATTTGACTTGCAAAGGGAGGACAAAACCTTTGTGAATTGAATGTGAAGCCCATAACAGTTATTTCCAAATCAATATGAAAACATGATAAACAGCATGCCTAGTTGATACATGAGCTCTTGTATGGATTTATGTGGACAATATACTTGCAATCAGAACTTGTTCAGGTATCAAATCAACAAAATAACTCATCAGGAAGAGGCTTAGTATTATAGTATGATCCCATCATATGTGTATATCTGCTCATTATCATACAGTTAAAAATCATGTTATTCCTCTTAAAGAAATTTATGATAAATGCTTAAGTTCACCATTAATCACAAATTTAGGGGGAGTAGAATACATGAAAAAGTGTCTCAATCAGCAGCAGCAATGTCTATATCATTATCAATTTGAAGGAATTGGAATCTGAGCATCATCTTAGCTTCTGGATACATGAAAATTGTAGTAAAAATCATTTTAAACTTTCTTGTACTAAATTGCCATGTATACAAAGCCAACAAGGTCCTAAAGCAATAAATGGTTCTAACCAATGGAGTTGGGCCATACATACAACAATATTTCTCTGCATTGTGCTACTTTAAGCATCAGCAGAAGCTACAATATGGAAATCAATCTTAAATGTTTATCCGTAGATTGGTAAACTACGGATGAATTAAGATCAACTTCTAACCAATGGAGTTGGGCCATACATACAACAATATTTCTTTGCATTGTGCTACTTTAAGCATCAGCAGAAGCTACAATATGGAAATCAATCTTAAATGTTTATCCGTAGATTGGTAAACTACGAATGAATAAAGATCAACAAATGTAATTTAATGTTACAATTTCACATCATCAGCAGATGTTGTTGATCCGTAGATGTTCTGCGGAAGAATACATTGAGGATCCCACTTAATAAATGAGATAAATTAATTCTGCGGAAGAAAACATTGAGGGTCCCACTTAGTAAATGAGATAAAATTAATGTGTCTGAGAGTATAAATAATATGGTTTGACTTGTCAAATTCATTATTCGCTTTTTCAGCTCACTTTTCAGACCTAGAAAAACTCAACAAAATTTTTCCCACTTCCTCAGCATTCAAAATTTACCAAATCAAAACCTTAAACAAACATATATCTGTGTTCTTAGTCCGCTGTTATTAAGGTAAAACATGTCGTAATATTCAAGAATGAATCATTTGATTCTTGTTTTATCTCACAACTGTTCGTATTCTCATATCAATAATGTGATTTTAACGAAGTCTTTTTCTTATGAACAGATGGATAATCGATCTGCGAGAGAACACAATGTGTGTGCCTTCTTAAACCCTGATGATCCTGTTTAGAAGGGTGTCAAGAAATTATCAGATATCGAAGAAGATCGAGGCTGTTCTATGCCCTATCAGCAGAGCCTGTGATTTATCGATCACAATCACTGATTTCTGGAACTCTGCATATGTTGAAGAAGATGGTGAAGGTATTTTTGCTGAAGTTAAAAATCGAAGACTGAGAATTGATGAACAAACAATAAGAAGGGTTCTTGAACTGGGAGATGTTGAAGCCGGACACCCTGATGTGTTCTAAAATGAATACATAGAAAAGGTTTTTCTCATAATGGGGTATGATGGTGATTTTGAAAAGGGAGAAATCAAGAAGGGAAGACTCTGTAAGCCATACAGATTTCCGTGTCACACTTATCTGAAGTGCATTTCAAACAGAAAATCTGGGCTTGATAGATTTTCAAGACATATATCCTCTGGTATCATTGGTATTTTTGAGGGAAGAACCTACAATTACTCAAGTACATCTTCAACTGTCTATGTGATCACATTAAAGTACAGAAGGCTGATAAGATGTATATGTTTCCAAGGTTTATTCAACTTATCATTAATGCTGATTTGCCTGGAACTTCTGTGGAGGGTGGTGTGTTTATTCAAGCACACCTTGGCAGATCTGTTTTGAACAAAATTTCTGGGAAATATGAAGGAGGTGACATGGACATGTTTGCACATGTGGTGGATGCTACTGCAAACATTCCTCAAGAGCTTGTGTGGAAGGTGAACAAGAGAACTCTCCAACCAACTCTGCTCAAGACACTCACTCACCAAATACATCACCCATACATGAGCAATCTCCAGCCAGTCAAAACACAGAACCAATCCCACTATCCACCATCAATCACCAAATCAACAATAAACACCCCAACCACAATCTCCAGTCAGCCAAAATACAGAACCAATCTCTCCCATTCAACCCCAATCACCAAATCAGCTTCAAATGCAACTTTATCAACAACCTCCAAATCCTGAAAATTCAGCCACTGAGAGTATTTACACTGGGGAGACAGAGTTAGTCTCACAAGCAAGTACAGTTAAATGTCATTATCCAAAACTGAATCCCCTGTACTCTCAAATGAAACTGAACAAGTATCTCCAGTGACTGATCATCAACAACAACAACCTCATCAAGAACTTGTAGATCATGCCATTGAACCTAGTTCAAGCTCAGCAAGTGTTGATCCGGAAGAAGTTAAAGATGATGAGATTGATGCTCAACATCAGGAAGAAGAAGAAGAAGCAGACTATGTTGATATTATTGCCTACAATGAAGATGATCTAAGTGATAATGATATCCCTGTCAGCAAGAGTTATCTGGTTGCTGAGTATAACAAGCTAGTGCTGAAATCAAACAAGAGAAAGCAAAGAATACAGGAGCTGAAGGGAATGATAAGAGAAAAGGATGAAGAGTTGATGAGACAACAAGCTAGAATAAAAAGACTGAGAGAAGATGCTCAATGTGATAAGGAAGTCATTGATGCTTTACTTGATAAGTAGGCTGAGCTTAAAGAGTCAGCAACAACTGAAAAGAAAGAAAAGGAAAGGACGATGATGAAGTTTGAACAAGCAAATAACACTATGACTGTTCAGTCAAATGTGATAAAAAGAAAAGAAGAAGAGATTGAGCAGCTGAAAATGAAGATCTGTACATTAGAAACTAATGCTAATGTTTCAACTGCTCAAACAAAACAATCTACTGAAGCATCAAAAGAGCTGATTCTGTACTCAAGAAAGAGAAAGTATCTTGGTATTGCAGAGAAGAAGATGACTGTTGATGAAAGTACTTCCAAGAATCAAAAGCTCACATATCCTGAACACACACCTTCAGTAGATTTATCTACTGTGAAGTCTATTTCTCACCAGGATGATGATAGTGATGAAGAGTGGAAAGAGCTTATCAATGAAGACTCTCCACTAGAACAAGAAGTCTCAAAGGCTGATGATCTTCTGACTACAAAAGAAATATTAGAAGACAGGCCTGAATCAACCATGTTCATGACACTTATAAACCATGGTTTCCCTTATGACATGGTTGAGAGGCTAAAAATGGCTGAGATGAAGAATCTGTTGAAAGAATTTGAGCTTGCATGCTTTATGATTCCAAATTGTGACTATGAAGCTTTCAGCACCTTTCAATCCATTCAGAAGACTAAGAAGGAGTTGGGACATTGTGACACAGCCAAGCTGAGCAAATACAACATGACTTGCTGGTTACAAGGCCATAATTACAAACCACATAAGCTTAAGGGAAGATCAGTAGGAGAACTTAGAAGGATGATGGAGCATGTGATGAAAGTTGAGCTGGATACTAGTGTAAAATTCAGAACTGAAGCTCCACATCCATCTTATGTGGAACAAAGCAAACTTCCTGCTGAACCTATAACAGTTGAATCTAAAGATCAGCACAAAGGGAAGGACAAATTGATCAGAGAGCAAAGAGAAGTAATACCTGGCAAAGTATGGCCACTTGGGACTACAGTGAGGGAGATAACTGAGCAGAAGTCCACTCTGATACAACTAATAGACCACCTCACAACTCCCAGTTCTATGAAAGAAAACAGGATCATGGCCTGGAAATATGATCCAGACTAGGATTGTGCCATTATAAAAAAGAACATCTGGAAAGTTGAATACTTTCATGATGTACTCTCAGTGGTGAGTCTGCCAGAGAATGACATCAAAGATCTTCAAAGTCTGATCATCAACACTTATCCAATTCACCCTAGAGGAAGAGACTTCTTAACTCTAGTGGGAAAGCTGAAGACTAAATTTAAAGATGATGTCCTAATAGAAGCTAAAAGAGAAGATATAGAGCATCAGAAGAGAATCAAAGGGCTCAAAAGATACAAGTCCAATGCCTCAGAACATGTAGATGATGAATTCTTAAAGAGGGTTGGCTACAAAAGTAGAAACAAAGCAGTAATCAAATGCATTGAAGGGACACAATTCACATACCCTATCACTGAATGGGGTTATGTTGAGAAGACAAAGGAGTTGGTCTTGTTAAGAAATGCTGAAAACAAGAAAGCTGACAGGATCAGGATCTTTGATCCTGTGGAAATCAAATTACTTCACCCCAGCTACACCTCATATCTCAATGACAAATTCTTTCCCAAGTGACTGATGAAAAAGCCCAAAATGATATGTTCCTGCATGTCCATGTGATCCAAGTGATTGACAAACTACATGCCAAAGCCTACAAAAAAAAAGATTCAATGCTGGACTGCTAAAGGGAACAACTTTTGATGAAGTAATAGAACTCAGAATATCAGAGCAAGATGAGCTAGAAGTGGTGAATAACAACAATGTGTTAGACACACTCACCACTGAGGAAGATGTTCTAGGGATCAGTTTTGAGACTCTGAAGAAGTTCAGCAAGATGAAGATCAACTACAAGTATGATGATCAGAAGACTACTATGTCTTATTTCTATAACAAAATCATTGCAAGAGTCAAGGAACTTTCAGCTTTGAAGAACTAATTGCAAGTATCTAAGCCTAAGGGGGAGTATTGTTAGGTCTAGGATCAGTAGATCTAGTTCATTATGTATAGGCTTAGTACTTGAATTAATATCTGTAATGAATATTTGTAATTTATTATTGTGTATATATAGGTTAACCCATTTATGTGTGCATTGATTAATGTATGGTTGCAGGTACAAACATTATACTTGGTCAATTTATAAAATTGACCAAGTGTAAGAAACATCTACGGATGAACATTTTGTTCTTCCGTAGATATATTTCTTACAAGTAATTTTACATCCGAAGATCTTCTGCGGATGAACAACCAGAAAACAAGTTTCGTTCGGAAGAACAAGACTCCTTCGGAAGAACAATACTTCTATGAAAGAACAAATCATCTACGGAAGAACAAATTCCTACTGAAGACACTGTTCATGCGGAGTCCAAACACTTGTATAATACAAGTGTTACAAGTCAACAAGTCAACAAGACAGTTATGCGAATCCCGAGAAATCCGATGATTCCTTAACTGAAACAAATCAAATCCCAAGAGATCCGGTCTATATATATGGATCCTAGGTTTCGATTCAAGGACGATTGGGTTAGACAATTGATTGATCGACAACAACAATACCATTACGACAATCACTTCAAAGTCTCTCAATCAAACCCTAGCAGCCGTCACATCATAGCATACTTTGAAATCATTCATTCATTAATTTTGTAATCATTAACATGTTCTAATGAAATACTTATTAATCATTAATTGTGTTTTGTTACGTGTGTTCTTGATCATTTATTGATATTTAAAGTTATTTAAAACACTTAAACCAAATCAACGTTGATTCCGCAAACGTTGACTTGCCATCAACCGACACTAATAATTCCTATTGACGATCCTTGGATTCACAATCACCACTCCATTACACTTATTGCACATAAATCTATTTGGTCCCGCAAGTATAATGAGCATTGGAAGGAAATCATACTGCCTTGTGATTGTTGATGACTTTACTAGATCTACATGGGTATTGTTTTTAAGAACTAAAGATGAAACAACTAAAACTTTAAAATCTTTTATTTTTAAAATAGAAAATCAAATTGATCACAAGGTTAAGATAATTAGGAGTGATCAAGGGATCACAAGGTTAAGATAATTAGGAGTGATCAAGGGACTGAGTTCAAGATCAAGTTCTTGACTCATGTTGTAACTTAAAAGGGATTGCCAGTCAATATAGTGCTCCTAGAACTCCTCAACAAAATGGTGTTGCTGAGAGGAGAAATAGGACACTTATTGAGGTTGCTCAAACTATGTTAGCTGATTCAAAGCTGCCTCTAAGATTCTGGGCAGAGGTAGTCAGCACTGCATGCTATGCGCAGAATAGAGTTCTTGTATTTAAGTCACATGAAAAAACCCCTTATGAGTTATGAAATAAGAGGCCACCGTTCATTGGCTTTCTTAGGTCCTTTGGCAGCAGGTGTACCATACTTAACACAAAAGACAATTTGGAAAAATTTGCTTAAAAGTCGGATGATGCTATCTTTGTTGGATATTGCTCTACCTCTATTGCTTATAGAGTGTATAACATTAAAAATAAACAATTTGAGGAATCATCCAACATTGTTGTTAATGAGCACACTTCTTGTGTTAGGGGGAATGACCCTGATCATATTTTTGATTTAGAATTGTTTCCAAACTATTCTAAACCCTCTTGTGTAACACCCGGTTATTTGTTTATTTTGAAGCCGACGAAAGAAGAAAAGAAATAAAGTCCAAAGTCGAGGGACCAAACTCGCCAACGAGGAAAAATTGGGGAAGTTGGAGTATTTAAGGGAGAGGGCAACCCTTACCCTCTCCCCACACCCACAAAAATCAGCCAAAGAAGAGAGAATAGAAAGAGAGGAAGAAGTGTTGGTTCGAGTGGCCAAAATCATCGGGAAGCGAGTCAAATCGAAGCCCTTGTCGTTATGCTCGTTTCTGTGAGTTCTAGGACCCCTCCGTTAAACGTTTTTGAATGATTTGGGGCTGGGAAACATCTGAAAATCAGGTTTTTTGAGTGTGTACATGTTTGACCCGTTTGTGTATGCGTATGTGTGTGAATGATGCGTTTGAGTCTCGATTGTGAGCTTAGGTGTGCTTGAATGGTGTTGTGGTATGCATCCCTAAGGTCTAGGATGGTCGATTTGGGCTTAAAATGGGTGTAGATGAGTTTGGAGGCCGAAAACCCTCGGCAGAGTCGGGATGGACTGCATTCTGCATCAGCTAGGGCTAGGCGACCGACTGGAGGCCGAATGGAGGCCATACGGCTGAATGAGGTGCGATTGATGCCCATCCGCACTATTGAGGTCCATTCGCACGAATGGAGGTTCATTCGCACGATTGAAAGGCCAGTCACATAGAGGTCATGCGATTGAAGGTCTAGTCGCATAAGTGTTCATCCGCATCAGTCCCATTCACATGAGGTCCATCCGTATTAGCCCATTCGCACGATTGGATGTCCATTCGCATAGATGTTCATCCGCATGAGTCTAATCGCATGATGTTCAGTCGCATGGAGGTCATGCGACTAAAGGGTGTCCATACGCCCGAATAGGGCTGTTGCACCCGAGGAGAAGTGTAGTTTAACTTCTGACTTTCGGGGGAAGGTGCAGATGTAAGTCTTGACGTAAAGGTTCCCGTAAGTTCATGTAGGGTGACGATTGAGGCCTTAGAGTGCATGTAGGGCATGATGATGATGATGTTGCACGTTTATGCATGATGCATGTTATGTATGTTTGATGTTGCTTTGTTTGACGTGATGACTGTGCATGTTAATGTTCCTTATTATGATGTATGTTTATCTTTCCTGTGGCTTTTCGTGTTATGATAATGAATGAAATGAAGTATTATGTAACGTAAAGTGGAAGATAATGAAAAGTGGAACATGATGAATGCATGCATTATGGAACGAGGAAAGTAATGAAAGTCTTGCAAGCATTGGATATCAGGGTCCTTCTTCGTGATCGACCATTTATATAGAACCTCTACCGCTTACCTCTAGTACTGTGGCATACGCTTGTTCATTTATTGACTTCGGCCCAGTAGCTAAATAGTTCGGGGTGTAGCATATGGTATTGGTACGGGAGATATCCGATGCGCAAGTAAAGATATATTTTACGAATGAATGAATGAGCGAAAGAGATAATAAAGATATTATCTATGTGTACGTATGATGTATGACCGCGTGAATGAAAAGAATGGTTTTAATGAAAGTAAAGTATGTTTTATTATAAAACTAGAACTCACTCAACAACGCTGACTTTGATGTGTTTCCAGTTGACCCAAAAAGATGTGAAGTACGTATAGAGTCAAGCTCAAGAGAAGGCGTTCGAGGAACTGAAGGCGAGGTTGACACAAGCTCCAGTTCTGTCATTACCCGATGGAAGTGAAGATCTGGTGGTTTATTCTGATGCTTCTTACTCAGGGTTGGGGTGTGTGTTAATGCAGAGAGGAAAGGTCATAGCCTATGCATCCCGACAGTTGAAGGTTCATGAGGTCAATTACCCCACTCATGACTTGGAGCTGGCAGCCGTGGTCTTTGTAGTAAAGATTTGGAGGCACTATCTTTACGGGATGAAGTGCACTATATTCACTGACCACAAGAGCCTGAAGTACTTCTTCGAGCAGAAGGATCTGAACATGAGGCAGAGACGGTGGTTGGAACTTACAAATGATTATGATTGTGAGATCCACTACCATCCGGGCAAGGCCAATGTGGTGGCTGTTGCCCTTAGCCGGAAAGATAGGCCCGAGCCGATTCGGGTGAAAGCATAACAACTGATCATGAACTCTGATGTAATGAAGCAAGTCAAAGAGTTTCAAGATGAGGCACTGAAAGAAGATCATCTTAACTCTGAAAGAATGAGAGGTCTGGTTGGGGAATTGGGTGAAAACACACTCGGTGTTAGAACCCGATTCGGTCGTGTGTGGATTCCTCGTTTTGGGGATTTACGCGTAAAGATCATGGATGAAGCTCACAAGACTCGATACTCCATTCACCCAGGTGCCATGAAAATGTACCATGATATGAAGAAAGATTATTGGTGGCCGGGTATGAAGCGCGACGTGGGGAATATGTGAGTAAGTGCCTTACTTGCTTACAGGTGAAGGCCGAGCATCAAAAGCCGTATGGGAAGATCCAACCTTTGGATATACTGGAATGAAAGTGGGAGCACATCACCATGGATTTCATTACGAAGTTTCCGCGTACCCCGAAAGGGTACGATGCCATATGGGTGATAGTTGACCGTTTGACGAAGAGTGCTCACTTTCTACCGATCCGCAAGACATATTCATCCGAGAGGTTGGCTGATCTGTTCATCAAGGAAATTGTAACTCGTCATGGTGTGCCGGTGTCTATTGTGTCTGATCGCGACACCCGGTTTACATCTAAATTCTGGAAGAAATTCCACGACGCTATGGGGACGAGGTTACATATTAGCACGGCTTATCACCCCCAGACTGATGGTCAGTCGGAGAGGACCATTCAGACATTGGAAGACATGCTTTGGGCATGTGTGATTGATTTTGGGGGAAGTTGGGATGACCACCTACCGTTAGCCGAATTCTCATACAACAACAGCTATCATGCCAGCATTGGTATGCCACCATATGAGATGCTATACGGTAGGAGATGCAGAACACCCGTTTGTTGGGGTGATATTGGTCAGAAGGAATTGGGAAGCGTCGAGGTAATCGAGGCTACGACTGAGAAGCTTGAGAAGATTAAAGCCTTTATGAAGGCAGCCAAAGATAGACAGAAGTCGTATGCTGATAAAAGGCGCAGGCCGATTGAGTTCCAGGTGGGCGACCGGGTTATGTTGAAGGTCTCACCTTGGAAGGGTATTATCCGATTCAGGAAGCGGGGCAAGTTGAGCCCAAGGTATATAGGCCCTTTTCGAATCATCGCTCGAGTAGGAGAGGTGGCCTATAGATTGGAGTTACCGGATGAGTTGAGTGGAATTCACCCGACATTCCATGTATCTCATCTGAGAAAGTGCTTAGCTGATGAAGACATGATTGTTCCACTGGAGGATATTGAAGTAGACGAACGGCTCAATTATATGGAGCAACCAGTGGCAATCATCGATCGAAAAGAGAAACGGCTGAGAAATAAAGTGGTTCCCCTGGTGCGCGTACAGTGGAAGCACAGGAAAGGATCCGAGTCGACGTGGGAGACTGAGGAAGAAATGAGACAGCATTATCCACGTTTGTTCGAAGAATAACAGGTTTCAGGGACGAAACCTATTTAAGGGGGGTGGATTTGTAACACCCGGTTATTTGTTTATTTTGATGCCGACGAAAGAAGAAAAGAAATAAAGTCCAAAGTCGAGGGACCAAACTCGCCAACGAGGAAAAATTGGGGAAGTGGGAGTATTTAAGGGAGAGGGCAACCCTTACTCTCTCCCCACACCCACCAAAATCAGCCAAAGAAGAGAGAAGAGAAAGATAGGAAGAAGTGTTGGTTCGAGTTGGTTCGAGTGGCCTAAATCGTCGGGAAGCGAGTCAAATCGAAGCCCTTGTCGTTGTGCTCGTTTGTGTGAGTTCTAGGACCCCTCCTTTAAACGTTTTTGAATGATTTGGGGCTGGGAAACATCTGAAAATCGGGTTTTTGAGTGTGTACATGTTTGACCCGTTTGTGTATGCGTATGTGTGTGAATGATGCGTTTGAGTCTCGATTGTGAGCTTAGGTGTGCTTGAATGGTGTTGTGGTATGCATCCCTAAGGTCTAGGATGGTCTATTTGGGCTTAAAATGGGTGTAGATGAGTTTGGAGGCCGAAAACCCTCGGCTGCAGTCGGGATGGACTTCATTCTGCATCAGCTACGTCTAGGCGACCGACTGGAGGCCGAATGGAGGCCATACGGCCGAATGAGGTGCGATTGATGCCCATCCGCATGATTGAGGTCCATTCTCACAAATGGAGGTTCGTTCGCACGATTGAAAGGCCAGTCGCATGGAGGTCATGCGATTGAAGGTCCAGTCGCATAAGTGTTCATCCGCATCAGTCCCATTCACATGAGGTCCATCCGTATTAGTCCATTCGCACGATTGGATGTCCATTCGCATAGATGTTCATCCGCATGAGTCTAATCGCATGATGTTCAGTCGCATGGAGGTCATGCGACTGAAGGGTGTCCATACGCTCGAATAGGGCTGTTGCACCCGAGGAGAAGTGTAGTTTAACTTCTGACTTTCTGGGGAAGGTGCAGATGTAAGTCTTGACGTAAAGGTTCCCGTAAGTTCATGTAGGGTGACGATTATGGCCTTAGAGTGCATGTAGGGCATGATGATGATGATGTTGCACGTTTATGCATGATGCATGTTATGTATGTTTGATGTTGCTTTGTTTGACGTGATGACTGTGCATGTTAATGTTCCTTATTATGATGTATGTTTATCTTTCCTGTGGCTTTTCGTGTTATGATAATGAATGAAATGAAGTATTATGTAACGTAAAGTGGAAGATAATGAAAAGTGGAACATGATGAATGCATGCATTATGGAACGATGAAAGTAATGAAAGTCTTGCAAGCATTGGATATTAGGGTCCTTCTTCGTGATCGACCATTTATATAGAACCTCTACTGCTTACCTCTAGTACTGTGGCATACGCTCAACTGTTGATTTATTGACTTAAGCCCAGTAGCTAAATAGTTCGGGGTGTAGCGTATGGTATTGGTACGGGAGATATCCGATGCGCAAGTAAAGATATAATCAACGAATGAATGAATGAACGAAAGAGATAATAAAGATATTATCTATGTGTACATATGATGTATGACCGCGTGAAAGAAAAGAATGGTTTTAATGAAAGTAAAGTATGTTTTATTATAAAACTAGAACTCATTCAGCAACGCTGACTTTGATGTGTTTCCAGTTGGCAGGTAATGATTGCTGAGGTTGGCACGAGGTGGCTACTCAGCTCTTTTGGGATGGCATCCATTCATTTAATGCTTTTGTGATGTAATGCAATAATGTATTTTGTAACTGATTAACGCTGTATTATTTGGCAAAAGTTTTTATAATGAAATGAGATGTCCTTTTTAAATGTTTCCGCTGCAATATTTTCTTAAGGTAAATGTAATTATATGTTTTACGCGCGATGGATGACCAACTGTAAGCGTCCCGGAAACGGGGCCTTACATCTTGTGAGAATGTTTCAGCTGGAATAGGTACTCAAAGTGATTCTGATGATGACCAACTGTTTGAGTTACCCAGACCTCTTCCAAGTTCTACAAGAGTTGCTAAAAATCAAGCTCCCATAATTGGCAGATCTGATAGCATAACTATCTCAGGAACCAGTGGAGCTTCAACAAGTTGTCAACAAAGTGAGCCTCAAAACTCATCCAGTGACAATGCACAACACCAAGCTGATGGAAGTAGCATTTTGAAGGAACAGGCAACTGATAATGCTGCTTCACAACCAACTGATACTGATGCTGTTTCTTCTTCATTCAATCAGTCCTCATTGAATGAGTGTGAAACATCAGCTGGACCAAGTGTTCAAGACCTTGAGCCAAACTTTTCCAATCTGGATCTATCCATGCAACTAGATGTGATCCCTAGGCTAAGGATTCACAACACTCATCCAACTGAGAACATCATTGGAGATGTCTCTGAAGGCGTGAGAATAAGAGGAAAAACTCACAATGGGAATGTCTGCCTATTCTCATGCTTCCTATCTCAGATGGAGCCCAAATGTCACACCCCAACCTTGACGGCGGAATCGTCGAGATGTGAGGGTTAAGATTGTTCACAACCACATAACGCTATCTTTAAATGAAAATAATATTATTATAAGTTTCAAATGAAGATACAATCATAGTCTAAATCATGAAATAGTTTCAAACAAACAAAACATGACATAAGCACTTTATTCTTTTAACTAGGTCCAAATCCTAGTTTATTGCAAGCTTCAAAAGTTGACTTCAAACATGCGCGTTTCCTGAAACATGTTAAAAATAAAGCGTCAACTATAAAGTTGGTGAGTTTCCAAGGGTTTTATATACATAATATATCAAAGGTTACAAGTAGCAATTCATGTCATAGGTTATGAGTTAGCAAGTTTATAGAACACATATAACTACAACCAAACCTCGACTTGATTACAAGTTTATATGATTGGCTAAGTGTACTTGGTTCCCATGATGAACAAGTCATACGTCATCAGGAGCCGGCAATACATCGGCTTTAGCACCAAATAGGCTTGTCAGGCCCAAAGATCTAAGACGTCGCCATGCTAGCAATAATTAATGATTGTAAACAAAATATGTATCTCCTATAAGACTTACAACAACACAAATAACCATGACAAATAAAAGTATGAATTGCAAGTGCTTTACAAGATTTAAACGTTTACAAGTGTAAGTTAATAAGGTAACATGTTTCACCCCAAAATGGTGTGAAATGATATCAAAAGGGGCAAGGAAACTCACATGATTGATAAGTATATAATTGGTGGCTAAATAAAATAATTAGCGACGTTCCAAGGTAATCCTTCACAAAGTACCTAAATATATATATATATATTTATAAAATTTAAGTTAATAATAAGGTTAACGATTTAACGCGAACTAGGATAATAAAATTTGGGGATTTTTATAAAGTTAGTAAATTCTTATAAAAATATACTATTTTATGAACGTTATGAAACTTATTTTAAAGAAGCTAAATCCTTTGTAATTAACTTGTGATTTTTATTCATAAAATATATATTTAAATTTTATTATCATCATGATAAATCCCTAATCAAAGATAACATAAGGTCTAATATAGATTTATTTAACTTAAGGTATTATATAAAATCTATTTTTTTATAAAAATATTTAATTATAACATTTGTAAATTTTTTTATAATAAAATGTTAAAATGTTTTACAATAATAAATTTATAAGAAATATTTAGATGACTTTAAAAATATTTGAGGTTTATAAAAGTCATTTTTATAATTATTATAATTTTTTTCATAATTAATTTAAGGCCAAAAAGCTTTTAAAAAAATTACATTAGGGTGCCCGGGTTCGAACCCAGGACCTCATGTATGTGGGTGCAATGACTTAACCAGTGAACCAAGGGCCAAGGCCTTGGTAATCACTTGGTTTTAAATGCTTAAAACATACATAACGAAAAAAAACCCCAAATCCTAAGAACCCTAGAATGTTTGTGAATCAAATTGAACACCCGTTTGATGTTCTTAACCAAATTAACCATGGGGCTTTTGTTCCCCATGCTTAATCGAGCAGATAAATGTATTTAATTTACCCAAACACGTTCGAATTGAAGATGAACACAACGATGAACAGGTCGCGGCCGAAGGATGTACAAACGAGGTGTAAACGTTGATGATAGTTCAATTAACTTTGTGCGTAGCTTCGTATGATGATTAGGACAAAAAGGCCCTTATCAATTCCAGTTCAAATCGTCGGATTGATGATGTTCAGGTCGATTATAGGTTGCGGCTTAGGATAGAATTGAACGTGTGATTTCTGTGTGTTTCAGGTGAGAATGAGGGTTGAGAACGTTTAGGATTACTTAGATGATTGATTAGGTTAGTTTAATTAGACTATTATTAGGTTTGAATGCCCGAACGGTTATAGAGTTTAAGGGCGTCGGTTATTTGGTTGTTTGAGGTTCGTAACCGGCTTGTGAAGGCAATTAAATGGTATAACCAAGTTCGAAACACTCCATCGATTCATTTGGCACCATTTAATCGCGAGTTACCGGTCATTTTTACCGGTTTTGGTCCCTCACCGGCGCCGCACCGGCTTGGCCGGCCGGCGGCCGAAAACCGAGGTAAAAAAGGGGGGTTTGGTTATATTTTAAAATTTTACAATTTGGTCCCCGTGGTTTTTAGTTTAACATTTTATGTTAAACTTCCTTTTTAAAGTTTCAAAAGTGGCAATATAACCCCTCAAACTTAATTACATTATGTTTTTAAACATTTTTAAGATTAGTATCTTATTATAAATTAATAATACTATTAGTATTATTACTATTATTTTAGTTATTATTACTAGTATTATAGTTATTATTATTATTATTATTATTATTATTATTATTATTATTATATCTTAGTTTTTATTATTAGAAAATATACCTATTATAACTTTTTATTGGTACTATTATTATTATTTTTAGTATTATTACAATTTTTTATTTAAAATAACCATAAGTTTCAAGATTGACAACAATAATCCTTACAAGAATAAACAATGATAACTTTTAATTAACAAAAATACAGGATGTTACACCAAATGTGCAAAGACTTTGAGAGCATTATGAAGAGGAAGTTTGAGATGAGTTCCATGGGAAAAATAGACTTTTTCCTTGGAATTCAGGTAAAGCAGATGACTATGGCTACATTATTGACTATGGTGGCTGCAACATCAACAAGAAATCAACATCAGGAGGATGTCAATTTCTTGTTGGAAGGATCATCTCATGGCAATGCTAAAAGCAATCTTGTGTCTCAACATCTACTGCTGAAGCTGAATACATTGCTGCTGCTAGTTGCTGTGATCAACTGTTGTGGATTCAAAACTAGATGATAGACTATGGATTCAACTTCATGATCACTCCTATCCACATTGAAAACAAGAGTGCTATTTCCATGACAGAAAATCCTGTCAAACACTCCAAGACAAAGCATATTGACATCAGGTACCATTTGATTAGAGATATTCATGAGAAAAATCTGATTAAACTAGTCAAAGTTGACTCAAATGAGCAATATGCTGATTTGTTCACCAAAGCATTTGATGAACAAAGATTTAAGTATCTTATTACTGCTATTGGGATGATAAACATTGATTAGTGTATCTCATTTGAAAAACCTTTTCAAATTGTGTCTTGTATTTGTCAATATAATCTAAGCTCTGTTACAAAAAGTATTTCTTCAAAATTTATTAAGTACGAGTTCTTCTGAAGAGAAATTAACCCTAGGAAGATATCCTATTTATCGTCCGAATGAAAATTCCTCCAAGATAGTGTTATCTTCCGAAGTGTTTTTAGTCTCGGAAGAAAACTTGATGTTATATCAAGTCTATTTCCGAAGCTTGAAAACCTCTTTCACTCAGAAGACCCTCTTACTCTCGGAAGTAAATTTCTCCTAGGATAAATTTACCTTCGGAAGTAAGATTGGCTTCGGAAGAAGAATACCTTCGGAAGAACCTTTACTCTCGGAAGAAAGCTTTACTGAGTAACGGAAATCTTTTGGCCCCCACTCTGTAAAAAGGTAAAGATCTTATTAATGATGTCGGAATATTTTAAATAGATTTAACCTTACCGCCCTTGTCACATCATACCCCAAACCATCACTTCACCTTATCCATCCGCCAATTTCACCCATTTAAATACTTCCGACTCATTTCCTTAGTCCTTTTACCAATTTCACTGCTCTAAGTTTCCTTCGTCTTCAATTTACCCAAAATCAAACTTTTCCTCTGTAACTTTCTTGAACAATGGCACTAAACCCTCAGCATAACCAGGAGGCACTCTTTGACTCTTCCAAGGATGCTGACTTCTCTGAAATCATCTTCTTCCTTACCCAATCCACCTACTACACTGCCCTAACTGTCAACCCCATTGTTTACTCGAACCACATGGCAGAATTTTGGGGAAACAGTCAGACTGAAACCCTGACCGGAGTTAGGGTTATTAGATCGAGCATTTGTGGTCAAGAGCTGATCATTTCTTAACAAATCATGAGGGAGCATCTAGAGCTTCATGATGAGGGTGCTTCTAAGGAATTTCCCAAATCAGATAGATGACACTTATATCAAGATGGGATATGGTGGTGATGTGAGCAGGTCAACTGTCTTCAAGTTCAATTTTTCTTAGAACTGGAAGTTCCTGCTTCACATAGTCCTTCACTGCCTGTCAAACAAGTCTGGGGGATGGGATCAAATTCCCTATGAACTAGGATGCCTCGTTCACGGGTTGGTAAAAGGCCTCAGATTCAACTACTCAAGGTTTGTGCTAACCAATCTCATGGGAAACCTTCAAAGGGAAATATTTTATATGTATCCCCGGTTCATTCAGCACATCATCAACAGTGAGCTGGACCAGAGTAAGCTTGTCTGTGCAGCTGCTCTACCTGTCCCTCACATGAGGTCGGCCATCTTTAAGGTGCTAAAGAGGGTGTCCACCAACTTTGCTGGAAGACACACTCAGCTTCTTCCAGGTATGATTGAGTCAATGGCTTCTGGTGACATCCCTGTTAACCCCACAGGTGATGAACCCACACCAGCAATAACCTCCACAATGCCAAATCTACCTTCCCACCCCATCAAAATTACCTATCAGAGACGTTCCAAACGAACCCTTGTTCAATCTCCTTTGATTGAATAAGTCCCCCCTGTTCAATCCAAAAAGGCTATAGTGGAAACATGGGCTCCCACTCAGTCTGAGGTCCTACCTTCCTTCACAATAGACCTCAATATGGGTATTGGATCTCCTTAGTCTCAATCCCATGAGCCCTAAACCCAAGATGAAAATCCTCTAGATGAGTCACTATACTATCCTGAGCAGCCAAAAAGGGACAGCCCTATCATAGGCTCAATGCCATTAGACATTAATCAAGGTCCCGGGTCATTAGGTTAACTTCCATATCCTTTACTGACGTTTTAATAGAAACTGATGAGGAAATCATGTCTCTTCAAGGCCATGAGGTTGATCCATAACACCCACCTAAGGATCAACTGAGCCTAGAGAGATCTCTGATTTCTAGCCCCCATCAGCAAACCCCAACTGAGGTGAGTCCCACTTGTGTGGAGAGGACTCATGTAAATCCAACTGTCACTACTGAAGGTGCCTCATTGGACCCTCAGGACAGTGGTAATATATCTGAGACTGAATCTACGGCAACCGTGCCCTTTGATGACTCTGAAAGAGACATCATCAGGCAGGGGAAACTAGGGCGCAAAGAAACCACAACTGGTGGTGAGGATGAACATACTAGGTATGTTACCTCATCTCCTCATGATTCTTATAAATAAGATGAGGGAAGTATGCAACTCATTCTCAGAGACCTGCTATCTAAAGTCTCAAATCTTGAATTCAGGGCTAAGACTTTAGAGGATAGGTCTGCCACTCAGCAACTTGAGATTGAAAATCTCAAGGCCAAACTAGCTGAGAAACAGACTGAGAGATCTTTTAGGCACGTACCAATTCAAGTCTTTTTGACCTCTTCCTCTAGCTCATCAAGTTCTCAAGATGATGCTACCAAAAGGGGGAGAATGCGTATGAACTGTTTTCTACATTGAGGAGCCACAAAGCTTAGCTCTTTCTACATTGACTTCTAGATATCCTTCTCAGCAATCAACTGTTTTCCCTGAGCCTCCTTAAATCATTCTTCAAGTGGACTCAAGGATGCTTAAAGATCTAAACAGGTTCTTAACCAAGTTCCTGATAGGATCTTCTATTGAACAACCAAGTCCGGATGTTGCTGTGGCATACTTTGGAGCTGAAGAGTTTCGAAGGTTGAATGTACCTTCTACCACTGTCAAAGAAGTTGGTCAACCTAAGGTCCACATTAAACCAGAGATTGAATTCGAAGGGGAAATGAGGACTGATGGCCCAGCAACTGAAACAGTTGGGACAGATAATGCAATCTCATAGACTTCCGAAGCTGAAGTCAAAGCTTCAGAAGAATCACTTCAAACTTGCGAAGCTGAGATACAAGCTGCGGAAGGGTTATATATTTTGTCTGAGGATCTAATTATCACAGATGCAATCCATGAACTAGCATCTGAGGTAAATAGTGAAGACTTTCTCAATTTCCCCCTCACTCAAACACAATCATCACCTCATGCTTCAATCACCACCTCCCAACCTGAAACCTCTACACAAGAACCTACCAAGTCTCAAACTTTTAAAGACATTAAAGGGAACAGGAAGTTGACTGCGGAAGAGCTTCTAGAGGAAGAAAGGTTGGAAAAGCTAAAAGGGAAAGGTAGACTCCCCACTGGGAAGCTACTAGCTGCAAGTAGCAAAGCAGTTGTAGCCAAACAAGAGGCTATCAACAATAAAAGAAGGGTGGAGATCATTGATAGACTTGTCAATCTGGGACCTGCTAGTGAAAATGTGCTCCTGCTACCACTTGAGGAGTTGGTTGAGTTAGAAAAGGCAACCCGGCTACGGATAGAACAAGAAGAAGCAGCAAGGTTGGCCTTAGAGGAAGAAAGAATGAGAAAGAAAGAAGAAGCTGACCAACAGCTTAGGAGTGAAAGGATCGCTTTCCTAAGCTCTAGGGGATTCTCTCTGAGGAATTAACTCCTCACAACAATGACACGATCTTGTGGCTTGTCAAGAAAGAACAAGATCAAATGGAGAAAGAGATTCCAAGGAAAAGCTAAAGGAGAAGAAGAAGAAGGAAGAAGAAGAAGAAGCTAAACTTGCAGCTGTCAAGAAGATGGGTGATAAAGTCTGGATGAAAGATTTTCTCAGGGCCCATGGCTTCTCTGGCAGGCAGGTTGGTCCCATGTCTGAGAAGACCCTGCAGCGACATGTCAGTGACATCAAAGCTGACATTCGCTCACGAAGAAGGAAAGAGATGTACAGAAGAGTACATAGGATGACCTCTAGGCTAACACCACAACCACAACCTCAACCTAAACCAATCCCTTTCCCTTTCCCCATCAAAACCGAGCCAACCACTGAGCCATACACTCCTGAACTCACACCATCAACCATACCCTCTTCCTCATCCACTCAATCACAACTACCACAACCACTACCCATCCTCAAACCCAAAACACTCCCCAGAACCCAAACATCATCTACCCAAAAGCCACCTAAGTCATCCTCTCAACCATCCAAAGATCTTTCCTTAAAGGAATTTAAGGAGATTAAAAGGAAACTCATTAACTGCACCACCCTGAGCGATATCTCTTGTGAGGAGGGGTCCATCAAACTGACCTTCATTGATGGCTTCTCATGTTCCCTCATAAGAGAACAATTCCTTGATCTGCCTAGAGGAACACTGGACCAAGCACTTAAACTCTTGGCAACCAACTCTGACACTCTTGGGGAAGAAGAGAAGTTGCTGAGTAGAAAGCTGGTGACTTTACTGGACACTAGGAAGTGAGACAAGCTACCATTGAGACAAGCTACCATCTCAACCTCTCATTCCTAGAAAGAAAATAGTCTAGTGGAGGTTCGAAGACTCTTCTCACAACTTTGTTGTGAAAAGAGAGAATGGTGAAATCAACAGGCTCAATGTCTCTTCTGTGTTACACTTAAGCAGATTTGACATTGCTGAGTTAGCAGAGAAACCATTCTCCAATCCCTCCAACTCTAAAGTAGCTGCTCACATCAGGAATCATCTGAGCAGCCTTCATCTGGCTGAGCTGAATGCAAGAGTCATGATTGAAGAAGGGTTGAAGATGAGAGAGAAGGAAGGAGGGGAAGGGTCAGCCACCAAAGGCAAAGCCTTTTACAAATAGTTGAAGGCCCTGAACTGGAATCCATAGTTAGATGGGAATATGACTACAACTCCCGTCAACTAACTCTCTTCAGAGGGCCACAACAAAGGGTGCATATCATTCAAAGTGACAGATTGGATCTCCGTCTACAAATGATTTGTACAAACTTCTCAGCACCACATCTGGAAAGAACAAGGAAACAGATAAGTATTTTCTCTTCCTAGTGCTGAAAGTTTTAAGAAGTAGAAACAAGTAAAGTTTTGGTAGCATCAGCCTAGGGGGAGTTTGTTGGATCAAGTAAGGCTGGTGCAACCAAACAAACACTTAGACAATTTTGGTGCAACTGATGAAGAACTTCCGAAGACAAAAGCAGAACTTCCAAAGGCAAATGCTGAGCTACCGAAGGTCAAGTCTGAAAGATCTTCCGAAGAGAAAATCTAACTTCCGAATACAAAGTATTCCTTCTTCCGAAGTTCAACACTTAGAAGAATTCAAGACAATGACTTCCGAAGCATGAAGGCCTGAAGAACAACTCAAGCCTTGGAAGAAGTAGCCTCTTCCAAAGTATAAGTGGCTTCGGAAGAACTTGTTCTTCCGAAGCCATTTAACCTTCGGAAGAACCTACTATGAACCAGTGGATATAAGTATGGTCTCTCTGACACTCCGCTGCAATCTCTGAGATACTGCATGGTGCTTTTCCACGCCCATGTAGTTGACCATACTTTATTCCACTATTCATTTCTTATCAGTTAGTACAGTTACCAACTTTAGTTGGTGACAAAAGGTAAGTGATGGACATGTCATACTACCAAATCTTAGATAGTATTTTATCTAAGATACCTTACTTCTAGTAATGTAGTATTTGTTTAGTTGTAAGTTTCAGATGGTATCAAAGTATATCCGGCTGTAGATGGTAGTATATATAGTTTCTCATTATAACTCATGTAACATGCTTGTAAGAGTCTTGTAAAAACTTTGAGTTGAGAAGTAATATATACAAATATCTTGAAAAACCATTCTCTTGTGTTTTTTTATTTATACTTAGTATATTATTATCAACTCTTAGAGGATTATGCATCATCTATACGAGTGAGACTTAGTGAGTTTGAGAGACAATAATCGTGTTGAGTGAACAAACCCGATCCTACAGTTTCTTCTCATTTGCATAGACGAGTGAATTAGGAGACCTTTAAATACTTGTTTGAATAAGCAAGAATTGAACTCGTTTCAATTTAAAATTTTAGTGTAATACAACGTGTAAAAACTCATTATATTACATGATTGGTAGGAATAGAGTCAACATGTTCTTGGGTGAGAAAAACAATCAACTATCAATCTATTTTACGGTTTTATTTTGAAACCATCACAAATGTCGTTTGTAATGAGTTTTTCTCAATGTAGTCTTGGTAGTAAAATAATTTAACAAAATGAATGTTCTCAAAAATATTTACCAAAATGGGTTTTTAGTGGAAAGTTAAATTTTCTTATTCATAATATGATTGGATAAAAGTATTTTATTTTTAATAATATTATTTAAGTAAAGTTAAAATGATAAAGTTTTAATAAAATAAAAATCAATTTAGCATATGTCATGGTTTTAAAAAATGATTTATAGTTCTTTTTATAAAATTTTTCTTAAAACCTTTTCAATAACATTTTCTCATACAAATATACACTTTCATTAGTATTTTTTAACGTCTCTTTATAGAATACATATTTTTATATTGAAAAGATATTTTTATGAAATTAAATGGTTTATGTAATTTTTTTAAAATAACGATATATATATATATAATATAACTGTATTAAACATAAATTTATATATAGTAATAATCATTTATATAAGTATATACATAAAAGATAAAATAAACATCATATACATACAACGCTAGTTTCACCTTGCGAACCGGCTCGATCTTGACATATGAAGGTCGGGCTCAAAAACATTTTTAACTGAGTTCGTCCCGAGTGGCTCACGAGACGACGTGACTCGTTTCTCCTCTAATTGTGTTTGAAAGTGTATTAGCAACATACATGCCCTCGGTAATTGAGGATTTATAGTTCGAGAAATATAATAAAAATAAACCATTAACTTTTTTTGTTTCGTCATGATATTTAAATAAAACAGTTTTAAACAATGCATTTTTTGTTAAAAATGTTTTTCTTATTATATCTTTTAAACTACTTAACAACATTTTCAAAAAATACATATTTTTTTAAAAGAATAAAAGAAAAAAATTAATGTGCCTATTTTTGTGTGAAATTAAAACAAAATTATAGCGAAAAATAATCAGTTTTTCTATATGAAAAGATGATTTAAAAGTAAGTCTGAGTGAATTAAAAAAACAAAATAAGTTTTAGAAAAACTTTATGTTTTTAATCACGACATATGAATCAAATGATTATACAGTTTATTAACATTTGTACTCAACTCTTTTTATATAATATTATTTTAAAGTGAAATAAATTTAAACAATAGCATTATAGTGAGAAAAAGAAACACTTTTTAAAACAACTATTTTGATAAATAAATTTTCTATATATACTATTTAAGAAAAAAATAATTCCCTTTGTAATTATAGCATTTACTGATTTTATTCAAATGAATTATGACTAAGAATAATGACAAATATATTTTTAGCCGGAAAATAAAAGAAATAGAAGTCTAAGAAAAGGATACATTGCACTAAAAATATTTTTTTATTAATAAGTATAGGTTCCGTAAGTGTACAAGGTTCCAATTATGTAATGGAATGATTTATGCAATTTTATTCTTTTTTTTTTCCTTAAATGCTGTTATAATATTTTTATTCTGAAATAAGATCACATTTATAAAATTATTCATTGGTTGCTATCATCTGGATTTAGCTCTCATGTATATGCAAGAAACTAACACCTACGATTAAATTTTAAAAATTCAAACTTTCAACAACAGAATGTTTTTCGCTTAAATGAACAAAAACAAAAAAACTGGGCGAACTACTGCAATCTGCAATGTATCAAATGCATATCTATTGTATAGTTCAAAGATCAAAGTGTCACAAGTTAATAAACGGGTATAGTGTAAGTAATGTAAATCTATCTTACCAAACAAACCAATCATGAAATTCATGAATTTGAGCTTAGCTTAAACAGCTTTGGGTCGTTTCAACGATAAATCAACAGACCCGTTTACATAAGCGGGTCTTGTTTAGGTTAAGCTGACGGATTGAAACATTTTCACCATTTTACTCTGATACATATGTTTTTTGTCATAACTTGAATAGACGTATTGTTTAAGTCAAAATTGAAAAGCTAAAAGATAAATTGGTATATGGTTTAGTTTAAACATACTTATTTTTATACACATTTGTATTTTTAATTGCAAATATATAGTATTTTCAGGTTCAACCCAAGGATGTGTTTGTCGTGTTGTTTATGATTTTCATGTTTGACCCGTATACACGACTTGTTTAACACTGGTACATAGAAGCAGCAAAACAAAACTACGAGGACTGAACTTGTGTTTTCAGAATATAGTAGGCCGGAGGGACCATTTGTTGGGTTGTCCTAGTTACTTCCCAATTCTGGGCTCCTTCACATGTCTGTCCTGCAAACAAGGACACAATATCTCTGTTGAGCGTATCTTCACGGTTTCTTGTGTCAAAGTTATTCATATCATCATTGACTTATAGAGTATCAAGATTTTTAACTCTCTCTTGTTAGATCCATTTTTTTTATAATCTTTGTATATGTATCTTTCTTAATACCCGTTTTAACCGATATTCAACACGAGCCATTTAACTCATGATCGATTCATATCGTGTCAAATTCTACTTAGAATTCAAATGCAGCTTCCAACAAAATTTATATTTCAATAACTTGATTCGAGTAAAACGAAAAAGAGCCTATAAAGGCATAATGAATAATGTATTAAATTAAAAGATTTTATTTGGGAGCACAATACCAAATTAAAGCCTCCATTTTTAAGAAAGATTTTGTTTAAACTTGTACACACTTGATAAAAGTGTTTAATGCATGTTTGCTTTCACTTACGATTGTTAATTGTTATGTGTGCTGGAATAAATATTATATTAAACTGGACTAGAAACACTTTTATTAGTCAAATTAAATAAATAAAATATTAAATAGTTAGTGATGAAGATTTAAGAATTATAAATTGATACTTTTAACTTTAAAGTAATAAAACAACAATATAGAAAACAGAAAGTAGCGGGAAATTTTTTTAAGGATCTAGAATTGTGACGCATGACGAAACTAGTTACGTATTTATTAATTATAGATAATGATAGGATGGTAAATATTATGACAATTCAAAGAAAAGCAGTCTTATCAACGGAAAATTTCTTTCAGACCCAAGTTGTCGTAAAGACCAATGGAATCTGATGGAAATCTAAAATGCCATTAATTTAACACATTCTTAAGTTATTTTCAACTATAAGAGATTAAACATAAACAACACAATAAAACGACGAGATTTTAAATTATAGATTTTAGTTATCTCATAAAAGGTGTTTTAAATAAAGTGGTTAATTTAAAAGTAAACCGATGTTTTTAAATATATGCTAATAGAGATTAATTATTCAAAACGTGAAGATTATTAATAAAAAAGTTAATTAATAGAATAAAATGGCTTGCGGTTAAACAACATGCTTATTAATATAGGATATTAAAAGAAGCATATGTAAAATAAAAGAGTTTATCCGAATCACGAACCATAAATAAAATTGAGAATTTTATAAACCTGTGTAAGAAACTAGCATGTAATAGGTTACACGGAGTGTTTTGACCCATAACCGATAAACACTAAATAAATCCCTCGCAAAATAAATCGAAATCTCTATGCCACCATATTTTGAGACACTTGATGGATATATCCGAACCCTTGAGTGCATGTGTCTCAGCTTTACACTTGGGCCTATGGATGTCTGAACAATGTGGAATCATGTTTCTCGAGAGTCTTGGGCTGATTGCTACACGTTGCTAAAAATTGTATAATTATTACTCAAACCCTATTATAAGAAGTGCTTTAGGAATTATATGAGAAGAATGGGCATATATAGAGTGAAACGTACCAGCCTAAGATAAAATTGTCTTAACCAACCCCATAAATTTGAGGGTTATGTAAGATACAATTGGTAATCGTTACCTACATATATAACTGTAACTAATAGAAAGTGTCTACTATTTGTAGTACATGGTAAAACAATAACTTATTCCTTAAATATAAATAGTTTTTTTTAACGGGTCATTATTTAATTAAGGACTTCAAGCATCGAAAATACTAATTTAAACCACCTTGTTATGTAAATGTCTTCAAATGCTAATAATCTCACCTACTCTAACTACTTGATTAGGTCCATTATGGAAAAAGAGAAACTTAATGGCTCTAATTTTATTGATTGACACCGAAATTTAAGAATTGTCTTCAAAGGTGGACAAGAAACTCTATGTTCTTAAGAATTCGATTCCTAATTAACCTGTTGCTAACACATCTTAGGATGAAAACATGGAAAAATCATGTTGATTACTTTTCTAAAGTTTCATACGCCATATTGGCAACCATGGTCCCAAATTTTAAGAAGGATTTAGAAGACCTGATAGCCTATGACATGATTACTCACATACTAAAGATGAAGAATTATATTAATCTTAGGGAAAGGCTTTGTTTTCCCTTAAGCAATGAATCGGCTGTAAATTTAAGCCTCAAATTACTACCTAAAGCTTATGATCAATTCATCATGAACTATAAGAGGAATGGTCCGGAAAAGTCCATATACTTAACATGCTTAAGATTGTAGAGATGAATATACCTGCCAAAAGAGGTGTAGGATCATCAAGGAAGGAAGAGTCAGAAAACTTAAAACCAGGAATAAGAATAGAAAAGGGAAGGATAGGGGTGAGGTTAAGGGTAAATTGTATACCTAAAAGCAATCTTGTAAAACGTTTGGAAAGGATGCCAAATGTTTCATTATGATGAATATAGGCATTAGAAGAGGAACTACCATAAATTTTGTGCTGAGTTAAAGAATTACAAAGCCTTAGAGGCTGGTCCTTTAGGTATCTTTATGATAGAACTATATTCTTGCTCTTGTAAGCATGGGTGTTTTAAATCGAATTTGGTTCTCATACTAAGAAGAATATGCAAGGACAAAGGAGGGTTAAAGATCTAAAACCAAGCGACTTAGAACTCTAGTTGGAATGGAGCCAATGTTAGAGTCCAGGAAATTGGAGAGTATAGGATAATTCAACCATATGATCTTTATCTAATTATTGAAAATGTGTGATACATACCTTTTGACTAGCAGTATTATTTTAGTTTCTCGTTTATATGAACAAGGTTATAATTGTGTTTTCAATGGTGATAACATTTTGAGTTACAAGAATGATATGTTTTATTTTGATCCTTGACCTCCTAATGGGATATATGAGACTGATGTAAGTGGTTCATTCCCTGATAGTTCTATATACGCAATAAACACTAAAAGAACAAAGTCGGACTTTAATGATGCGTATATGTGGCACTATCGACTTGGGCATATAAGCAAGAAACATTTGTCGAAACTTTAACTTATAGAATCCTAGAAAAAATCCATTTTAAAAACCTTTTATATAAGTGAATCTTACTTGAGTAGCGCGATGATAATGACAACATTTTCTGGAATTGGTGGAAGAGTCCTAGATGTGCTATGACTGATACATACAGATGTGTGCGTACTTTTCATAATAATGTCTTAAAAGTGATGAAAGATCATTTCCAACATTTACTAATGATCATAGTAAATATGATTATGTTTACCTTATGAAACATAAACATGAATCTTTTGATGTGTTCAAAACCTTTCAATATGAAATGTAAAATCAACTCGATAAAAAGTTAAAAGCCATTTAGTTCGGATCAAGGTGATTAATATCTGAGTTATGAAGTCGAAGAACATCTTAGACAATGTAGAATGGTTTTACATTTAACGTCACCAAGAATGCCCCAACATAATGGTGTACTAGATAGGAGAAATTAAACTTTACTAGATATTGTTCGATCTATAATGAGTCAAACTAACCTCCCACACTCCTTTTCCGTTTATGCCTTTGAAACTACTGCTTAAATTGTCAATGTGGTACCAACCAAGAAAGTAAACATGACTTCGTATGAGATATGGTGACCATAACGGTCCACCATGGAAGGGGTTCGATGATCAGAACACATGACATCATAACGGACTGTCAAGGTTAGGGGTAACAATTTGCCATGATGGTCGTGAACTAACATGCTTTGGCTTAATAGTCTGCGAGGAATATTTCATTCTAATATGTGATTATTCCATCTAGGAGATGCAAATGTTCCTCTTTAAGGCAGTAGTGGACCGCCAAGCTATGGGTAGTGGTCGCAATGGAGCCCGATCGGGCAAAAGTGGTGTAACAACACAAAAAATCGATTTTTACTCCATTTACACAAATCACCCTTGGTGCTCTCTCTCTCTACTTGATCTGGAATTTCTCTGATATATTAACACTTTAGAAGACTCGTTGTGACAATACGAGCTCGTATTTGTGTTCCTTGACATTGATTTAGCTTGGAACTGACGTGGGAGGCTCGTTTTAATTGGAAAGCCTCAATTCCTCATAAATACGAGTTATGGCTATATATGTGGCAGAATACGACGTGTGAAAACCCATTTTAGTGGTAGATCGCTCGATAGAGGGTTCGTGGTCGTCAGAAGTTGACTAAGAACCATATCCGCTATTGTAAGGTTCCAAAACCTTCACATTATGCATCAGCATAGATTATTAGGGTAAAGAGTGGTTTTCGGAAAGAACTAAACCGGTAAATGATGATTAGGATGCACATGATTGTTATGGTCTAGTTATGATCACGTTTTGATAAACATATTTGTCACGTGACAAAAGTTCGGATATAGTGAGAAAGGGGTAATACATGATAGTGACTTAACCTTAGGGGTGTATGTGTGAACCGTAGCTCTTCTACACGTGTTTGTCATGAGCGGTGATGGAAAATGATAACTTGGGTTGTGGAAAACCCTATCCTACTTTACCTATTAGATGTCAAGAACGTTTTTTACATGGAGATCTTACGAAAACGATGTATATGTTCAAACCTTCTAGCTTTGTTGATCAATCTAAACCAAAACATTTGGATTATATCATCCTCACTGCCTCAGATGACAAATATTTTCACTAATTTATCTCACCACTTTCATAGGAGGTTGCCATGACCAACCTTGGGCAACTATGCATTTTCTTAGCATCACGATGGAACATAAAAAGGCTGGCCTATTTCTTTTTCAAGATTCATATGCCAAGGACATTCTTAAGCGAGCTAACATGCCACTTGTAAGCCTTCCTCAACCCTAACTGACACCAAATCAAAGTTAAGTGGTTCGGCTAGGGAACCCATATCGTAGTCTCGTAGGTGCATTATAATATTTAACATGTAAGAGACTCGATATTGCTTATGTCGTGCAACAAGTGTGCCTTTTCGTGCATGACTCGAGACAACCACACTTTAGTTTCATAAGCATATTCTTCATTACTTGCAAGGTACTCTATATCATCGTCTACATACACCCCATCCAATTCTACACACATCACTAGCTATTCGGATGCTGATTGGGGAGGTTGCCCCGACTCTCGACGATCCATGTTAGGTTATTGTTCTTGGCTTCGCTATCTTGTTTTAGTGCTTCATGTTTATAATCAACAGGATACCAATGTTTACAGTGACAACGTCTCTACTATTTATCTTACCGAAAACCACATCCATCACCAACGGAAGCACATTGAACATACCAGCCGACTACCAATACGCAGATATATTCACTAAAGGTCTTCTATGCCATCTATTTTATCAACTAGTCTAGTATGAGCTTTCAAGATCTCCAATTGTGGGGGGATATTAGCATATATATAGTATATATATTTAGATAGAATTATTTTAAATTTATAGGTTATTCTCATGTTTATATTTTCCTTTCTAGTCTCCGAGTTTGTTAAGACTTTTATTTATTTATATGGGTATTGTACTGAATGAAATGCAAGAGATTATTCCTATTATCAAAATATATACAAATGAACAACTTGAAGTACCATATTAATGATTTGTAATAAATAGTAAACAATTGAATACTTAAGAGTGACTATTAGAGGAGTGAGTATTGATGTGCTCCAAATTATACATATAAAACATATCAATTGCACATCAAATATTTCCAAAATTCTTAGTAAAAGTGATGAATTGATATCTAAATTGTTTAAATTGTATTTTTAGGTTTGGAAATGACCGAGATGAACAAAAGAGCTTTAACAAGGAGAAAAATAAAGAAAATGAGCTTTAGAGTCCAAGCATGGGGCTGTGCCTCATGAGACACGCCCCCATGCCTAGCTAGTCTGAAAGACACCCTTGTGCTATCATTAGCACACCCCCGTGTTCGGCAGTCTAACAAGACAAAAATACTGTCCCTTGAAAAGTACGCACATGGTGTGCCCTGGGAGGCACGGGGGCGTGCCCCACCCCAAACGCGTGGGCATGCCCTAACAACTTTTGAGTGTAGGAGCCGACCAACTTACGTAAGCATTGTACTAGCACGAGTTCGTGCCCAACACTCCAGAAAGTCTATAAATAGTAGTTCATTTGAAACATTGAGAGGAGCATTTGGGAGGTGAAGTGTTGGTGTTTCCTCTCGGGAACCCAACCTTTGGAAGTCTTTGGAAAGCTTTGGAGGTCCATTCAACACTTAGAGGAAGCTCGGGCTTGTTTAACATCATCCATAGTGGATCACCGATTTGATTGTTCTAATTTACCGATGATTTTATTATTATCTTTTATCTTTTTTGTGATGTTCAAGTTCATTATAAGCTAAACGTCATTTATTATCCATATTTAGTGAAACTTTATGTAACTTGTGATGAACTAATCATGTGATTTATATTATGTTAATGTTATGTCAATCTTGGGTAAACTTTTGATAGGTAATATTTTCTGAATGAAGAGTTATAAACTTATGATTTGTAATTGTGAATTTCATAATACATTGAAAAACGTATGAACTAACTTTTATTCGTAAAACCTTCTAAAAATAACCTAAAAATACAAGCTTTTTAGAAAGATTTTCCAAATAAGCTCCAAAAAATAAACTTTTTACAAGGATTCACAAAAGAGCTCCAAAAATATGATCTTTCAAAGGGGTTAGCAATGTGTTTTTAGTGTTTTGGATGATTTTTTAGGGGTTTCGAACAAGGAGTTTTTGTTTATTGGTTTGTTAGATCTAGAATACATTGATTTTTTTAGATTTCATTTATTTAAACTTTAATTTTTCTATTTCTTAACTCTCTATCATCTTCAACTTACTCATGATCTTCAACTATTTTTTTAATAAAACATCTTTCATCGAGCTCCATTTTTTAGAAACTTTTAAAAGTTATATTTTTAGATCTTTTTATTCATTTATTATTAAATATCTAAATTTATTAATGTTAAGTTATGAATGATTGATTGTATTTAATGTTATCCTTTAGTGATTTAAATTATCTTTAAATATCTTCATCTTCATATTCAACATCTTCTTTAAGATCCCCATTAAACAGTTAGTAATTCTAGCTTTTTAACTTCATTATCGAAGATTTGTATTTATATGTATTTTATTTCTTTAATGTATACAATGGTTTGTATACGTGTGTGTATAAGGATTTATTCATTGATTATTTAATATAATGTATTTATGTATGTATATGTGATTATATGTGTTTATTCATTAATTAATGCAAATAATTATGTAAGTATGTATATAGTATATGTGAATGTAATTGTATCTATGTGGGTATGTAATATGTAATTTAATATATATTTAGTATATACGTATATGTATTTATGTATATAGTATATGTGAATGTAATTGTATCTATGTGGGTATGTAATATGTAATTTAATACATGATTAGTATGTACGTATATGTATTTATATATGTCTGTTTTTATGTTCATAGGGATGGAGTCAATACAAACACTTGCTAACCAAAAAACCATGAGAACCAGTTCCAATCGTTAACTAATTAGATCAATTGATGCAAATGATGACACCTCATCAATTAACAATTAGTGTACTAATTAACTAGATTAAGGTGTTTTCGTCATTTGTGTTATTTTAATTATAATACCTCCTTAATTAATGAAAACAAGTTACTTTTGTTGACTTTTGTCACTAAATGAAAGTTCCACTTCTTTATTAAAACAAAAATAACTTTTAGAGTAAATTACGCTTTTAGTCCCTGTGGTTTGATGAAAATTGCTATTTGTGTCCAATAGTTCGTTTATTACTCTGACAGTCCAATAGTTTCAGACTTCGTTTCAATTTTACCCAAGCTACTAACACCGTTATAATTTTTTTGTTAAGTTAGTCTGAAATGACCATATTACCCTTGTGATTGAATAAAAAAAAGCTTTTACCCTTCAATATTATTAATACTTTAAATTTAAATAATGTTATTATACTCTATGTCATCATCATCTTCATAACCTCAAATGTGTGCAATCCACCACCGTCACCAAACTCCACCCACCACCACCGTCACCAACCTCCACCCCCACCACCATCACCACCACCACCACCATCATTCTTTATACCCTTCAATCTTCCAGAAACCCCCAAACCTTCATCACACTCCTCCCTTTTGATTTGGGGGTTTTATCTTCATCACCACCTCTCTTTTTCACTTTCAATCAAACACCACCATTACAAACCACCACCACCCTTCTCTTTCACCGTCGTTTCACACTCCGAAGAAACCTTACCGTCGACACCTGCCCACCATCAACATTTGAGAAAACCCTGAAACCCTAACATGTGAGAAACCTCCCAGATCCGTTCGAGGTGGTGGTATGGTCTTTCTCGGTTTTTGCTTAACTTCATCCAAACAACGAGATAGAGATCATGAGAGCAGTGGAGGTGATCGGCGTTGTGTGGTCTTTCTCGATGGTAAAAGGCTTGAGAAGGTGGGGCAATTGTTTTTCGGTGGTTTAGAGAGAGAAAGTAGAATAGAAAGTGGTTTGGGGGGGGGGGGGTAGGATGGGTTGGGGGTGGTGTTTTGTGTCCGGATTTGGTGGTGGCTAATGGACTTTCAGTGGTGGTGATAAGCTATGGTGGTGGTTGTTGTCTTTGGAGATGGTGGTGCTGTGGAATCTTAAGAGAGAAAAAAGTGTGGACGTGTGAGAGAGAAAAGAAAAGATAGAAAAGAGAT
>CM046039.1:25993181-26050681 GCA_025215565.1 Flaveria ramosissima | reverse complement strand
AAATTAATCTCAGATTCAATGTGGACCTTAGGATGACCAACTCCCTCCTCGGTAGTAGGCAGTGCATTCCACATTTGAAACCCTTCAGCTCCAAAGTATGCCACGACAACATCTGGACAGGGTTGTTCAAGTGAGGAACTAATTAGGAACTTGGTTAAACACCTATTGAGATCAATTAGCGTCCTTGGGTCCACTTGAAAGGTGATTGGAGGAGGCTCAGGGAAGATGGTTGAAGATTGTTGTTGAAAAGGGTATTTAGAAGGTTGAGAGGGCTAAGCTTTGCTCCACATGTGCTTCACTCTGTACATTCTCCTCCTTTTTGGTAGTATCATCTTGAGAAGTAGATAAGAAGTAGAAGTCAGAGAGACTTGAGTTGGTACATGCCTGACATATTTCTCAATCTGTGTCTTAGCTAGTTGAGCCTTGAGATTTTTAATCACAAGTTGCTGAGTGGCAGACCTATCCTCTAAAGTCTTAACCTTGGATTCAAGATTTGAGACTTTAGAAAGTAGGTCTCTGATGGTCAGTTGCATACTTCCCTTGTCTTCTTTTGAAGAATCACGAAGAGATGAGATAACATACCTTGTATGTTCATCTTCATCACCAGATATGGTTTCTTGGTACCCTGGTTTCCTTTGCGAAGTGATGTCTCTTTCAAAGTCATCAATAGGCAAAGTTGCCGTAGACTCAGTCTTAGAAATGTCACCACTGTCCTGAGAGCCCAATGAGACACTCTCAGTAGTGGCAGCTGAGCCTACATGACTACCCTCCACATCTGTGGGACTCACCTCAGTTTGGCTTTGCTGATGTGGGCTAAAAGTCAGAGGTTCCCTTGGGTTCAGCGAATCCAGAGATTGGTGTGGTATATCAACATCATCGCCCTGAAAGAACATGAAGTCTTAATCACAACCGGTTAGTAGGTCAGCGAAGGATGTGGAAGTTATTCCTAATGACCCGAGAACTTGATCAATGTCTAGAGGCATTGAGCCTATGATATGGTTGTCCCTTTTTGGTTGCTCAAGGGAGTATAGTGACTCACCCTAAGGACTAAAGGTTTGGGTTTCAGGCTCATCAGGTTGAAACTAAGGAGACTCAACACTGATATTGAGGTCAAAAGTAGAGAAAAGTTGGACCTCAGGCTAAGTGAGAGCCCATCTTTCCATTTTAGCCTTTTTGGCTTGAATAGGGTGGACTTGTTCATTCAAAGTTTAGATTGAACAAGGGTTCGTTTGGAGCATCTCTGGTAAGTAAACTTGATAGGACGTGGAGGAATGATTGGCATTGAAGTGGTTGTGTCTGGTATGGGTTCATCACCTGTGGGGTTTATAGGGATGTAACCAGGAGCCATTGGCTCAATCTGGAAGAAGTGTAGTGTATCTTCCAGTAAAGTTGGTGGACACCCTCTTCAGAACTTTGAAGATGCCCGGCCTCATGTGAGGGACAAGAAGAGTGTCTTCACAGAGAAGCTTGTCTTGGTCCAGCTCACAATTGATGATGTGCTGAATGAACCTGGGATACATGTAGAATGTTTCCCTTTGAAGATTTCCTCTGAGGTTGTTCATCACAAACTTTGAGTAGTTGAATCGGAGGCCTTTTACTAACCCATGAACGAGGCATCCTAAATCGTAGGGAATTTGATCCCACCCTCCTGATTTGTTTGATAGACATTGGAGAACAATGTGAAGTAGGAACTTCCAGTTGTATGAGAAGTTAAATTTGTAGACTGTTGATCAGCTTACATCTCCACCATATCCTATTTGGGCATATGTGTCTTCCAAATCAGATTTGGGAAATTCAGTGAGAATAACCTCATCATGAAGCTCTAAGTACTCCATGATGGTCTGTTTAGATATGACTAACTCTTGGCCACAGATCCTCGACCTGATAAATCTAATGTCACACCCAAACCTTGACGGCGAAAACGTCGAGGAGTGAGAGTTAAGATCGTTCACAGCCACATAATGCTATTATTAAATCCAAATATATTATTCATAAGTTTGAAAGGTACATTACAAGCATAAGTCTCAAATAAGAACACAATATAAGGAATATAACAAGCTCATTCATTAAGTTAACTAGGTCCATTCCTAGGTGTGAACAACTTCAAAAATGGCGATCAAGCTTGAGTATTTCCTGAAACATGTTAAAAATAAAAGGTCAACAATAATGTTGGTGAGATTTCCATAGTTTTCAATACATAAGTATATAAAAGATGGCAATTCATGTTGTAAGTTAGAGAACAAAGTAAACTAGGGATGTAAGACAGAATGCACAATCAAACCTCGACAAAGTTTTACAAGTCTCAAACGTTTACAAGTATATACGATTAGCTAAGTGTACTTGGATCAACCAAGCAGACTTGTCTGGCCCATAGATCTATGACGTCGCTAGGCTAGCAATAGTTAATGATTGTACATATATTCGACATTACATAGTAGCCACAAACTTCAACTAACCACAACATACAAGTAAATTGCCATAGGTTTACAAGAATCAAACGTGTTTACAAGTGCAAAGTTTATAATGTAACATGTTTCACCCCAAAAGTGTAAAAATATAAAAAGGGGTATAGAAATACTCACATGATATATATACGGTGATGATAAGAATTTAAACGAGGCTCCAATGGTTTCTCTTACAAGTTGCCTAAACGTATGTGTTCCAAGATTAAGTTCGATAATAAGATTAATAACTAGGGTTTCAATTGGATTTGGGGGTTTAAATAATTAAATAAAATAATGAATCGTTTACGTTTTGGTTTAATAAAGATAATATAAATCAATTAAGTTTAAGAAAAATGTTTCAACAATTTAAGTTATTGATTTAATAGAAATTAGGTATAATATGTGAAAAGAAGTAATTAATTTAATAATTAATTATTTAAAACTTTATAAAGAGAATTAATTAATTACTTATTTAAATGACGTTAAAATTATTTAAAATGATTTTATAAAGTTTTGGGCTTTTAAAATGATTTATCATAAAGGTTTTATAATACAAAACCCTAGAAAATAAGGATAAAGTAAATTATATTGTTTTACAAATTTCAAGAATTTAAATGAAAGTTAACGAATAAATTTATTAACTATTTATAATTTAACATGGTTAAATAAATCATTGAATAATTAATTATTTAAATAATCATCTAAATAATCATTTGCATAATTAATTATTTAAATAATCATTGAACTATAATATATTTATAACATAAATGACTAAGTAATATTTTTTTATAACTTTTTATTCTTATAAAAAATATTAATTAAATCTAAGAATTATAAGTGTTAAAACCTTTAAAAATTAACTTGATATTTTCTGAAATAATTTAATTAACAAAATAATTTTTATTGTGATTTATTAATATAATATTAATTTTCTGAATTATAAATTGTACAAAAAACTAATTAAAACATAAATGGCAGAGGCCCGGTTCGAACCCGGGACCTCTTGCCTATTGGGTTCACGCATTACCAGTTGGGCTACAGCCCATATCTGCTTAATATTCAGAATAATTTTATAAATCTATTAATTAAAGAAAACCCCAAATTACTCAAGAACCCTAGAATGGAATTGTGTCCAATTGAACATGAATTCGAAGTAGTTAACGAAATCCAACTTAGGGCTTTTGATCCCTAAGTGAAACCGAGTATCTAGATGTGTTAAACTTACATGGTTGAGTTCGGATTTGATGGGATGATAGAAGGTACAGTCGCGACTACGATTGAGTATGATTCGAGATGCAAGCGTTGTATATACTCAAATTAATATTGCATGAAGCTTGTAAGGGTTATGATAATCGAAAGCCCTTAAACAATTTTGGCCTAATGTGCCTAGAAGACGAAGCTTGACCAAGTTGCAGGTTGTCTATGGAGATGGTGATCGGAGTCGAGGTGTGGGTGACTTGTGAATGAAATTGGTGTTATAGAAAGTTTAGGAACGTTAATTCGAAGGTTTAACATCATTCTATAGATCCAATTTAGGCTTTTTCATAACGATCGAGTAACGAATTCCATTCGATGCTTCGGTTTCAATTTTGGGTCACGGTAATAACTTAATTAATCGAATTGAAACGGATCCTTGGTTCGAAACGTGTCAAGTGATGGTTAATACGGTTTAATTGCGTTTAAATCGGGCGTTTCGGGTGATTTGGTGGCCACCGGAGCCGCCGGAACTGTGGCCGGAGGTAGTGGCCGGAAAAAAACGGGGATGGGGGGTTTGGTTTGGGTTTTACAAATTTACATAAATAGCCCCTGATGTTTCCTTTTGTTAACATTTTATGTATAACCTTTGATATTTAAAGTTTTTAAATTGACAAAACAACCCCCTAACTTAATTAATTTAAGTTTTTAATTCTTACAAGTTTAATATTTTCACAAGTTATTATTATTAGTAACAATCTTATTATTAGTTTTATTATTTTGATAGTTATCTCTATTAGTTTTATTAATAAAGCCTTCATTATTAGTACATTATTATTATTATTATTAGTTATTATTATTATATAATAATTATCATTATAACCTTACAAATTAAAGAATTAAAAGACCAATTAAAGTAATATGCATAAGCAACCCATAAGTTTCATGAATGACACAATTAGCCCATACAAAAATTTAACAAAGTTAACTTTTAATTAACTCAGAAATACAAGATGTTACATCTAACTCCATTCAGTGTGTCATTTTGACATTTGCCTAAAATTCGGCCATATGGTTGGAGTAAACAGTGGGATTTACAATGAGGGCGGTGTAGTAGGTAGATTGGGTCAGAAACTGGATGATTTTGGGACTTGGTTGTGCTGAGGATTTAGGGTCATTGTTGGGAAATTCAGAGAAAGTGAAGTAATTTTGGGAGAGTAAAAGTGAAGAAGAGGGAAACTTAGTGCTTTTAAATCGGTAAAAAGATTAAAGAGAGAGGTCGAAAGTATTTAAATGGGGGTGAAATGGCGAATGGATGACAGTTTGGGGTAAAATTTGACAGAGGTGGTAAGGATAACCTTTTAAAATATTCCAACATCATTAATAAAATCTTTATCTTTTTACAGAGTGGGGCCCAAAGATTTCCGTTACTTAGTAAAGTTTTTCTTCCGAAGGTAAGAGTGTTCCGAAGGTAATTTCTTCCGAGGCCAAAGTTACTTCCGAAAGTAAATTATATCATAAGAGAAGTTTACTTCCGAGAGTAAAAAAGTCTTCCGAGTGAAGAAGTTTTAAAGATTCGGAAATAGATTTGATATAGCATCAAATTTCCTTTCGAGGCTTAAAATTCTTCGGAAGATATTAAGTTTAGAGGAATTTTCCTTCGGAAGATAGATTAAGATATCTTTTGAGGGAAAATTTCTTCTCGGAAGAACTCATACTTAGCAAATTTTGAAGAAATACCTTTTGTAATTGGGCTTAGATTACATGACATAGACAAAACATATGCTAAAAGGTTTTTCAAAGGAGATAACCTAATCAATGTTTATCATCCCAATAGCTTTGATAAGATATTTAAATCTTTGTTCATCAAAAGCTTTGGTGAACAAATCAGTATATTGTTCATTTGAATCAACTTTGACTAGTTTAATCAAGTTCTTTTCATGAATATCACTAATGAAATGGTACATGATATCAATGTGCTTTGTCTTGGAGTGCTTGACATGATTTTCTATAATAGAGATAGCACTCTTGTTGTCAATGGGGATGGGAGTCTCCATGAAATTGAATCCATAGTCCAACATCTGATCTTGAATCCATAGCAGTTGAGCAAAACAACTAGCGGCAACAATGTATTCAGCTTCAGCAGTTGATGTAGAGACACATGATTGCTTCTTGCTTTGCCAGGAGATGTCCTTCCACCAAGAAATTGACATCCTCCTGATGTTGATTTCTTGTTGATATTACAACCATTATAGTCACTATCAGTATAGCCATAAAGATTGAAGTCTTGAACCCTAGGATACCAGAGACCTAGTTTAGGAGCTCCTTTGAGGTATCTAACGATTCTATTCGCAGAACTAGGTGAGACACTTTTGGGGCAGGCTGATATTTTGCACAAATGCAGGTTGCAAACATGTTATCAGGTCTACTTGCTGTGAGATACATCAGAGATCCAATAATCGCCCTATACTGATGTTGATCAGTATTCTCCCCGTCAAAGTTAGGACAAGGATTGTGATTTACAATCTTTCATTTCAAATCTTTCTAAAATATAGGTGTCTTTATTGACTTACAATCTTTCATTTCAAATCTTTCTAAAATGTCACTGACATATTTAGATTGATTCATAAAGAACCCATATTTCATCTACTTCACTTGAATTCCAATGAAAAAGTCTATTTTCCCATGGAACTCATTTCAAACTTCTTCTTCATAATGTTTTCAAATTCTTTACAGATTTGGTCATTTGAGGAACCAAATATGGTGTCATCAACATAGACTTGTACTAGCAAGAGGTCTTTCCCGGACTTTCTTATGACAAGCGTCTTATCAATGGTACCTCTGGTGTAACCATTCTTCAGGAGAAACTGAGATAGAGTCTCATATCACAGCCTAGGTGCCTAATGTAGTCGATAAAGAGCTTTATCCAGTTTGCACACATACTTGGGATGTTGTGGATCTTCAAATCCTGGAAGTTAGCACACATAGATTTCTCTATCTATATCCCCATATAAGAATGCACACTTGACATCAAGCTGATAGACTGTAAAGTTCTTGGATGCAGCATAAGCAAGGAAGATTCTCACTGCCCCAAGTCTTGCAACAGGTGCAAAGACATCAGTGTAATCTGTTCCTTCCTCCTGTGTGTATCCTTGAACTACCAATCTCGCTTTGTACTTGATAATCAATCCTCTATCATCCTTTTTGTTTCTGAATACCCACCTTGTGCTAATAGGTACTTGACCGGGTGGTAGTGGACATAGGTTCCAAACCTTTTGTCTCTTGAAGTGAAGCAATTCCTGTTGCATTGATTCAACCCAACTACTATCCTTCAAGGCTTCCTCCACCTTCTTTGGTTCCATCTAAGAAAGGAAGCATGAGTACAAGCAAACATTCCCATTATGAGTTTGTCTTCTAGTTCTCACGCCTTCAGAAACGTCTCCAATGATGTTCTCAGCTGGATAAGTGTTGTGAATCCTGAGCCTAGGAATCACATCCAGTTGCATGGAGAGATCCAAGTTCGAAAAGTTTTGCTCAGGATTTTGAACACTAGGACCAGTTGATGTCTCACGGTCGTTCAATGAGGACTCATTGTTGAAGGAGTGACAACATCAGTAGTATTTTGTTGTAAAGCAACATCAACAGTTGATTGTTCCTCCACATTGCTGCTTTTATCAGCTTGGTGTTGAGCATTGTTTGAGTTGTCATCTGATAAGTTTTGAGACTCACTTTGTTGACAACTTGTTGAAGCTCCACTGGTTCCTGAGATAGTCATGCTTTCAGGGCTTCCATTTGTAGGAGCTTGATCTTCAGCGATTCTTAAAGAACTTGGAATAGGTTTGGGTAACTCAAACAGTTGATCATCATTAGAGTCACTTTAAGTTCCTGTTCCAGCTGAAGCATTCTCAAAAGAAGGTTTAGAATAGTTTGGAAATAATCTAAATAAAAAATATGATCAAGACCATTTCCCTTAACATAAGGAGTGTGCTCCTTTACAAAAATGTTGGAAGATTCCTCAAATTGTTGATTTTTGATGTTATAAACTCTATAGGCAATAGATTTAGAGGAATATCCAACAAAGATAGCATCATCCAACTTTTCAACAAATTTTGGCAAATTATTTTTTGTGTTAAGTATGGTGCACCGGCTGCCAAAGGACCTGAGAAAGCCTATGAACAGTGGCCCCTTGTTCCATAGCTCATAAGGAGTCTTTCCATGGGGCTTGATTATAAGAACCCTGTTCTGCACATAGTATGTGGTGCTGACTCCCTCTGCGCAGAATGTTAGAGGCAACTTTGAATCAGCTAATATAGTTCATGCAGCCTTAATAAGTGTCATATTCCTCCTCTCAACCACACCATTTTGTTGAAGAGTTCTAGGGGCACTATATTATCTGAATCCCTTTTGAGTTACAAAATGAGTCAAGAGCTTCATTCTTAAACTAAGTCCCTTGATCACTTCTTATGATCTTTACCTAGTGATTAATTTGATTTTCTATTTTAAAGAATAAAAGATTTTAAAGTTTCAGTAGTTTCATCTTTAGTTGTTAAAAAGAATACCTATGTAAATCTAGTGATATCATCAATAATCACCAAGGCAATATGATTTCCTTTCAATTCTAATTATACTTATGGGAGCAAATAGATCCATGTGCAATAAGTATAATGGTGTAGTGATAGAGTTAACTTCTTTGGATTTATGAGATCTCTTGTGTTGCTTCCCTTTCAAACAAGCAACACAATTATCTTTGCATAGAAATTCCTTTTTAGGCACACCATGTACCAAGTTATTTTTAACCAAATTGTTCATGGTTTTATAATTAACATGACACATTCGTTTATGCCATAGAGTTGACTCATCACTATTAGCTTTGGAAAGAAAGCATGATACTTCACCCAGTGGGAAGCATTGTTCATATCCAGCTTGTACATATCCCCTCTCCTGGGAGAACGAAGAAGCACCAATTCCTGAGGAATTGTCATCCCGGGCTTGAGGATAATGCACTCATGTTCTGTGAAAAGCATTTGGTGCTTTTGATCACAGAATTGAGAAACACTCAAGAGATTGTGTTCAAGCTGCTTGACAAAATTTAACTTACTATTGGATACACTACCTTTGCCAGAGATGTAACCTCCGGCTTCACCTCGAAACTAAACAGGACTCCCATCAAAATATTAAAATTGTTGAAGAAGATATTAGTTTCTAGTCATGTGCCTTGAGAATCCACTATCTACAATCCATACATTGCCATTTTTGTTATGTGGATGTCCCTACACATAAGAAGAAATAATTAGTTACTATTGGAAACCAAAGTCTTGTGGGTCTTGGGCTCTTTGTAGATGATATAACTGAACAAAAATGTATGCATGGGGGTTCAATTATGGCTTGTGAAGAAGAGGTTTGGGCTACAACATCTTTTCTGATCATCCATTCCATCCTTTGGTTGGTTAGTGTAGATGAGCTTGTTGAAGCTTGAGCAGCATTGCTTACTTTCCGAGGCTTCTTTCTTCTCGGAAGAATTTTCACCACCTTTTCTTCCAAAGCAGTCTTCTTCTCGAAAGATTTTTGAGGAATCCTTTTGTGTCTTTGAATATTTTTGGCTTGTCTTCCGAAGCTATTTTCCCTTCGGAAGAATGAGTTTCTTTAGAAAGCAACTTGGCTTCGGAAACAAGCTTTCCTATTCTTAACAGTTGAACCATACGATATGGTCCAAATATGAAACCTTCCTTGACTCCTTTCTTAACAATGTTTGCATAATATGTGCTTGCAGGATTGTAGTAACAATCTTTACCCATGTGGTTGTGCAGACCACACATTATGTACTCAATGTTATTCTTTCTGGGGCTTGTGGACTGTTGCTTCTTGCACTTCATCTTTTCTGCAACATCCTTTGCCTTTGACTTCTGATCTTTCAGCTAGATAGGAGTGTTCGTACTACACTTCTTTCCTAGATTAGAGCTTCCAACCACCTGGAATCCTGCTAAGATAAATACAAGCTTTTGCTTTGGGTATATTTTTAGTTTTGACTCAACCACTTTCTTTGTAGTTTTTCTGGCTGCCTTGGCTCTGTTTCTTTTGGCTTTAGTGGTCAAAGGTTGATTTTCAGCAGTGTGGATGAGATTTTCTACCTGATCCTTCTCTGTGGTGGTAACCATTGTTGCATCATTCTTCTTTTCATTGGGTAGTGGGTCAGTAGTTGGAACCTCTTGCTCTTCAGTGCCACATCTTGGTTGTCTTACAAATATGTAAGAGTGTGGTAGAGCAATTTCATTGGTTCCCAACCCACTTTTGTTCTGATAGCATACCTTTGAATGGGAGGATGATGCAATAATGATTTTAAAATTATGCTCTTCAATAGCATACTTCTTTGCTTTAGCCTTAGCTATTACTAGTTGGGCTTGAGCCTCAGTCAACTTGGAAGTCAATTCCTTTATTTGAGCCCTGTAGTTTGAGTGTTCATGTTTTAAAGAAGACATAGTTTCCTCTAACTCTTCAATTTTTAGTTTATAGTTAGATTTTGCCTTTTTAAAATCAGATTTTAGTATATTCAAAGACTCAATATCAGATCTAATCTCCATGTTGTAGTCCCGATAGAGTTTAACCTTAGCTATACATGCTGGAGTACAGAGATGTTCATATACCTGATTATCTTTTGTTATTGCCATGAGAGCTTGAGCAGGAATCACATCTTACACCTTAAAGCTCCAGTAAACTTCTTAAGCAACATCAGTTGTTTGTTGTCCTGTTGGCTTTGCAACAACTTTTGGAGTAGCAGGATGATGTTAAGAGGCATGAGTGGCTCTGGGGTTGGTTTTTGGAGCTTTGCATTCCCTTGCAAAATGACCAAGTTGATTGCAGTTGTAGCACTTGGCTTTTGATTTGTCTAACCCAAATTTGTTGTTGATTGGGTTCTAAGGGAACTGCCTTTCAGTTCTTTTAAAAAACTTCTTTGCTCTATAGGTTAAAAGAGCCATTTGTTGGACAACGTCCATGTATTCAGCATCATCTGGGCTGAAGCATTCTAGATCCTCAAAGCAAAACTGAAAGTCACTAGATTGCCCATTTCCTAAAACAAAGGCACAACTATCCTAGAAGGGACTTGGTTGAGCCTGTTCAGACCGAGGTGTCTTAGGAAAAGTGATGTATGGCCCAGAAGAAGATGATGGCTGTTGGAATAAATCAGGTACTAATGGGGCTGAGGAGTTATTGAGTCTTCAGCAACAAGTAAGGCATTGCTAGTAGGAAGGGTAGAAGTTCTGCTCATCTGGTGACCTCTCTGAGTCTCCATCTTTACACAGTATCCATCAAGGATGCCATATAGTTGAGTCATGGTGAGAGTGTTTAGATTCTCAGTCTTCTTGATAAAGACACAATAAAAAGTTCATTCATGAGGAAGTGCGCTCGTGAACTTTCTTACAAGGTCTCTCTTTTCAAGAGACACTCCTACAGACTGAAGTGATGAGATTAAGTCCATATACCTGAAGTATTGTTGGTTCAGGGTCTCTCCAACAATATGAGTGAAGTTCTCAAATTACTGCTTTAGGGTATCTTTCTCAGACTCTTTGGACTCTGTTGAATCAGAATACATTAATGTCAAAGCGTCCAAGAATTCTTTGGCAAACTGAAAGTGCTCAAAGCTTACCATTATAGAGTTTGGTATGCTGTAAGCGGTACAGTCATCGCTTTGCTATCGATGTGCATCTTCTTAAAATCTTCATCTGAGTAGTCTTCGATAGCTTTCTCTATCATGGCACCGTTGCCAGCCGGGGACTCCACCTTTGGCTTGTATGCTCCATGAGTGACAGATATCCACATTTTTCCATCTTGATACTTGATGAAGCCTTCGATACGTTTGCACCAAGATCTAAAGTTATCTGGGGTGATGATAGGAGCTTTAGTCATCGTCCACGTCTCAGATTCAGATGATTTCTGGTTGAGGGACATTTTTAGTGTGTAGTGAGTGAATGAGTGATAAAACAAGGGGATTTGGGATGGTAAGATCTCACAATCAAGAGCCTAATAAACTCTGATACCAATTACATGATCGGTTATGGTCACTCAACATAAGGATTATCTCTCAGACTCACTAAGACACACTCGAATGATGATGTAGAGACTTAGAAAGAGTTGATAATAATATACTAAGTAAACTAAACACAACAGATTAGTTTTCAAGATACTTGTATATATTACTTCTCAACTCAAAGTTTTACAAGACTCTTACAAGCATACTAAATGAGTTACAATGAGAAACTATATATACTACTATCTACAGCCACATATACTTAGATTACCAGCTAAAACTTACTACCAAACAAATACTACATTGTTAGGAGTAAGCTATCTAGAATAAAATACTATCCTAGATTAGGTAGTCATGACAAGTCCATGACTTACCTTTTATTACCAACTAAACATAGTAACTATACTAATTGATAAAGCTGAACATTGGAATAAAGTATTGTAAACTACATGGGCGTGGGAAAGCGCCATGCAGTATATCAGAGATTGCAGCGGCTTGTTAGATGGATCATACGTATGTCCACTGGTTCATAGTTGGTTCTTCTGAAGGTAAACTGGCTTAGGAATAATAAGTTTTTTCGAAACCAATTATATTTCGGAAGAATCAACTTCTTCGGAGAATTCTGCAGATCTTCAAGACTTTGAGCTTCGGAAGATCTTCAACTTGACTTCAGAAGAGTAGATAAGCTTCGAAAGACATTCTTCAGTTGCACCAAAATTTTTGTAAGTGTTGTTTTGGTTGCATTAGCCTTATCTGACCCAATAAAATATTTATATTTTAACAAGTTAACACTTAAGAAAACATTAGTAGTTATCTCTCCTTGCTCCTACGCATACTTGGAGATTAAGGGGAAAATTTTTTGATTTTTCTTAAATACTAAACTCATTAAAATGTATATATATTAGAAAGAATATTCAAAAGCGGTATGGATCTACAAACTTAGAGTGTACTGATTAATTACTTTTATGCATACATTTTGTAAGGTCCCGTTCGCGGAAACCTCACAGTTGGTCAATCATTGCACTTAAAACATTATAAAACGTACATTTATTTTGCATCGGAATTTAAAACTTTCATTAATAACTAAAAACATGTCATATAATTTAGTTACAACATTAGTTTTCATCTCGAAAAACAAAGACATGTCAAAATACAGGTGCCAGCCTCAAAATGCTCCCAGTAGCTTATGCATCCATGCCTGCAACTTCTCAGCATCAACAAATACCTGCCAACTATCATGCATACAAAGTCAGCGATGCTGAGTGTGTTCTAGTTTTATAACAAAATAGTTTACTTTGTTAAAACAGTTCTTTACTTATTTTCAAATCATACTATACTTTACAATCGTTCACGATCATGCATCATACGTACATATAGATAATATCATTATTATCTTCATCATTACGTTCATTAACTTCGTTCATTCGACACGTTACATTATCGTTCACTTCTCTTTCTAGATCCGGTCAGACTTTACCCTCTTCGTGGCACACAGCTACGATTACTGAGGTCGAATGACAAGGGTCCTGTTTAGTACGTTATTACGATAATTCATTAACGTTCTTTTCATACTTTGTCCCTTCATACATTATCTTTCGCTCATTACTCTTTATTAGTCGAATCTTGTCTCATGCAATATCCCCGACTCATGCTCGAAAGCTGATGTTGTGCTGGGACCTGCTCACAAGCCCCCGACTCATGTCCGAAGACTAACACAACACCGGGATACGCGACAAAGATCCCATATGATTCAATCACTGGGATTGAACTCCATCCGAGTATGTTGCAACACAAAGTCGCTCACCTCATACCTATGCTTGGCTTTATGCCACACCCCGAAGTTATACGTAACTCGGGTAACCATCACATGTTTCGCCCCCAACATTATGGGTGACAACACCCCTATCGAAATGGGTAACAACACCCCCACCGAAATGGGTAACAACAGCCCCACCGAAATGGGTAACACCACCCCCACTGAAATGGGTAACAACACCCCCATCGAAATAGGTAACAACACCCCCCCGAAATGGGTAACAACACCCCTATCGAAATGGGTAACAACACCCCTACCGAAATGGGTAACAACACCCCCATCGAAATGGGTAACAACTCTGAAGGTCAGTCACAAAGACTGGAACCCTTGCGTGCACACTTTAGGATTTGCTGAACCTCACGCGGTTGAGCTTAAGGCATTTAGAGCCGTGCACTTTACTATACTTTGCTTGCAAGCCTCTTACGTTCACGTTCATTCATTAATACATGCATTCATTCATTAATGTTCCTATTTTCATTATCTTCCACTTTATGTTACATAATACTTCATTACGTTCATTAACGCTCAACGCAAAGCCAAGGGAAGACACACATACATACATAATAAGGAACATATACTTAATCATAAACATACACCATCACCATACAGGCAACATCATACATGCAATACACACATCAAACATAAGCCATCACATCATAACCAGGCCTATCTCCCCACTTACCCCTTAAAAACCATTTAGAAAACCTTAGGTCTAACTTGGGCGCATGAACCTTTCAAGCGCATGAGCATAAAATTCTAAGTATAAAATTTATCTCGGCGCATGGACACTATTTGGGCGCTTCTGCACTGTTTAGGCGCTTTGCAACTATGCAGACGCATCAACACTTAGCAATTTCTAACACTTTGGGCGCATGGCCCTATTTAGGCGCATGGGCCAGCTCTGGGCGCATGGCATACAATTTAGGCGTATGGACCACTTCTGCTGGGCGCATGGCCAGCAATGTAGGCGCATGGGCCATCTGCTGGGCGCATGGCCAGCAATGTAGGCGCATGGGCCATCAGCTTAGGCGCATGGGCCATCTCTTGGGCGCATGGCCAGCAATTCAGGCGCATGAGCTATCTGCTCATGTTCGTCCGAACGTTCTGAAATGTTCTCTATACTATCAAATTCACTCGATTGCCATTCTAATCATACCCAAACATAAATCTAACATACTAAGGCCATATAGACATGCTAAACCTCATCATGAACCCATAATTTACACTAAAGCATACATACATCACTTCGAACATAAAGCTGTAAACCCACGGTTACTTTCAAAATATTTACTTATTATGCATAATAGCCCCAAACGAGTTGAAAATCAGTAAAAGAGGGGTTCTAGAAACTCACCTTGAGCAGCCTTTGAGCAACACTCTTCCCGTTCAAGACCCGCTTTCGATTCAGCTCTTGAATCCCAAAAACAAACACTAAATACCAAGAACTTCGGTCAAGAATTCGAAACCCAGCTGAAACCGAGCTCATATAAGAGAAGACTTACCTTTTGAAGCTGCTTCTTTCACTTTCTCTCTCTAGAACCGGGGCTCTCTCTCTTCTTTCTTCTTTTCAGCCGATTGAGGAAGATGAAGAAGAAATGGGCAACCATGCCCTTTTAAACCTTAAAGTAATAAGGTTTGTACTTTTTACACTTTTTCCCCTTCCACTTGAGCATAATTTCTATTCTTTCTATTTACTTTTCTTTTCCTTTCATTTAAATAGAAATTCGGGGTGTTACACATTTATTTGTTTTTAAGTTTTCTTAAGGTTTCCGAAGTTAATCGAGTTAATGTTGGAGTTAAAAATATTTTGTGTCCTTGTATGAGTTGTACAATATTTAAAAAAATCGATAATGTTAAAGATACAAAGTTTCATTTGATAAGATATGGTTTTATCCCGACATACACTTCTTGGTCAGTGCATGGGGAATTGCTTGTTGATCATGACACGTCGTTGATTAACTTAGGTAATGATGATAATGATGGTTTCAATGACGTTTAAGACAATTAAAATGACGCTAATGATAAATTAAATGATATGTTTAATGATTTAGAGCCTAATATTGGTGACGAAGATCAAGAAAAATTTAAACAAGTATTTGATGATTTTAAAAAACCGTGATATAATAGTTGTGAGAATTATCAAAACTTAATGTTATGTTAAAGCTTTTTAACTTAAAGTTAAATTACAGGTGGAGTGATATAAGTTTTACACATCTATTAGTGATTTTACATGACATGCTTTCATAAGGTATGAGTTATTAGTTTCGCTATACCAAGAAAAAAAAGTTGATATGTCTGGTTGAATTGAAATTAAAAGAATACATGCTTCTCCAAATTATTGCATGTTATATAGTAATTAGTTCAAAAATGATCATAAATGTTTTAACTATGATGCATCTAGGTGTAAGTGTAAACTGAAACCATCAAAGTTGAAGATGATTTAGGTATTTTCCATTTATACTAAAACTAAAACAATTATTATTAAACAAGAAAAAAAGCAAAATTATTGAGTTGGCATTTAGAAGACCATATAAAATATGAAAATTTGAGACATACGACGGATTCACCTCAATGAAGAAATATTGATACTATGTATCTAGAATTTGGTAAGTAGTTTAGAAACCATTTTTCTACTAGTATTCATCATAATCTTCTTTTCCTAATTATATGTTCTTTTTGTAAATAATAAAAAAGATTAATTACTGAGGATATTTTTTTGAAAATAACCAAAACAAGCCTTTCCAACTTTAGAGTTTTTTTTGTTGTAATCAAGCAAAGATGAAGGTAAATGAAATTCATTTGAAGTTACCAACCAAGCTGCAACAACAATAGATCAAACAACTTTCCATCCTCTTAGTGATGGACCACTTTCAAGTACAAGGACATATACATAAAAATCATGTCGCTGCTGATAAACATCATATGGAGGATTATTAAAGATTCTCTATATGATGCCGACATTTAATGGACATCTATCATAAGGACGAAAAGTGTTGCGTTTGTCCAAACTTTTGGACTAAACTCTATAATTTTAAAATTCTAGAATCAGTTACCATCCATGAAATTTACTATTCGTTGTGTGAAGTACCGGCAACCAAAAGACTGCCTTTTCTTTCCTCTACGCAATGCTTTGTCGAACCTGCCCCTTCAAACCTTCGACTTTTCCTATAAATATTGCGGGCGACTTTCTTTTCCTTTAATGGGCCTTTAGCCTAGTTATTTTTTCAAATGAAAACTTCTAATTTTAGGATTTTAGTACTGTGCCACATATGATCTCTTTTAAACTTTGTACTTCTATCATTAATTTTAAATTTCTTTAGTTGAAGCCTCCTTCCATGTTGACAATTTGAAGTCATGAACCTGCATGTGGGTTGTGGCCTACACCACACTAACATACACAAATCACAATTCACGTTAATTCATCTTTACAATATTCTTATTTTAAGTGATAAACTATATTTAAGAAATTATATTAAAGAATCTAGTAAGTTAAATTAACTTTCATAAATTACATAATAGATAAAATGAATTTAAAGTTTCACTCATGCATCTTAAAGTTAAAATAAAATTACATCATTTTAACTTGTAGCTTTTTAATATCTTCAAACTTTAAATATAAACAAATTAGGTATTAATTAATGGTTAGAAGTAGATAATTAGATATGATTAGTATGTGTAAACCAACCATCCATCACAACCTTTTAAAATAAGTATCGTATTTAACTTTTAACAACGTACCATTTTCAAAAGGAGTTGCATATATATTGCGTTGATAATGCAACCATATCAAAAGTCACATACATAAATACAATTTGCAACCTTCTAAGAAAAATATTGCAATCTTTGCTACAATTTGCAAGTTTTTAATAAAAAAGTTGCAAATGTAATATTTTTTGCAACCTTTTATGAATAACGTTGCATTAAATATTCAAATGCAACCTTTGCGTTTAGCGAACTTACATTAGAGTCAAATGCAACTTATTTACAAAAGTTACTTTTAAAAGTTACATTAGGCTTACTTTCTAGTACTGATATATGTATGTATGTATGTATGTATGTATGTATGTATGTATGTATGTATGTATGTATGTATGTATGTATGTATGTATGTATGTATGTATGTATGTATGTATGTATGTATGTATGTACGTATGTATGTATGTATGTACGTACGTATGTATGTATGTATGTATGTATGTATGTATGTATGTATGTATGTATGTATGTATGTATGTATGTATGTATGTATGTATGTATGTATGTATGTATGTATGTATGTATGTATGTATGTATGTCTGTATGTATGTATGTCTGTATGTATGTCTGTATGTATGTATGTATGTATGTATGTATGTATGTATGCATATATGCATGTATGTATGTATGTATGTATGTATGTATGTATGTATGTATGTATGTATGTATGTATGTATGTATGTATGTATGTATGTATGTATGTATGTATGTATGTATGTATGTATGTATGTATGTATGTATGTATGTATGTATGTATGTATGTATGTATGTATGTATGTATGTATGTATGTATGTATGTATGTATGTATGTATGTATGTATGTATGTATGTATGTATGTATGTATGTATGTATGTATGTATGTATGTATGTATGTATGTATGTATGTATGTATGTATGTATGTATGTATGTATGTATGTATGTATGTATGTATGTATGTATGTATGTATGTATGTATGTATGTATGTATGTATGTATGCATGCATGCATGCATGTATGTATGTATGTATGTATGTATGTATGTATGTATGTATGTATGTATGTATGTATGTATGTATGTATGTATGTATGTATGTATGTATGTATGTATGTATGTATGTATGTATGTATGTATGTATGTATGTATGTATGTATGTATGTATGTATGTATGTATGTATGTATGTATGTATGTATGTATGTATGTATGTATGTATGTATGTATGTATGTATGTATGTATGTATGTATGTATGTATGTATGTATGTATGTATGTATGTATGTATGTACGTATGTACGTATGTACGTACGTATGTATGTACGTATGTATGTACGTATGTATGTACGTATGTATGTACGTATGTATGTACGTATGTATGTACGTATGTATGTATGTATGTATGTATGTATGTATGTATGAATGTATGTATATATATATCTATGTATGTATGTATGTATGTATGTATGTATGTATGTAAGTATGTATATATGTATGTATGTAATTATGTATGGATGTATGTATATATATATATATTTACCTTATATATATATGTATATATAGGGTTACATCATATTGTAAGTGTTCATTTGAATGCAAATACTAATACTTACAACTAATCAATTTAGGAAAGAAAGCCTTGGACCTCATATCTATATTCACAAAAAAATTCAACCCATTATAAATATTAAAAAACAAATAAACCTAACAACCAAATGAGATTACACCAATGTAAACCAATCTGTAAACTATTGTAAACCAATGTAAACCAAAAGACATTAAACCATGTAACTACATTGTTTTGATTTCAACAACCTAACAACCAAACGACATTAAACCATATAACTAGACTATTGTGAATTCAACAACCAAACAACATTAAACCACTATGGGGTTGTGAATAACCACAACTTCATCCATGAAAACGATGGTTTGGTGTTGAAATCAGATGTATCAGAGTACGAATTAGAGTCTTCAGTTGTTATAAAAAACACCACTGTAATTACACTATTGTAACAGAATTAAGGAAAATATAGAAAACTAAACCACTATAGTTACACTACTGCACCAAAATTACACCATTAATGTTTTTTATATGTAAACAACACAAGTGTAAGGTTACAATGATGTAATATATTTCATAAACAAAGAATATCTAAATTTCAAGATTACAATGATTAAACATAGTGTATTGACAACAAGAAAAACAATTTTGATAATAGATATGAATTTCTAACTTAATGTAAACCAATTTGTAAAACAATATAAACTAATGTAAACCAATCTGTAAACTAACGTAAACAAATGAAAAACAACATTTTCTTGTTTAGAGATTACTATCAACGCTAAATATTCATAAGAAAAATACCAAATTTGATTGTCTAAGCTTATTTTTTATAATAGATTTGACTTGCTAAACTTAATACAGGTTCCTGCAAATAGAATCAAAATTAATGTTGACTTTCAAGTTATTGAACACCTTCTTGTAAATAAAAAAACCAATTAGTGTTGCTCAACAATCAACGATCAACCAAGCAGATTCAACACACATAAAAAATGGAAATGAATAATGAAAGAACATAGGATTTTGCAACAAAAAAATCCATTAACATCATGGAATAATTTCCCAAAAGAAGCCACCATCTTGAGATTCAACTAACCTGATATTTATGTAAAGAGAAAACGAGAGAAAATCGATATAAATCTAAGTTTTAGCTCACAGGAAATAGTTTATGTCAAATGCATCTTGAGAACTCCGATTTCCTAGAGATCCGCTATTTACTATCAACAACCGATTCAAGTCCTGGACCACTCGATTGCATTGCTAGAACTCCGACCAGATTGTCATTGATTCTAGTGATAACGCTGCTGCAAAGGCCTGTTGCTGCTACTCAATCATCACCTAACATCTTCTTTGTCCAAATACGACTGCCGAGACGATTCCGGTAATGAGAATTGGGGAGGGGGTTTGTTTGCGGTGGGGTTTCTTGTTGGCGAAATGGAACAAAACCCAGATCCACGGAGATTTTAGTTTTAAAGAGATATAGATATATGATGTAGTTTAAAGTAGAGAGATAGAGATGAGATGGTGTTATTGATATGGTAGGTATTTGACACTCAAAAGAAGTACAAAGTCAAAATTACTAAATTACCCCTGATTTAATAATAACCATTCAAATAGAATATTCTATTATAGATGTTAAATCAAGGGTGGATAAGTGAGTTAAAGGTTTCTATATATAGGGGAGGCTTCAATGGAGAACATCAAAAAAAGAAAACTAAAGAACTAATCCTAGCCTCGTAATTTAATTCCAAAAACAAAGAAAAAGGCAAAAAATGAAGAAAATATTAAAAAAAATACGTAGGCATACGATTCAAACGTAAAAAGGGAAAGAAAAGTAAAAAAAGAGTCATATTTCACAAGTAAAATCCATGTATTTCACAAAAAAAGTCTTTTCACAAGTGAAATCAACTTGACTTTTTTGTTATTTAGTTTTTAATTTTTTTTGTTTTTCTTACTTGCGATGAAATAAGGGTTTTTTAGGTTTTTTTGCCTCTTTTTTGAACTTTTGGAATTAAAATGTGTGGCTAGGATTGTTTCAATAGTTTTTTTATTTTTTTGGTGTTCTCTTTTGCAAGACCGGTGAAGGGGGTCAGTGCAACAGTTTCACAAAATAAGGAGAGACTTAGAACACTTATGAAGTCAAATAGGGAACCGACTTATGATGATACCAAGAACACAAGTAAAGAGACAGAACAAGAACAAGAACAAGATAATATGGTTTTCAAGAATGATGTATATTGCTCTCAAGTTCTATTACAAGTGTTACAAAGCATGAATATAAGACAAGTACTTGAGATACTATATACTACATCCTACAGCCAACCATTGTAAGGCCCCTTTCCCGGGACGCTTACAGCTGGTAAATCATCGCACAAAAACATATAATTACATTCGTATTTCATAAAACATCGCAGCGGAACATTAAAATAATTTTTCATTTCCATGTAAATGCTTTTGTAAGTTAATACAATCGTTCATTTCAAAACCTCGTTCGTTCGCATTACAATGCAAAGACATTAAACAAAGAATGTCATCCAAAAGAGCTGAGTAGCCGCCCCGTGCCATCCTCAACAACATTACCTGCCAACTGGAAACACATAAAAGTCAGCGTTGCTGAGTGAGTTCTAGTTTAATAAAAAAACATACTTTTCTTTCATTAAAACCGTTCTTTACTTTTTCATGTGATCATACATCATACGTACACATAGATAATATCATTATTATCTTTATCATTCATCTATTAACTTTCATTCATTCATGCTTTCTTACTTTCATTCGTTCGTTCATCATTACATCTTTTCTTTCCGTCAAAACCATGAACTTTTACCCTTCCGTCAGCTGGTACTGGGCCGACGCCTATGATAGACCTTCCATCACGGTGCACAACACCCTGGCCACAGTACCAAAGGTAAGCAACAATGGTTCTATACAAATGGTCAATCACAAAGAAGGACCCCGATGTGCATCCTTCTAGGGTAGCTAACCCACACACCGTTGGGCTAACACCCTACATTAGGGCATGTCCCGACATACAAGGCTTGCAAGACTTTTGTTACTTTCCATCATTCATTAATGCATGCATTCTTTCATCATGTTCCTCTTTCGTTATCTTCCACTTACGTTACATAATACTTTCATTTCATTCATTAACATTCAACGTTAAGCCATGGAAAATAATCATACATAATAATAAGGAACATCAACATACACAGTCAACATCATAATACAGAGCATCATCATACATACATAACATACATCATCCATAATCATACAACAGCATACATCATCATCATCATGTCCAACATAACCTCTATGGCCTCAACAGTCAACTTACACGAACCTCCGGGAACCTTTCCAGTCAAAACCCACGTCTGCACTTTCCCTCGAAAGTCAGAAAATAAACTATGCTCTTTCGGGCGTATGGGCCCTATTTGGGTGTATGGACACCCTTTAGTCACATGGCCTCCCAGGCGACTGAACACTTAGGAAAATGGACATCAGGCAAATGAACCCTATGCAGATGGACCTATGCGGATGAATACTATGGCCGAATGGACACCTATGCGTATGGACTCTCAGTCGCATAGCTTTCATGCGTATGGCCTTCAGTCGCATGACTTCAGGCGCATGGGCTTCAGTCGCATACCCTTCGTGCGAATGAACCTCAGTCGCATGGCCTCCAGGCGCATGGACCTCAGTCGTATAACCTTCAATCTCATACCTTACAGGCGCATGAACTTCAGTCGTATGACTTCCATGCGGATGGACCTCAGTCGCATAGCAATCGTGCGCATGGACCTCAGTCGCATGCCATTCGGTCGCCTAGCCCTAGCTGATGTAGAATGTAGTTCATCCCAAACGCAAACTGCCATTTTCGGCCTCCAAGCTCACCCAAACCTGTTCTAAGCTCAAATCAACCATCCTAAACCTTAGAAACACCTACCACAACCTCATTCAAGCACACACAAGCCCGAAAACAAAACCCATTCGAATCACACACAAACACATACACACGGGTTCAACACACACTTCAAAAACGGGTTTTTAGATGTGTTCCAGCCCCAACTCAGTTGAAAACATGCAAAAGAGGGGTCCTAGAACTCACACAAACAACCCCGACGAGTAGAGCTTCAATCCAACCCGCTACACTTCAATTTTCACGCCCGAATCCACGAAAACGAAGCTTGGAACCCCTTTTTCTCCCTCTCTTCTCTCTTGGCTGAATTTTGAGTGTGTGGGGGAAGGTGTGGGCTACCCTCCCCTCTTAATCCCCCACTCTTTCAATCTTTTTCTCGTTTTGGCAAGTTTGGTCCCTCGACTTTGGACTTTATTTCTTTTTCTTCTTTCGTCGGCTTTAAAGAAAATGTCCGGGTGTTACAAGTCCAACCCCTTTATTTAGGTTTCGTCCCCGAAACCTGTTATTTCTCGGACAAACGTGGGTAATGTTGTCTCATCTCTTCTTCCTTCTCCCACGTAGACTCGCCCTTCCTGTGTTTCCACTGTACACGCACAAGTGAAACCACTTTATTCCTCAGCCTCGTCTCTTTTCGATCAAGGATTGCCACTGGTTGCTCTACATAATTGAGCCGTTCATCTACCTCGATATCCTCTAGTGGTACAATCATATCCTCGTCTGCTAGGCACTTTCTCAGATGAGATACATGGAATGTCGGGTGAATTCCACTTAGCTCATCTGGTAACTCCAATCTATAGGCCACCTATCCTACTCGAGCAATAATTCGAAAAGGCCCTATATACCTTGGACTCAACTTGCCTCGCTTTCCGAACCGAATGATACCTTTCCAAGGTGAGACTTTCAACATAACTCTATCACCCACCTGGAACTCAATCGGTCTGCATCGTTTATCAGCATACGACTTCTGTCTATCTTTGGCTGCCTCATGAAGGCCTTGATCCTTTCAAGATTCTCAGTCGTAGCCTCGATTACCTCGACGCTTCCTAACTTCTTCTAACCAATGTCACCCCAACAGACGGGTGTCCTGCATCTCCTACCATATAGCATCTCATAAGGTGGCATACCAATGCTGGCATGATAACTGTTGTCATATGAGAACTCAGCTAACGGTAAGTGGTCATCCCAACATCCTCCAAAATCGATAACACAAGCACGAAACATATCCTACAACGTCTGAATGGTTCTTTCGGACTGACCATCTGTCTAGGGGTGATAAGCCGTGCTGATATGTAACCTCATCCCTATCGCGTCGTGGAATTACTTCCAAAAATTTAGATGTAAACCGGGTGTCACGATCAGACACAATAGACACCGGCACACCATGACGAGTTACAATCTGCTTAATGAAAAGATCCACTAACCTCTCGGATGAATATGTCTTGCGAATCGGTAGGAAGTGAGCACTCTCGTCAAACGATCAACAACCACCCATATAGCATCATACCCTCGCGCGGTACGCGGCAGCTTCGTAATAAAATCCATGGTGATGTGCTCCCACTTCCACTCCGGTATATCCAAAGGTTGGATCTTTCCATTCGGCTTTTGGTGCTTGGCCTTCACTTGTAAGCAAGTAAGGCATTTACTCACATACTTCACCACATCACGCTTCATACCCGGCCACCAATAATCTTTCTTCAGGTCCTGATACATCTTTGTAGCACCGGGATGAATAGAGTATCGAGTCTTATGAGCTTCTTCCATGATCTTCACACGTAGACCCCCAAAACGAGGAATCCACATCCGCCCGAATCGAGTTCTAACACCGAGTGTGTTTTCACCCAATTCCGCAACCAGACCTCTCATTCTTGCAGAGTTAAGGTGATCTTCTTTCAATGCCTCATCTTGAAACTCCTTAACTTGCTTCATCACATCTGAGGTCATGATCAACCGGTAAGCTTTCACCCGAATCGGCTGGGGCCTCTCTTTTCGGCTAAGGGCATCCGCCACCACATTGGCTTTGCTCGGATGGTAATGGATCTCGTAATCGTAATCCTTTATAAGCTCCAACCACCTCTGTCTCATGTTCAGGTCCTTCTGCTCAAAGAAGTACTTCAAGATCTTGTGGTCAGCGAATATGGTGCACTTCGTCCCATACAGGTAGTGCCTGCAAATCTTTAATGCAAAGACCACGGCTGCTAGCTCCAAGTCATGAGTAGGATAGTTAACCTCATGAACCTTCAACTGTTGGGATGCATAAGCTATAACCTTTCCTCTCTGCATTAACACACATCCCAACCCCGAGTAGGAAGCATCAGAATAAACCACCAAATCTTCACTTCCATTGGGTAATGACAGAACAGGAGCTTAAGTCAATCTCGCCTTCAATTCCTCGAACGCCTTCTCTTGAGCTTGACCCCATGGAAACTTCACATCTTTCCGGGTCAACTTAGTTAGTGGAGAAGCGATCTTAGAGAAGTCTTGAATGAATCTTCTGTAGTAGCCCGCCAAACCCAAGAAGCTACAAATCTCGAATGGCGTCTTTGGAGACTTCCATTGCGTCACCGCCTCCACCTTTGCCGGGTCCACCATAATCCCGTCAGGATTCACCACCTGACCCAAGAATTGAACCTCGCGCAACCAGAACGAGCACTTGGAGAACTTGGCGTACAACTTCTCCCTTCTCAATGTCTCCAACACCTTTCGAATGTGACCGGCATGCTCATTCTCGCTCCTGGAATAGATCAGGATATCATCAATAAACACGATCACTGATTTATCCAACATCGGCCGACACACTCGATTCATCAGATCCATAAAAGCAGTAGATATAAATCTCTTACTAGCTCCGGAATCAAACAACACAGAAGCAAGAGTTTGGTTACTAGATACGTACCTGGCATGACATCGGGGTCCGTCCTAGTCTTCTCCTGCATTATCGTGAAGACCCTGTGCTCGCCCTCTACCCTTTAATTTTGGTCGTTTTCCTGGCTTCAGAACTCTCTGCCCTTGGTTCCTTGCAGTCCTTGCTTATGTGACCCCTTCCACTGCAGTTATAGCAACGTACCACCCCACACTCTCATACCAAATGACCGGGCCTCCCACACTTGAAGAAAAGATTTGATCCCCACCTACACTTTCCAATATGACCTTTGGCACACTTACCACACTTTCTCGTCTCCGCACCGGACGAAGCTACACGCTGGTCATCCGTCCTGGCAACCTTTTGTTTAGAGTGGCCCTGCCACGTCCAAACCGCTTTCCGTTCCAATTCTTGTCGCCACTACCCTTCTTGTTCACTTCAATAACAGTCGTCTCCTTCACCGTCCTAATTACCTCAGTCATCATCGACGGTAGAATCGTTTGCATAACCTGTTGAACTCCTTCAACAACAGCCTCTTTCAGTGTGGTCTTCAGACTAGCACTAACATCGCCGCCTTCAAGGTGAGGGATCTGGGGCTCTTCGAGTGCCATTTCAGCCGCCCTAGCCATGCTTCTCGTGACACGCGGTCCAGCACCACGTCCACCACAACTTTCACCTGACGAAACCTTCGGAGATCTACCACCGGCCATCCTCTAACACGCTATAAGATTCAAACACCAACACAGTCATTCAAGGGAACAGCTTAGTTTATGTCAAGTATAGTAAGTCCCTAATTATAGTGGCAAGTTGTGATTAGCCACTTACTTTACTCTTCATACCCCAAGCATTACCTATCCTGACTACATCAGTATTCAAATCTACAAACAACACATAACCACATAACATGCGCACATAATTCCGGTTAACATTACGAAAATACCTGATGGCACGCAGCTACTCAGACTGGCCTTCCCTTTCCGTCCTATTTTCAGTTTAAGTTAAGGTTTATTTTGAAAATTTACCCTTTTCACTTAAACTTTAGCTCTGATACAAACTTGTAAGGCCCCGTTCCCGGGACGCTTACAGCTGGCAATCATCGCACATAAAACATATAACTACATTCGTATTTAATAAAACATCGCAGCGGAACATTAAAATAATCTTTCATTTCCATGTAAATGCTTTTGCAAGTTTATACAATCGTTCATTTCAAAACCTCGTTCGTTCGCATTATAATGCGAAAACATTAACAAAAGAATGCCATCGGTAGCCGCCCCGTGCCATCCTCAGCAACATTACCTACCAACTGGAAACACATAAAGTCAGCGTTGCTAAGTGAGTTCTAGTTTTATAATTAAACATACTTTTCTTTAATTAAAACCGTTCTTTACTTTTGAATGTGATCATACATCATACGTACACATAGATAATATCATTATTATCTTCATCATTCATCCATTAACTTTCATTCATTCATACTTTCTTACTTTCATTCGATCGTTCATCATTACATCTTTTCTTTCTGTAAAAACCATGAACTTTTACCCTTCCGTCAGCTGGTACTGGGCCGAAGCCTATCATAGACCTTCCATCACGGTGCATAGCACCCTGGCCGCAGTACTGAAGATAAATATTCAGGTGTACCATTGTCATGGGCTATACCCTTTCGTCAGCTGGTATTGGGCCGAAGCCTATCATAGACCTTCCATCACGATGCACAGCACCCTGGCCATAGTACCAAAGGTAAGCAACAATGGTTCTGTACAAATGGTCAATCACAAAGAAGGACCCCGATGTGCATCCTTCTGAGTTAGCTAACCCACACACCGTTGGGCTAACACCCTACATTGGGGTGTGTCCCGACATACAAGGCTTGCAAGACTTTTGTTACTTTCCATCGTTCATTAATGCATGCATTCATTCATCATGTTCCTCTTTCGTTATCTTCCACTTTCGTTACATAATACTTTCATTTTATTCATTAACATTCAACGTTAAGCCATGAAAAATAATCATACATAATAATAAGGAACATCAACATACACAGTCAACATCATCATACACAACATCATCATACATACATAACATACATCATGCATAATCACACAACATCATACATCATCATCATCATGCCCAACATAACCTCTATGGCCTCAACAGTCAACTTACACGAACCTCCGGGAACCTTTTCAGTTAAAACCCACGTCTGCACTTTCCCTCGAAAGTCAGAAAATAAACTATGCTCTTTTGGGCGTATGGGCCCTATTTGGGCGTATGGACACCCTTCAGTCGCATGGCCTCCCAGGAGACTGAACACTTAGGCGAATGGACATCAGGCGAATGAACCCTATGCGGATGGACCTATGCGGATGAATACTACGGGCGAATGGACACCTATGCGTATGGACTCTCACTCACATAGCTTTTATGCGTATGGCCTTCAGTCGCATGACTTCAGGCGCATGGGCTTCAGCCGCATACCCTTCGTGCGAATGAACCTCAGTCGCATGGCCTCCAGGCGCATGGACCTTAGTCGTATAACCTTCAATCGCATAACTTACACGCTCATGAACTTCAGTCGTATGACTTCCATGCGTATGGACCTTAGTCGCATGGCAATCGTGCGCATGGACCTCAGTCGCATGCCTTTCGGCCGTATGGCCTCCAGTCGTATGCCATTCGATCGCCTAGCCCTAGCTGATGCAGAATGCAGTTCATCCCAAACGCAAACTGCCATTTTCAACCTCCAAGCTCACCCAAACCTGTTCTAAGCTCAAATCAACCATCCTAAACCTTAGAAACACCTACCACAACCTCATTTAAGCACACACAAGCCCGAAAACAAAACCCATTCGAATCACACACAAACACATACACACGGGTTCAACACACACACTTCAAAAACGGGTTTTTAGATGTGTTCTAGCCCCAAATCAGTTGAAAACGTGTAAAAGAGGGGTCCTAGAACTCACACAAACAACCCGACGAGTAGAGCTTCAATCCAACCTGCTACACTTCAACTTTCACGCCCGAATCCACGAAAACGAAGCTTGAAACCCCTCTTTCTCCCTCTCTTCTCTCTTGGCTGAATTTTAAGTGTGTGGGGGAGGGTATGGGCTGCCCTCCCCTCTTAATCCCCCACTCTTTCAATCTTTCTCCCGTTTTGGCATGTTTGGTCCCTCTACTTTGGACTTTATTTCTTTTTCTTCTTTCTTCGGCTTCAAAAAAAATATCCGGGTGTTACAAGCATACTTTGAATGCCAGCTGGAAACATTAATCTAGACAATAATATCAATTAAGAGTTAAAAGATAGATTGCCTTTTGACTTGTGACTATGACATGCCATAACTCACATCCTAATATATTATAAAAAGGATAAAAGTACAAAAGTAGAAAGTTACACACAAAAGACCATAATCTACAGTTTGACAAAAGTGTGGATTTTCACCAACTCATATAAGATGGCAGCGGTATGTGGTTAAGCTTTTGTCAAAAGGTGATATAGAAAAAGCATGTCTTCTCTGTCTTCCGAAAAAATTAGTCTTTGGCTTCGAAAGACTTTGTCTTTGAAGCTTCAGAAGACTTCATCTTTGGCTTCAGAAAATTTGGTCTTTTGGCTTCAAAAGATTTGATACTTAGCATAATTCATTGAGTTGTATCTAATCTTTCGAAGTAACTTCCTTGTACTTCATATGTGCATGCTGAGAGCTTTGGTTGTTCTTTGGTTGCATTAGCCTCTAAGTATATTCCTTACAAACTCCCCCTAGGCTTATGCTAGCCTCTAAGTATATTCCATGCGGTTGATTCATCCGCACGACTGAGTGTTCAGTCGTGCGACTGAGCCAATCTTATGTGTCAATCATACGACTGATCCAGTCTCCTAGTTCAGTCGTGCGACTGAGTCAATCGTATGAAGTTATTCATGCGTGTGGTCCATTCGCATGGGCCATTCGCATGAGAACTTCATTAAGTTAAGTTTGAATGTTTCAATTAATATAACTTGATGTGTAACCATTCAAACAATCACAAACCTAATTAACCAATTCAATATCGACTCATTAATGAAATATTAGACATTACAAATCACAAACAATCAATATCATTTCATTAATCATTACAAATTACATCATAATCAGACAAACAAGATCTATTACATTTCGTATCATGATCTAGGGACATACATGCATCAACAAACTCCCCTTGTACCTAGATCTCTCTAATCTCTTGTTTTCTGCATAACCTCCTTGTATTTCTTGTACTTCTCCTCTTTTGTGACTCCCGCGTGAATCTCAAACGCGAAGCAGAGTCGTATAACGTTCTGGAACTGGAGGGCTTGTACAATGTCCTGCGTGTCATAGAACAGTGGCCACTTGTATAGCGTATAGACATCATTTGCCGACAAGTTAGTAAGCCACATCGGGTCGAATACCCTGATCGTATCCATTTGGCCCTCTTTGCTTAGGACTATGACCGCTTCTGCTGTTCTCCAATCATAGTACCACCACTTAAAGTGTGGAGTGAAGTCCTGTGGCATTTCCCTGAGTGGGATTCTTGACATTGTGTGCGGAGGACTCCACTTCAACACTATCTTGGGCTTGTCAGTAATGGCATCAACCTCAGACCTTCTGATATACCTAGTAGGCTGTTGTGGTCTGAAGTTAACCCATCTGGTGTGGTACACCTTTTTAGGGCAGCCTCGAACCAGCCTGACATCTTCCTCGGGTCAGCATACAAAAGCTTTAGCTTTGCCGGCTGGTTGAGCTCAAAACCTGGTAGAGTCTTCAGATCATGTGGGAATCTGAAGTACTCTATGCCCTGTTCCCTCTTAACTGCATACACGTTAAGATCCTCAAAATACGCCCATGCTATGATCCTGCCAGACACCTTGTGATGTTTCTTGACTCTGTAGAGTTTGGTGTAGGCATCCTGTTTCGGTGCAGCACGTTGGGCTCTAACTTCTTCAAAACACGCCCACTCAGCCTTTCGAATATCGACATCATCATTTGAGGCTTGGGCCGTTCCTTCTTCTTTATCTGTTTCTTGCTCCATCTTATCTAACACCTCAAAGGTATCGCTGACGAGGGATTCACCCAGATTGGGACCACATTTCCCTCATTGTCAGCATACTGAGGGTAGTCCTCGGCAGTGACATCTTCAATCTCGACTTCATCAACATCGTTGAGCTCTTCGTCACTGGTCGAGTCGCATGTCGGAGCATCTTTCACTATCTCATCTGGATTGAGCGTGAAATCTCTGCGAGTTGCTCGTTTGATAGGTCATGAATTATTTCTCCTTCTTCAGGGGTATAACTCACTGACCTCCTTACGATCCCTTGCAGATCAAGAATCATTGTTAGCTGAGACTTGACCTGCTGAAGGGGAGCAACATCAAACTCATCCCTTTGGAAATTTGGATCTGTTTGATTTAAACATTCAACACATAAATCATTAGTAATTAATCAAACAGAAATGCATTAACTTAATATAAACATTAAATACATAGTTTTCAATACAGGATTCAAATACAAAGTAAATAAATACATAAACATCTAGTCTTTACTTTTATCCTGTATCATCGTCTCGTCACTTGGAGGAGCAGAGGTAGAAGCTGATTGGTCTTGTCTGTTCTTTGACCTCCTCTCTTGACCTGAAGCAGAGGCCGATGCAGCTGCATCCCCTCCTTCTGCTTCATCATCATCCTCCTTCTCCTCTGTCCTTTCACCTTCGGTTTCCTCATCCTCCTCTGTATCATCCTCATCCTCATCATCATCATCTTCATCATCATCATCACCGTCATCCATCATCTCATCTCCCTCCTTGATCTTCAAGGGCTCCTCCTTAGATCCTTTGAGCTTTAACATGATAGTCTTCTTTGCCTCCTCCAACTCCTCTATCTTTTGCTTGATGTGACACTATGTGCTTGGAGTTGGGCTATCTCAGTGCTCTGAGCAGCCATCTGTTGGGCCTGCTCCTCTATAACTCGAGCCTGCTCTGCAATCTGGTGAGATTGTGCAGCAGTCAGGTCAGCAAGCTGGCGGATCTGGGCCGCCTTCTCCTCATCTGCAGCTAGTAAGCGCATCACCATCCTGTTGAGCGCAGACAGCTGTTCCTCTACCCCGATTGGAGGTAGAGGTGATCCATAAGTGTGTGAGGGATGGGCTGAAGGTCTGCTTGGTGTGAGGTGGTGGTGGTGGTGGCTGTAGTGAAGATGGGTCTGTGAAATGGTGGAGGTGATGTGGGAGAAAGATATGGTGGTGGATGGAATCTGTACTGTGGTGGGAGGTATGGTGGTGGCTGTGGTAGCTGTGGTGGATGTGGTGGCTGTGGTGGTGGATGGTGTGGCTGTGGAAGTGGTAGTGGTGGTGGTAGAAGTAGAGGCTATGGTGGTAACGAAGGTCAACCGACGCTTCTTCTTCTTCTGACCATGGGGCTGAGCCATCCTCTTCCTCCCTCGTCCCCGTTGAGGTGGATGCTCCCCCTACAACTGCTAGCTGACCCGGTGCATAACTCGGGTCTGTAGCTGTCTCTCCGGAGTCTCTAGGGCGTTCACCAACCACCCTTAGCCCATGTTCTGTGGGAACAACTTTGCTTCCCACAGTTCGCGTTAGGGGCTCCTCATCAGACTCCTCCTCCTCCTCCACACCATGAACAAAATCCTGATGGAATCCAGCTGACTCGGCTACATCTCCAGCTGGGGCGGACACTGGAGGTACTACATCAGACACAGTGCCTCTAGGTGGAATAGGCATATCGTCTCCAGCATCCCCACTGTCATCATCATTCGAGTCATGAGTGGGTAGAGCAATCTGCTCCACATCAGAATCACTATCATCGTGGCGCCACTTTCTCTTGGCTGGCACCACGTAGTCCTCCCGGGCCAGATGCCCAAACAACCTCCTGACAGGGGGTTTCACTTGCTTCCCCCTGTATACCTTCATCCTCCCCAAGGTAGTATCATCCATCACCTCGAGGACTACCGCATCATCCTTCTCCTTCGGCAGGGAGGGAAGCTTCTGATCTATGATCATCTGAATAAACCTCGGGTACATACAGAAGCCCTCCTTCCCTTTCCCCTCAATGTTCTCCACCAGGTAGGTGAAGATCATCTTGGAGAAGCTGAACGGGTGGTTAGCACCAACGCAACATACGCGTTCTGTATCTGGTCGGATAGCTCATCAAAACCTCCCTTCCTGGAAGCTATGCACTTAAGCAGCACGTGCGCAAGATACTTAAACTGGGGACAGAGGTTACTCTTGTTGAGTACCCCAGCATTGATGTCCCCAGAGTACTTGGCTCTAAGAAAGCATCCTCTGACTGTGAGGGGGTGTAATCGAGTCGGACAATCAGTGTCATCCCCCAACTGTAATACGATCCTTAGATCCTCCTCTGAGATAGTAATAGCCTCTCCAAAGATGGTACTTCTGATGCAATGAGGCTCAGAAGATCTATCAACTGTAGCGCCTTCCCAGAAGGCCTGCTGAATGGATCGATACGGAGTACAAGGAGTAGATATGCATGTGCAATCCTCGACCTCAGTAGAAATGTGATAATGCCCGAGAAATCGGCAGCGTTTCTGGATGTCAAATCCAGATGAGCACATATGTTGTGCTTCGTGCTCATAGTCCATCGACTCGCCATCTGTAACACAAACCACAATAAACATTAGTACCTTTGGCTAAGAATGTCATGAAACACTTAAACTTGAAGAAAATCTTTCTGTCATGCGATTGAGGTTGTGCGACTGAGATCAGTCGTGCGATTGAACAGTGCGAATGGGATTCAGTCGTGCGAATGATCTCATGCGTACGACTGAGTGTGCGACTGGACTCATGCGTGTGTAACCTCATGCGGTTGTGCCAGTCGTGCGACTGAACTTCATACGCATGGTTCAGTCGTGCGGTTAGGCAGTTCGCACCCTTCAGTCGTGCGACTGAAGTTCATCAACCTGTCCATTCGCATGATGTACTGACTGTTCAATTCAAATTCACTTTTTCACCACTTTTGAGTTTTAGACATCGTTATCTGGTTCATTTGACTCGCAATACATTCTTATAACACCTAACATCTTTAATTTCTTTTGTTTGAGTCATTTAGTTAGGTTATTTAGTCACTTAAGTCTCGGTTCTTTTGCGAGTCCGAATGTACTGATTTTGCATCAAATTGAAAGTTATGGGAGTGCTTCTTCACCGCAAATTACCTGTAGAGTCGATGTATATGGTCAGTAATCAAGAAACGGGGGGTTTTAGAGATCAAATGAAATTTGGGCAGAGTGGCGTTAAGTCGTGCGATTTAGGGTTAATTTGAGGGTGGTGAGTCTCTGCGACCGACTCCCCCTCTATTTATACTAACCCTAGATTCAATCGTGCGACTGAGCTCATACGCACCTTTCAGTCGTGCGAGTGGGACTCAGTCGTGCGATTGGTTCAGTCGCCCTTCTTCAGTCGTCCGACTGGATCTCAGTCGTGCGACTGACTCACTCGTTCGCCCTTAAGCATCCGACTGGGCAATCGTATGGGCCATTCGGTTGGATGGTCCATACTCATGTCCATTCGTACGAATGGCTTCCATTCGTATGATTAGTCCATACGTATGGTCCATTCGTGCGAATGGGTCATACTTATTAAATTTTCTGCCAATTTGAATATTTAACATTTAAACCCCTTTTAACTTTTGAAATTAACATTATGAGCATTTGATCATCTCAGACATGATCATTTTAACTTGAAAACTTTTTGATCACCTCAGACGTGATCCTTTTAGACAATTTAGTCACCTCAGACGTGACCCTTTTAAACACTTTGTCACCTCAGACGTGACTGTTTTAAACTTTTAAGACACATGTGGTCATCTCAGACATGACCCTTTTAGTGAGTTGATTCCTTACTGATTTTCCTGATGTAGTCCGACAAACTAACAAACTAAAATGACTAACTAACTTAGAAAATTAAACTAAAGAATAAAAATAAGAATTGTTTTTGGCTTTTTGTGAGAGATAAATCCTAAGATGGAAATCTACTGGATTTGGTTCCGGAATAGACAGCTTCAACTTAGATTGACCACACCTGGACCAATTCAATTTTGGAATCATACAGGCAAGTCAAATCATTTGGGACTTGTTATCAAAATCTTTTGATGCTCAATTCTTGGTGTTCATCCAGAGTCGTTAGCAACTTTAGGAAATCATACTGGAACTCTTAGATTTCCACATTGATTTGAACTTTCAAGAATTGCAGCCACAATGATTGTCAATATGTTTGTCCACTTAAATCCATACACAGACTTTTGACACAGACTGGTGACTGTTTTAGGTTTAATTATTTCAACTAACATTTGTGGATCCCACACTTATATGGTAATCAACATTCCTCAGGAGCTTTTGAGCGGTCTACGGGTATTGATTACAAGAAGAGACTATTCTTAGAGCTTTCAAAGAGAAGCCAGTCCTCAGGTCAGTGCCATCGCACAGCAGAGAGGCGGCAAACAACAATGAATTCTAGAATATCTAGGTTATGCTTATCCTCAGGTCAGTGCCATCGCACAACAGAGAGGCACACAACCTATCTCCTTGTTAGAGCAGCTTAATTTTATTTTGCACAAAATGCACCAACAACATAAGTCATTAGCTTTATAGCATTTGTCTTTCATTTTTTCTTGCTTTGCTCTATTTATGGTCATCCGCACACATTTGTGGCGTTTACATGCTCATTACCCCTTATTGGAATATTGTTGATTGTGTTAACCAGTGATAAGATGGAAGCCCACAGTCAGTTGAACAACTTAGTTTGATCTTGAGATCACCAGTCAGGTCTAATCATCTATTGTGTTGAATCTACCGACATATCATTTGTGGTCTAGCAACCTCTAGGTCTACTTTCTTTGTGTTACCTTAGGAGTTACCAGTTTTCTATCATCTTCCCTTTTATATTGCTTAGACTACACAGACTTATACTTTGAATTTTTGCATCTTTTCTAAATTTAAATTTTAAAGTCCCTCTTGATTTGTTCCTGTGTACTATCATTTTCCAAAGGGTTTGAATCGGTATCACAGATACGATCTACCTTATATCAGCTATCCACTCCTTCTCCCCCGTTTTTTTTTTAATGTTACTTGCTGACATATTCTCCCCCTAAAATACTAAAATCATAACTGGTTTAATTATTTTAGGATTTTAATAAACAGCAAAAATAACATGAGTTTAATTTAAACAGACTAAAATAAATAATAAAATAAAATAAAAAAGAAAAACTTTAACTAAACTACATCGGACTACACATTATCATCATCAGGAATAACCTCACTTTTCTTTTTAACGCCGTTGACCTCTAGCAAATATTGAAAACGTGGTTTATCAAAGGCTTTAGTATAGAGGTCAGCGCGTTGAAAATCAGTATTAATTTTACCACATCAATTAAGTTCTTTTCAAAACAGTCTCTTATGAAATGGTATTTAATACCGATATGTTTGGTCTTAGGATGTTGGACCGGATTTTTAGTTACTGCAATTGCAGCAGAGTTATCAACAAAAATAGGAGTAGAAGAGAACTTTAAACCGTAATCCCGCATTTGCTGTTGAATCCAGATGATTTGTGAACAGCAACTTGCAGCAGCAACATATTCGGCTTCACAGGTTGACAATGCAACCGATGTCTGCTTCTTACACTGCCAGGTAACTAATCTTCTCCCAAAGAATTGACACCCTGCTGATGTAGACTTGTAGTTCATCTTGCAGCCCCCGTAATCCGAGTCACTATACGCGTAAGCTCAAAGTCATCATCATGAGGATACCACAACCCAAGTGTGGGTGTACCCTTCAGATAACGAAAAATCCTTTGACCCCGATCAGATGGTTGACCTTAGGCTTAGCCTGATATCTAGAACATAAACATGTAGCATACATGATATCAGGTCTTGAGGCAGTGAGATACATGAGGGATCCAATCATTCCTCGGTACATCGTGGCATCCACTAGATCTCCATTTTCATCAGGTGCTATATCATGATTCGTAGCCAGTGGAGTCCCAGCAGGAGAAGCATTCTCCATGTCAAAACGACTGAGAATGTCTCCTACATACTTGGTCTGATGTAGAAAGATCCCATTTGGTGTCTGATCCACCTGTAACCCGAGAAAGAACTTCATCTCCCCCATAGCACTCATCTCAAACTCTTTCTTCATAACTGCTTCAAACTCTTTGCATAACTCTTCGTTCTTTGAACCGAAGATTATGTCATCAACATAGATCTGTACGAGCAGTAGGTCGCCATCTTTTTCTTTAATGAACAGCGTGCAGTCAATGACTCCCCTGCGAAAGCCGTGTTTCACAAGATGAGTCGAGAGTTTCTCATACCAAGCTCTTGGAGCTTGATGAAGCCCGTATAAAGCCTTGTCGAGCTTGTAAACTCTATCCCGATGATAAGGATCTTCAAATCCCTCGGGTTGACTGACATAGACTGTTTCTCTGATTTCCCCATGAAGGAATGCACTCTTCACATCTAATTGGTAGACTTTAATCTTCATGTACGATGCATAGGCAAGGAAGATACGAATGGCTTCCATCCTTGCCACGGGTGCAAACACCTCATTGTAGTCAATTCCCTCGACTTGGCGAAAACCCTGAACCACCAATCGAGCTTTGTTCCTGATAATGACCCCTTGGTCATCTTCTTGCATTTCAGGACCCATTTGGTGCCAATGACTTTAGCACCTTTAGGTCTATCAACCAGAGTCCATACACCTAACTTCTTGAACTGAAGAAGTTCTTCTTGCATGGCACTCACCCACGCCTCATCATTTAGTGCATCACTGACATATTTTGGCTCAAACTGCGAGACAAAACACCGATAAGCACCATCATGAATGTAACCCTTCTCCATAACCGAGGCGTAATCAGCTGAATAAAGCTGATTTCGGGTTTGTACTCCTGATCTGACATCCCCAATGACATTGTCTAGGGGATGATAGACGTTTAGTCGTGATCCTGGAGTAGTAGGAACAGCTACCTCAGAGCCAAGATTATGAACATTTGGTTCTGCATCTGAGGTAGTTGGAGTTTGAGGTTCCGAAGTCGAAGGTGCATCACTGGTAGATGCTTGTGGACTTTCAGGAACTGGAACCTGTTCCTCCTGACTGTTCTGGTCAACTTCTTCAGCTTCATCTTCAGAGGAGGAGTCACTGTCATCGACTACTCCCCCTGACTGAGTAGATGATTCTCCCTGTGAGCTAGATGGTGTATTCAAGATATCATACATCATTCTAGTAGCTAACTCGTCATCCGAGGGAGAGAGAGGGATGTTGAAGGACTTGAAGAATCCATCATAGTCGAAGAAGTAGGCGGGTCCTTTGCCAGTAGGTGGTGTGGTATATCTCTGAACGTCAACATTACACCACACTTCTACTAGACCCGTTGAGTTATTGTAAACTCGCTTGTTCGGTATGTTGTATCCTAGAAAGATTCCTTCATCCGCCTTCTCGCTGAATTTGCCCTCTTGTGTCTTCTTCAGAAGTGTGCACGGCGCGCCAAAAAGTTCAAGATACTCCAAATTCGGTTTGCGTATTTGTAGTAGCTCGTAACATGTCTTTCCGTGGCGCTTGACTATCAAGACTCGATTTAGTGTAAACATGCATTCGCCACTGCCTCATTCCAAATTGGATAGGCAATTTCGAGTCTGCCAGCATAGTCCGTGCTGTCTCTATCAAGCTTCTGTTCTTTCTCTCAGCAACGCCATTCATCTGAGGCGTGTAGGCAGAAGTGAATTGATGCACAATTCCCTTTTCCTTGCAGTAAGCCTCCATCCACTGGTTCTTGAATTCCGTCCCGTTGTCTGAGCGTACTTGTCTAACTTTCAGCTTGTAGAGAGATTCCAGTGTGGTTACTAACTCCTTGAATGACTCAAATGTTTCTGATTTGGATTTCAAAAACATTACCCAAGTGAACCTTGAGTAGTCATCAGTGACCACAAAACAGTACAAGTCGCCTGCAATGCTCTTTGTACTGACTGGACCAAACAGATCCATGTGAAGAAGATCAAGAGGAAGTTCTATTGAATGAACTTTCTTTCCTTATGAGACTTCTTCGTCTGTTTGCCTTTCTTGCAAGCTACACAAAAGTCAGGAAGCTGGAAATTCTTGACATTTACTCCTCTCACTAGATCCTTTTGAATCAAGTGATTCATCTTCCTTTGACTAATGTGTCCCATTCTCCTATGCCAGGAGATGGAATCCTTCTCAGTAGCTTTAGATAGAAAACACCGAACCTCATGATCCGTTGTAGAAGCTGTTGACAGATCCAAAACATAAAGGTCTTTATATCTTAAAGCTGTCATCAAAACTTGGTCCTCGGAGATCACGTAGTCTTTCTTGAGCACGTAACACTTCTTGTTGTCGAAGATAACCTTAAATCCCTTATCACAGATTTGGGAAAACAGAAAGTAAGTTATTTTGAAGTTGTTGAACGTAGTTCACCTTATCAAACTTAACTTTCTGATTCCCACTTCTCCCTGAGCTGTGATATAGCCTCCCTTGTTTCCAGCAAATGAAACATGCCCTCCTTTTATTTGCTTGACGTTTGATAAAAGGGCCCTATTTCCTGTCATGTGCCTGGATGCTCCGCTGTCTACAATCCACGTGTTAGTTTCAACACTGTATCGAACACCCTGCACATACAAAGTAAAGAATTAGTTTAGGTTAGGAACCCAAGCCTTTACTGGCTTGGGTTTCCCAGAGGCATCACACATCATAAATTCAACCCATTGACCCTTAGAGGGTGAGGGTAGCTCAGGTTCCTTCTTGTCATCAGTATCAGACACAGAGGATAACTTCTCTTTCCATAAGCCAGATTTGTGTTAGGCCGGTTTATGATAAACAGTCGACTGGCTTACAAGTTGAACTTTAGGTTCACTAGTTCTTTTAGGTGGAGTCAGAGAACTCCTCTTGGAAGACCTAGGCTTTGAATGCTGAAGTTCAATCTTCTTCCTAGGTGTCTGATAGAAAGGACAATAAGAAGCAATGTGTCCACATTCTCCACAGTTGTAGCACGACCTGCTATCAACTTTATGATTAAACTTTCTTTGTGGAGAAGTGTATGACACTCTAGTAACATCACTCACTTTAGGTTTTGACTATGGTTCTTTTGATGTTTTCTCTGGTTTAACAAAGTTAACTGCTTTAACCTGTTTAACACCTTTCTCTTTTTGATTAACTGGTTTTTGACTTGAAACATGTGAAAGATTAACATTAGAAGTCTTTTTAGGTTCTGATTTGACTCTGTTTGACCCTGACTTTAAGTTAACCTTTTCAAATTCCTTTTCCAGATTAACACAAGGCAATTTACCTTTTGCCTTTGAAGTGGCCTCCTTTTGTTTGTTTCCAAATTCAGTAGATGAACATGAAGAATCTAGATCACTAACAAGAGGAGTAGACACCACATGATCCTTGATGGGGTTATTATTAATTGGTCTAGTCTTAGTGTTCATCAAGGTCTCAGGTGGTGGTGGAACCACTTTATAACCCAATCCCTCCCCGTTGTTTCTTTCTCTTACTAAGTGTTGAACTATGTGTGAAGAACTAGTCCAACTGTGCGTTTTTGTTTTAATGAGTTTACTTCTACTTCTAGAACTGCCTTTTGCTTCTTAGTGTCTTCTAGGGAGTTTAGATAGTACCTAATGTCATTAGGTTGGTTAAATGCAACTACTTCGGTTTCCCTAAGCTGTTTAGTCAAAAGGTCTATCTTTTCTTTATAACTATGCTCATTTTGTTTTAATACTCTATTAGCCTCGGTGCACAGTTGCAAATCTTTTACTAAGTTATCATTATGATCTAATAACCTAGCAAATTTTTCATCTATGCTATTCCTAAAAGTATCACAATCAGAACAAGCATGATTATCAAACATTTGGTCAGTAGTACTTACCTGAGTTGGTTCAGAAGAGTTAGCCATCAACACAGCATCAGATGTCTCTGGTTCTGGTGATTCTGTTTTTCTGTCTCTGACGTAGTAGTCTCCTCTTTAGGCTTGTAACTGACCTCGGTTGCAGTTGCTTCTTCACTATATGACATTGCTATCTCAACTGCTAGATCTCCTTCACTCGCGGAATCATCGTCAATGTCTTCTACACTTGCAATGTTTGATTCCCCTGGAGAGACAAACCTAAAGCTCCAATCTTGTCCTTCATCATCATGAGCAGTCAAGGCTTTTGGATCCTTGCTTGATGAAGTAGAACTAGAAGCTTGTTTGTCTTGGCGAGTGAAGGAAGAGAATGGGTTCCCGTTACCCGTCTTCTTTGGCTTGACACATTCTCTCTTGAAGTGCCCCTTCTCTCCACAGTTGAAGCAGGTCACTTTGCTCTTGTCAAAGCCAAATGTGGTATCCTTAGTAGCTACCAAGTTCTGTCCGGTTTTTTTAACAAACTTCTTCGCCCTCCGTACAACACTAGCTAAGGCCCACATTATATCCATCCTCTCTAGCTCCATTTCGTCCACCTGCTCGTAGTCCTCGTCTGCCAGATGGCAGTTTCCAATCTTTCCAGCAACAAGTCCATCATAAGAATGAACCACTACAGCTAAAAGATCCATGTGTTCTCGAGCTACTTCCACAGTCACATTTCCGAGGTTCTCGGTCTTCAGTTTAGTAGCACTTGCTTCAGATCCAATATAGTGGGAACAAGAAGATCCCGACGTGTCTGATCCTGAAGGATAAGCATGTGAAGGGCTCGACGAGCTAGACACAAATACAGTCTGGAGAGGTGCTCCAGATGTCTTAGCTTGAGGCGTGGCATTGTACAAAGCTGGATTTTGAGTGTACGAAGACTTCTGAGCTTTGTACTTCATCCTAAGTGCTTCTTCTCGCAACTTAAGAATGAAGTCATTAATATCCAGCTTTGCCAGCATTCCATTCTGTCTTAGGTTAGACACGAATGAAGCCCACTCTTCAGGCAATCCGTCTGCAAAGTTAGTAACTTTCTCTTCCATGGTAGTAACCACCCCATGTGTATGCAGTTCACTCATCAGATGGTAGAATCTATCTATAACGTTGTCTAAACTCTCATTTCCCATCGATGAGAAGTTATCGAATTCCTTCTTTAACTCCTTGGCCTTGATTGCCTTCAACGAAGCATTCCCGTCGTACCTCTTTTCTAGGTCATCCCAAAGTTTCTTGGACTGCTTATTCTCTGAGTACTGGTGGAAGATGTCTTTGGGGATAGACTGTGTAATCAATGCATAAACTCTTTTCTCTGCATTGTATTTAACTTTCTGCGCGTCCGTCATCCCTCCTAACGTTAGCTCAACTCCATCAGCTCCCACCGGTGTACTATATCCAATCTCGATAGCTTCCCACAGATTCGGATCCACTCCATTGAGGTAGATCTCAAAACGTTGTTTCCAGTGGGGAAACTCATCTAACGTCAAGAGCTTTGGTGGTTTATTATGATTACCCACCTCACTCTCAAGCAACAGTAGGTTCTGTATCCTAGAGTCCTTCCCAGCAGTAAATGCTGACATTTGATCTTCCATGGCGAATAACTTTAAGTCTAATAAAACAAACTGTCTCTTGTGCGACTGTAGGATGCGAGTGGTCTAGTCGTGCGTATGAACTCTGCGACTGGTTCAATCGTGCGGCTGAACTAAGTGATTGGTTCAGTCGTGCGAATGAAGCTGATGCGTATGAGCAATGCGAACGAACTGTTCAATTGTACGAATGAAGGTGCGACTAGGTCCAATCGTGCGTATGGGAAATGCGAATGGAGTCCAGTCGTGCGAATGGGTCACTCGTGCGACTGAAGCTGCTGTTTTGCGAATTTTTCTAGGTTAAATGTGTTTTAGCCGTAAAAATTCGAATTTTCACAAGGTCTAATCGCCTAAGTCCGTAGAAACCAAACTTTGATGAGCAGGGAACGTCCAAGATCACTTTTGACACCAAAGATTGCGTTTTTAGTGCAAAAACACAAACTTTTATGCAATCTTGATTGAATCACACGTAATCAAGAGCCAAAGCTCTGATACCACTTGTTAGGACCTGGTATTTGAACGAAATACCTAGTGATTAGCATGTAAACCAAATCAAATAGTGCGGAATCCTATTTGATTGGCGATCCAATCAGTGAGAACACACGAAGAATCAATCAAGAATTGAATCTAACGTTAAAAGTCGACTGGGAATCGATCTAATGTGTTCTGTGAACTTGGAGAACGATTTGGGAGGCTTCTGGACGGCTAGGGTACGTCTGGAGTCGTAATGGTACGAATGCTTACGTTTTTACACGAATTGGGTTGTATTTATAGGTTAGTATTGTTCATTCGTGCGACTGAACCATTAGTATGGTTCAGTCGTGCGATTGAACCATGCTGTTGATTCATCCGCATGACTGAGTGTTCAGTCGTGCGACTGAGCCAATCTTATGTGTCAATCATACGACTGATCCAGTCTCCTGGTTCAGTCGTGCGACTGAGTCAATCGTATGAAGTTATTCATGCGTGTGGTCCATTCGCATGGGCCATTCGCATGAGAACTTCATTAAGTTAAGTTTGAATGTTTCAATTAATATAATTTGATGTGTAACCATTCAAACAATCACAAACCTAATTAACCAATTCAATATCGACTCATTAATGAAATATTAGACATTACAAATCACAAACAATCAATATCATTTCATTAATCATTACAAATTACATCATAATCAGATAAACAAGATCTATTACATTTCGTATCATGATCTAGAGACATACATGCATCAACAGATCTTCATATTTTGACAATCCTCATTAGGATCAACACCATTCCCTTCATCATCAGTTGGTCAGAATCCCTCAGACTCTCAAAGTATCTTCTTATGTCATAAAGATCATGTAGAGGAAGGTTAAGAATGTTTTTCCAGAAGTAGATGTCTTGACCTCCTTAATCTCTAGTGACATACTATCTGTCTGGATTAGTAGCAAACATCCAGGACAAGATAGGTCTCTCAGCAGCAAGAGACTCTACTTTAAATGGACTTTGTTGAGCAGCCTCTTCTTGAGCATCCTCAGGATGTTCTGACCCATCCTGAAGTGCAGAGGTGGATGCCTTGGACTTCTTCTTCTTCCTTTTATCCCTTCTTATGGCCATCCTTTTCCTTTTTCTGTATTTTAACTGAGGAGACTGGCCTTCAGCACCAGGTTGTTCTTGTTTGTCTTCCTTAGTTGGGTCCTTTTCCTTCACAGGTTCAGAAGGAGAAGGATTGGGACCCTACTGTGGATCAGAAGATGAAGTTGGCTATGGTCCAGTACTAGGTCCAGGTTGTGTTGTCTCTTGTGGTTCAACCTTGACCTCAACTTCAGGTGCAGCCTGACTTGGTGGAGACTGCAAGTCAACAAGTTCACCCATTTTGATCTTCTGCTTGATCACTCTAATGTGCTCATCCATAGTGGATAGAGATATTGGACCAAGTCTACTTTAGGTATTCAAACTCAATGTACTCATAGGATAAGGGAATAAGGGTTATTTCTTGATAGAGGCATGTGGCACTTAGGTAGGTTATCATGTTCTTTCTATCTTGTTCCCTGCCTACCTGATGTTGTTGCTCAGTAGCCAAAGCCTATTTCTCAGGACTTTCTTGAATATGGGAGAGAGTAGGAGCTTTGTAGAATCTCTTTCTTCTTCTTTCTACAACTCAGTGTCAGCCAGTTCATTCAATTCTTCTAAGGGAAGAGAGATGAGTTTATCTATATTGTAGTTCGTTGCCCCCAAATAGTTCAATTTGGCTGCCCTTAACTCATCATCTTGAGTACTTGGCCTGGGGGCAGTCCTGATTGCAGCTTCCATGAAGCTTGGGGTCTCACTTGAACTCTCTCCTTTTAGCTTCGTCTTCCTCTCTCTTTCCTCCTCCTCTATCTCCAAAGGAGTCAATTTCCTTTTTTCTTTGTCACTCGCAGGCTTGGGTGACTCAGAATGGAGAGAGCTTTGGCCTTCATTACTTGGTGTTTCACTTGAGCTTTAGCCAGAGAGAGGTTGTGAGACACCTTCACCAGGTGGTGCCTCATTGAGGGTAAGATGTTGAAGAAGTTCATGTCTTAAGGTTCATAGGCTCTACTACTGGGCCTTCAGCCAAGGTTTCCCTTTCGAAGCTAATCTTAGGGTCCACCTCAACATCCAGTTGACCAATAACATTGCCTGTGAGACTCTTTCTATGTATGAAAGTTCTCAGTCTAAACTCTTCAACCACCCTATCTTGTATCCTCTCACTTAGTCTGTCAGCTTGCTTGTTATGACTTGGGTTAAGTAGCATATGAACTAGAGTAAGACTCTCATAGTACTTAAGGGTCTGAAAGTTGAAAACTTCTTACTGCACCTAAAGTCTAAAGAGTATCATGGCTCTTCTATCAGCATCATACCTCCATCCTATTATCTCATTTTCAGCAAGATAGGATGGGGTAGACATAGCCCATGGAATACATATGACAACCCTAAGCCAAGATTAGGTAAATTTAACATTTTAAGAACTACTCTATAAATTGATGGCATAAACTTATATCTTATTAGAGATTATTAAGGTGATTTTATTCTATTATATGTATTTTTGCAAGCTTAATTGAACATGCACTTATGATATGTGAACATGCATGCATGCATGCATAAATGTTTACGTGTGCATGTATTCTTCTCATGTGAACTTTGTGATTATTGAATCATACGTGTCAAGTTACCAAATTATAAGATTATATGATTAGTTACTTGTATGATAAATGTCTTTTATTTATATGTAATGTATTAAGACTTAAACTTAATCAAACCATACTACATCAAGTTAACCTTATATCAAAAACTAAAACTAATCAAATCTTAAACACCTAAACACTAATTAAAACACAACCTTAACCCTTGTATCGGTACATTAGGACACTAATTAACCCAATTGAAGACCTAAACTACTAACTAATCCTAGCTTAATGACTAAGTAAGTCATTAACACCTTTGATCACCACCTAGCCATAACCCTTATCCAAACCCGCCACCTAGCATTACCATGACACTAATCACCATTAGAGCTTGCCACCTATTCCTACTAAACCCACTAATCAACCCTATAATCCACACCTCACCACTTTAAACCTAGAGCTAATGATGAGTTCTCCACCTTCTTCCACACCTCTCCGCCGATGGAACCACAATCGCAAACCACCACAACCGCCACCATTCTCACACCTCTCGACGCTCTCTCTCAGTTTTCAAGTCACCACCACCATCACCTTCTTGTTTTCAGTCTCCGAATACCATCATCATTGTTGTTTCGGTTCCTACAATCACCATCACCATCTTTGCTCATCACCAACTCTCACCTCAAGAACAACATAGAGCAAGTTACTTTCCACTAGCTAATGATCAAACTTTAAGCCCAAGAACAATCACACCAAGCGGATCATCAAGAGTCTAACCAAGCAATTCTCTTAAGTTCTTTCATCATCAACTAAGGTTTGATTCCTAAATCCACTAGATAAGAAGTATATATGTGTGTTTAACTAACACATATAAACCAACCCTTTAAGAATAAAAAAAAACCTTATGAACATATGATTTAATCAAAAATCATTAAGAAAAGGATTCAAAAATAGAAAATTTGAAGGTTGTATAAAAATCAAGGATTTAAACAAAAGATTACAAGAATTAAAGTGTTGAAACATGGATATTCTTGGTAAATTGGATTAAATACTTAAATGACTGTGATTGTGGGAATAAAATTTAGGAACTTGTTAAAAGATATTATAAATATTAATCTGTAATTTATGGGGTAATAATATTGAGTGTGTTAATTTATATGATTAAATCAAGGAAATGAAAGAAAATAATTAAACAGAAGCTCCGAATATGATAAAAATCGGTAAAAATTATATAATAAACCATATATTTTATGGGAATTACAGAATAAATTTTGCGACTTAATTCGCATGTGTGACTAAGTTTCATATTTTAGAACATTCTGTAAATAGAAAATTAAAAGAAATAGAAAAATAGTGAGATAAATCATGTAAAATATACATAAATTATGATATTCAGAATAGAACAATGTATGAATTTCGAAATTTTTAGAGATGTTTAACTATTTCTGTCAATTAATATGAAACTTGTAAAAATTTTAGTAAATTTCCTGTTATGAGTTATTGATAAGAAATTTTATGAGATAATATAGATTTCAGAATGTTTATGCTGGTAAATTTTGGTGATTTTTGGATAGCAGTAGCTATCGGATAGAAATTTTGAGATAATTAGTGACCTAAATGCTAAAAATTTTAAAGAAATAAGATTTATTCTAACAAATAATTATTTTATAGGAATTATTTGACTTGTTGGCTGGAATTAAGATGAGTAACATGGCCCCTTTTTTATTTATAAGTTGTATGGGGAAAAGGCATAGTGGTTGTGTTGAATTTGATGCATATTTGAAAATTTTGATTTATTACTGTCATATTGACACACCCATTAATTCGGATGAGGAACCGTCAAATAATATAGGTAGCACTACTTAGGAATATGTCAATCTATATCTGCTGAGACGAGAGCAATGATGTTATATTATTTGATTGTGTGATTTGTATTTGACAGTTATGAATCACTTGACATGTGAGTAGGTTTAGTTTTGAGTTTGATTGTATTGCATCAATTCAAAATGATTTATGTTATTGATTAAACCTATGTTCTCAACAACTATATGTTGACTGTTTGAGTATGCTTTTTCTGTCAGCATTATGTTTTATAATCTCGTGTATACGTACAACATGTATAATAATCGGCATGGCTACTTAGGGAAGTTGTGCGTTGACTATTGACTTGTTTGACTTCAGCCTCTACGTGAATGTTCACGTCCACTACTAGCTGAAGATTATATGATATGTTCACGTCCACTATTGACTTGGTAGCATGATCCTCTTGCACATAGGAGCTAAGGGTTATGCCCACCACATCCACAGGTTCTTGTGGCACTGGTTGAGTTCTCTTGAGAGGTCTCTCAGCTAACTTGCCCTTGAGATTGATGATCTCAAGTTGCTGGTCATTGACCCTTCTTTATAAGGTAGCCATTTGAGATTCCAGGTGACTTACCTTTGAAACTAAATAGGTGCATGTTTTGGTCAATTTGTGCACCTTTAGTTGCAGACTCCTCTCATCTTCATCAAAAGAATCATGGGGGGATGATAGAATAGGAACAAAGTCTTCTTTCATATCACCAGCTTTGAGTTCTTGGCTGCTAGATTTCCCCTGCACCATGACAGCTTTAGCTAAAGTGTCAATGGACTGGGTTGCCATGGTTGAGGTCTTAATAATGTAATCACTTGCAGAAGTGAGATCCTCTTCCATATGGACTTCCTGAACATGTTCAGGGAGGTCCACCTTCGTTTGGGTTGGATGATGTGGGCTAGATATGGGTGATTCAGGAGCACTTATCTCTCCTTGAGCAGGAGTGCAGAAGAAAGACTCATGGTACTCACTGAATCTTATGTCTTTTAACAATCATAGAATACAAGGTTTGGGATTGGTTGGTTAAGGTTTAGAGGCTGGGGATGGTAACTTTCTCCTGAAGGTTGTTCACAAGAGTTTTGAGACTCTGAGTGAAGGCTTAAGGCTGGTGTTGTGAGCTCATCAGGCTGAGCATGAGGAACCTCAGCACTGATCAAAGAAGTAATGGGATTGATTTGCTTCTCAGGAGAAGTGGGAGCTCTAGTGTCCACCTCTTCCTGTATGGGTGAGTATATGGGGGCCTGCACAACCTGAGTAGCTTGTGCAGGGGTTTGTTTGGATTTTCTTGAGTAGGTAAGGATGATTTGTGGCTGTGTGGGTGGTGCAAATGTAGAAGGTGTGGGTTCAACATTGACTTGTGTTGCCAAGTTGTCACCTTGAGCAATGAGCTCTAACATTTTTGGGACCAGGGCTGTTTTTACCCCTGAGAAGCCCATAGTAGGCTTTCTAATTGTCTTAAAGATGTCGGGCTTCATTTGTCCCATTTTAAGAATATTACCTGTTCCCCTTAACTGTGAGCCCAGTTCACAGTTAAGAATGTGTTGAACATATCTAGGGAACATGTAATACTCTAAGGAGTCCAAGTTTGCAAACAGATTTATGTAAACAAATTGAGAGTACCTAAACTTGACCCCTTGAACCATTCTATGTACTATGTAGAAAAGGTCTTCGGGAACAGGTCCTAACCTTCATGTTTGTTGGATAAAGAGTGAATGACCATATGGAGGAGGTACTTCCACTGGGAGGAGACCTTTCTTTTCTTGTCTTCGGAAGGTTTTTATAAAAGCTTCCAAAGCCAATTTGACTTCGGAAGATATTCCTTAGCTTAATGAAAATTTGCTTCGGAAGAAAAAATACTTAAAGTATTTTTACTTCAGATATATATTTGGTTTCGAAAGATATTAAATCTTAGAAGTTTGATTCATAAGAGAATAAGGCTTTCGAGGCTTAATTGCTTTAAGAAGAATATTGTCCTTCAAAACATATAAGTTCCTAGAGACATATTTAAGCTTCAGAAGATGTATCAGAATTTCTTCCGAAGGTAAAATATCTTAGAAGTAGTTATTAGATTTGAAGACATAATATTCTTCCGAAAACAACTTAATGTCTTCCAATAGAAAATATATCTTAAATTTTCATAACTCTAAGAAATATCATTTTAAAAGTTTCTTCCAAAGTAAAATTGGGCTTATATAGATGATGAAATAGACAACTTAAGACATACATATTTAAAAATAATCTTGAGTTTAGTTTAAGAAAGACTACTCAAAGTTAATCATCCCAATAGGTGATTGATATGATCCAAATTATACATATAAAACACATCAACTACACATCAATTATTCCAGAAACTCTTACTGAAAATGATGATTTGATACTTAAATCGTTCATATTCTGTTTTCAGGCTTGGAAAAGACCATGATGAACAAAAGGAGCTTAAATAAGAAGAAAATGAAGAAAATCAAGTTTTGGAATTCAAGCATGGGGCCGTGCTTCATGAGGCACGCCCCCATGCCCAGCCTGAAACACACCCCGTGCTTAAATCAACACACCCCCGTGTTTGTTGGTCCGACATGACAAAAAGTATTGTTCCCCGACCCGAGGCACGGGGGCGTGCCCCAGGAGGCACGGGGCCGTGCCCCACCACAAACACGGGGCCGTGCCCCATTGAACACGGGGCCATGCTCGACAACCTCTGAGCGTACTAACCGACCAACTTTTACGTATATTGTACTAGCATGGGGGCGTGCCTTTTAGGCACGGGGCCGTGCTTAAACACTCCAGAAAGCCTATAAATAGGACTTCATTTGCAACTTGAAGAGGAGCTTTTTGGAGGTGAAGTGCTGGTGTTCCCTCTCGGGAACCCAGCCTTTGGAGGTCCTTAGAAGGTTTTGGATCTTCATTCAACACTTAGAAGAAGCTTGGGATTGTTTAACATCATCCATAATGGATCACCGGTTTGATTGTTCTAATTTACCGATGATTTCATTACTATCTTTTATCTTTGTTGTTATGTTCAAGCTCCTTGTGAGCTAAACTTCATATGTTATTCTAATTTAATGAAACTTATGTAATTTGTGATGAACTAATGGTGTGATATATATTATGTTAATGTTATGGTGGTCTCGGGAAAACTATTGATGGATAGCATCTACATTTGAACGGAAAGTTATAAATTTATGGTTTGTGATTGTGATTGTCATACACGGTTGAAAAACGTATGATCAACTTTCATTCGCGAAACCGGTCTTCATAATAGATCCATGGCTAATGAACTAGAAATGGTTATTAGAAATCATATCACTTTAACTTTCTGATCATTTGCGGGTTCCCTTTTATTAGTTCGGAAACTTAAGTAATTGTTACGGTTTTCTAAAATTAATGGTATGTTAGGAAGGAACCTGATCAACTCTCTTTTTAACATTAAGTTATGTTTTCAGAAATCGTATGTCAAATAGGACACAAAAGATTTACCTACATTACTAGGGCTTTGATCTGAGCAGTAAACTCAGCCTGACAGGATCTAGTCACTACGGCAGCAGGATAGACGAGAAATCGCACCAGCTCATCTTTATAAACATTAACATAATTACATTAATCCATATCTTTAAATCACACCACCAATTCATCACAGTTATATAAGTGTAACCTAAATTAGGATAACAGCCTTACTTCACTGAAAGAATCACCAAAAGTCTCAACCTATCTTTATTTATCTTTATCTATCTTTATTTATTGTTGTCATGTTTAACTTATCATTTTCTAAAACATAAAACTAATAGTCAATTATGAGGGTTGTTGAGTAGGCTTAGTGTGTCCACGGATTGATACTCGGTTCTTACCAACACTATATTACCATACGACAGGTACACTGCCTTTTGTGTGTGTGGTTTAGTATTAGTAATAACCATTTAAAACTTAATATGTGCAAAGAATCTATATCAAAATATATATACTATCCGCACCCATCAAGTTTTTGGAGTCGTTATCAGGGACACATGTTAGTTTAAAAAACGATCCAATTTTTTTACTATTTTGTTTTATTTAAACAAAATTTGAAAAGAAAATTTAAAAAACAATGAAAGAAGTTATCTCCACAAAATGCTATCAAGGTTGAAAGAATGAGGGACTAAGCTTCAAAGTCAATGGTAATCGGTTAATGGCCAAATCGATGTACCAACTAAGATTTTCTCAGAGGTGATAAACCTCCACGTTATTTAAAACTAAGAATGGGGAAGGGTCTAGCCAAGGACCCGTAACCAAAACATAGCTCTATGTTACTTTTCAGCCCGTTTATTTTTATTTTGTTTTGTGTGCTTAGGACTTTAATTTCCTGCTTTAAATAAATTGGTGATGTTTTAGATTAATCCTGATGTTTCTTTTGAGCTCATTCAAGGCGGCTATGGAAAAACGATCGCAAGTATTTGACTCATCATTTTAGGGGAGTTTTCGTTTGCCTTTCTCTACTTAATATTATTGTGAATCACATTGAGGACAATGTGAAGTTTAAGTGTGGGGAAGGGTAATACATGCTTGATACTTTGCTTAAAAATAGGTCCAAGTTATAATTAAATCTTTTGCAAAAAGTCACTCAGTGTGTGGCAACAACACCGGAAACATAAAACAAAATATAAATATATGTTTTCGAGAAATAAATAAGCAAATAAAGCAAACCCAAATAATCTTAAAAATGTTTTTTGTGATATCTTGAAAAGCAAAAAGAGTTGGTGAAAATATTCAAACATGTAAAAATGCAACACTTACACCCAATTCCATCCTATGTGTGAGCTTATTTTTGAGCCTTAAACAAGCTTTGCATTTATGCATTTTTGCTTTCATTATGGATATATTGAGGGTGTCTTATGTTGCGTGTGAATTAGAACTTGGTTTGGGTATGCATTTCAAAACCATATAAGTGTTTCTTGCATAAAAAGGATTTAGGCAATTAGGAAAACCCGACATTCGAGCCTCTACCATTTTCAAATATCCTTACCCAAACATTATCCCTAGTTAGCCCCGTTGAGCTTAAACGTTTTCATTTTTTATCACCCAAATCACTAAGCCACTTAACCAAAAAGCCTTCAACAATACCCATTTTCGTTAAAGACATGTTTTGGCTTATTTCAAAAAAAAATAAAAAAAAAGAGAAAGAAAGAAAGAAAAAAGAAGAAGGAAGAAGAAAACTAATTCCATCATTTTATGGTATTTCAAGATATGTGTTTGAAAAAGAAAAAATGATATGAAAGATTCTTAACTTGTGGGGAACTAGTTGTATGAAGGAAAATGCAACAAAAACCAAACCGAATCCAAGAATTCGACATCCAAATCCGTTGGGTGCTTTTAGGCTCAAAGCCGAACGACCCTTAAAAAGAAAGGATAGCTACGTATATCATTGGGTTAAGGAGGAGGTGCAGTTTTTGAAAATGCAATACGATCTTGACGATCTGACCATAAACGAGTCCTCAAGTTAGCATATCCCTTCTAGCTTGAGTATTGTATAAGGAACCATTTTATTGGTTTCCCTTTAGTTTGTGAAATAAGCCAAGACCGCTGTTTTTAGCATTTAGCCACTTTTATCCAAATAATCCATACCCTGAACCTGAGCCAAATTACAACCCATCAAAGACCTAATGATTTATGCAAGTAAATGCCTAACATAGGTAGAGATTTGATCCCTTATCAAGCATATGATTTCACACGTATTCATACTAGGCAATTGAGCGTATTATTCATACTTCATCTTATGTATGATTCCATATATATAGCCGAGTGTGAGTGCACCTTGTGAGAAGTGTGAATTTTTACATGTTAAAAATATTTAGAAACCATTCTATTGCTTGAAAGGATATCATTTCACATATGCTTAACTGTTTATATTTGGGTATACCAAGTTTGCTTGATAGTTCTCGAAAGACATATTTACATCTAGATTTATTTGGTTTTTGGTGGTGTTGCTATTTTGAGTGATTTTGCTTGAGGACAAGCAAAGTTTAAGTGTGGGGATATTTGATATGATCCAAATTATACATATAAAACACATCAACTACACATCAATTATTCCAGAAACTCTTACTGAAAATGATGATTTGATACTTAAATCGTTCATATTATGTTTTCAGGCTTGGAAAAGACCATGATGAACAAAAGGAGCTTAAATAAGAAGAAAATGAAGAAAATCAAGTTTTGGAATTCAAGCATGGGGCCGTACTTCATGAGACACGCCCCCATGCCCAGCCTGAAACACACCCCCGTGCTTAAATCAACACTCCCCCGTGTTTGTTGGTCCGACATGACAAAAAGTACTGTTCCCCGACCCGAGGCACGGGGGCGTGCCCCAGGAGGCACCATTGAACACGGGGTCGTGCTCAACAACCTCTGAGCGTACTAGCCGACCAACTTTTACATACATTGTATTAGCACAGGGCCGTGGTTAAACACTCCAGAAAGCCTATAAATAGGACTTCATTTGCAACTTGAAGAGGAGCTTTTGGGAGGTGAAGTGCTGGTGTTCCCTCTCGGGAACCCAGCCTTTGGAGGTCCTTAGAAGGTTTTGGTTCATTCAACACTTAGAAGAAGCTTAGGATCGTTTAACATCATCCATAATGGATCACCGGTTTGATTGTTCTAATTTACCGATGATTTCATTACTATCTTTTATCTTTGTTGTTATGTTCAAGCTCCTTGTGAGCTAAACATCATATGTTATTATAATTTAATGAAACTTATGTAATTTGTGATGAACTAGTGGTGTGATATATATTATGTTAATGTTATGGTGGTCTTGGAAAAACTATTGATGGGTAGCATCTACATTTGAACGGGAAGTTATAAATTTATGGTTTGTGATTGTGATTGTCATACACGGTTGAAAAACGTATGATCAACTTTCATTCACGAAACCGGTCTTCATAATAGATCCATGGCTAATGAACTTGAAATGGTTATTAGAAATCATATCACTTTAACTTTCTGATCATTTGCGGGTTCCCTTTTATTAGTTCGGAAACTTCAGTAATTGTTACGGTTTTCTAAAATAAATGGTATGTTAGGAAGGAACCTGATCAACTCTTTTTTTAACATTAAGTTATGTTTTGAGAAATCATATATCAAATAGGACACAAAAGATTTACCTACATCACTAGGGCTTTGATCTGAGCAGTAAACTCAGCCTGACAGGATCTAGTCACTACAGCAGCAAGGTAGACGAGAAATCGCGCCAGCTCATCTTAATAAACATTAACATAATTACATTAATCCATATCTTTAAATCACACCACCAATTCATCACAATTATATAAGTGTAACCTAAATTAGGATAACAGCCTTACTTCACTGAAAGAATCACCAAAAGTCTCAACCTATCTTTATTTATCTTTATCTATCTTTATTTATTGTTGTCATGTTTAACTTATCATTTTCTAAAACATAAAACTAATAGTCAATTATGAGGGTTGTTGAGTAGGCTTAGTGTGTCCACGGATTGATACTCGGTTCTTACCAACACTATATTACCATACGACAGGTACACCGCCTTTTGTGTGTGTGGTTTAGTATTAGTAATAACCATTTAAAACTTAATATGTGCAAAGAATCTATATCAGAATATATATACTATCCGCACCCATCAGTGATACAAGATACCTAAATCTCTGCTCATCAAAAGCTTTCGTGAACAGATCAGAATATTATTCATTTGTGTTAACTTTGACCAGTTTTATCAATATTTTTTCAAAATTATCTCTAATCAAATGATACCTGATGTTGATGTGCTTTGTCTTTGAGTGTTGCACAGGATTCTTTGTAAATAGAGATAGCACTGTTGTCTATATGGATGGGAGTCTATTTGAAGTTGAATCTATAGTCCAGCATCTGATTCTGAATTCAAAGCACTTAAGCATAGCAGCTTGCAGCAGCAAGGTATTTAGATCCAGCAGTTGATGCAGACACACATGATTGTTTCTTGCATTGTCATGAGACTATAGTTCCACCAAGGAATTGACATCCCCCAAATGTAGACTTTGTAGTCATATTGCAGCCACCATAGTCACTATCTGTATAAGCATACAGATTGAAGTCAGAATTCTTTGGATACAAAAGGCCTAATTTTGAAGCACCTTTGAGATATCTAAGAATCCTCTTGACAGCAACCAGGTGGGACACCTTGCGTTGGCTTGATATCTTGCACAAATACATGTAGCAAACATAATATCAGGCCTGCTAGCTGTTAGGTACATGAGGAACTCGATCATAGCCCTGTAGAGATGTTCATCTACACACTCCCCCTCAAGATCAGGTCCTAGGGAATGGTTTCTGGCTATGGGTGTCTTTGCAACCTTACATTCAGTCAACTTGAATCTGGTGAGTATGTATTGTACATACTTTGACTAGTTTATGAAGATGCCATTCTCAACCTGCTTTACTTGAATTCCTAGAAAGAAATTGAGTTCCCCCATGGCACTTATTTCAAATCTATTCTTCATCAGCTTCTCAAAGTCTTTGAAGAGCATTGGATTAGTTGACCCAAAGATAATGTCATCCATATAAAATTGAACCAGCATCAAGTCATTCCTTGTTCCTTTAATGAAGAGTGTTCCATCAATAGTACCCCTCTTGTAGCCATGCTGACAGAGATGCTGAGATAGTGTCTCATACGACATTCTTGGAGCTTGGTACAACCCATAAAGAGCTTTATCAAGCTTGCAGACATAACCAGGATGATCTGGGTCTGTAAAGCCAGGTGGTTGTTTGAAATACCTTCCTCATCAATCACCCCATATAAGAAAGTACACTTGACATCAAGTTGATAGACCTTGAAATCCATGGATGCAGCAAAAGCAAGGAATATCCTAACAGCTTCAAGTATTGCTACAGGAGCACAAACATCTGTATAATCAATTCCTTCTTCTTGTGTGTATCTTTAAATAACTAGTCTTGCCTTGTTTTCGATGACAAGTCCTCTGTCATCTTTCTTGTTCCTAAGAACCTACTTGGTACCTATTATGGTCTTCCCTTGGGGAAAAGGACATAGGTTCCAAACATTTTGTCTTTTGAATTAAAGTAGTTCCTCCTGCATTGCTTCAACCCAACTTCCATCCTTTAAAGCCTCATCAACTTTCTTTGGCTCAATCTAGGACAAGAAGCAAGAATGAAGACAAACATTTTTGTCACGGGTTTGTCCTCTTGTTCTCACCACTGTCTCAACATCTCCAATGATGTTTGTGGTGGGATGTGACTTGTGAATTCACAGTTGAGCAATCACACCAAGTTGATTGGATAAATTTAAATTGGTGAAATTCAAATCTGGAAATGGAGTTTCACCTACCACATTAGCACACTTATCAAGAGAAGCTTGATCAAATGAGTGTGCAACATCATTGATGTTATCTTCTATGGAGTTATTATCAGCATCAAGAAATTCTTTATCACTATTACCACTTCCACTTTCTCCTACATTGGAAACTCCTTCATTTGAGTTATGTGTCTTTGTGTTGGAATTTGTAGGCACCTCAGATTAATCAGCTAAATTTGTCATTATTGTGCTGACAGGATTTCCATTTGAAGGGTTTGTTACCACTGGAGCTGAAGTAGTTTTCTTACTTGGTCTTCTCAGCTCAAATCTTGGGTCGGGATCTCTTGTTGATAAGTTACCTGTAGATCCTAAAACATGTTCACAAGATTTGTTAAAATAGTTGGTAACTAAATCAAGATCAAACAGCCAATCAGGACCAGAACCTTTCACAGTAGGAGTGTGCTCATTGAAGGTCACATTGGCTGACTCCTCAACTATTCTAGTTCTAAGATTGTATACCCTATATGCCTTAGCTTGGGAAGAGTACCCAATAAAATGTCCATCATCTGATTTCTCAGTAAATTTGGCTATTTGGTCTTTGGTATTCAAAATGGTGCAAGGACATCCAAATGATCTGAGAAAACCAATGAAAGGTCTCCTTTTGTGCCACGGTTCATAGGAGTCTATACCATGAGTTTTGACTACTAAAACTCTGTTCTACACATAACAGGCAGTGTAAACTGCCTCTACCCAGAAGGTGATGGGTAGTTTAGAGTCAGATAATATAGTTTTTACAGCTTCAATAAGTGTCTGTTTCTTCTTTCAGAAACACCATTTTGCTTCGGAGTTCTGGAAGCACTATATTGTCTTGTAATACCTTTTCATCATAAAATGTAAAAAGGATTTAGTTCTTGAGTTTAGTTCCTTTATCATATCTTATGATCTTGACCTTGTGATCACATTGATTCTCAATTTTCAGAATCAAGTTCTTCAAGATCTCAGGGGTCTCATCCATAGTTCTAAGGAAAAACACCCAAGTAGACTTCAATACTTCGGAAGAACTTTTAGTGACATGGTCTTCCTTTATCTCCCACACCATCTTTGGAAAATTAGACTTGACCTTTAATACTTCAGAAGTTTGGAGACTGATCATTCGGAAGAGTTTGCATCCACTGCAGTAGACTTCA
>CM046039.1:25883181-25988181 GCA_025215565.1 Flaveria ramosissima | reverse complement strand
AACTAACATCCCATCGTCTTATGGATGATATCACACCATAACACCCAACATCAAAGAACTCGAGGCGAATAGGATGCCATGTTTTCAAAGATGATGAGGTTGGGAGTTCGGTGACGGGTTTCAAACATTTGTGATGGGCGTTTCAGGTGTTTACTTACGAGAATCACAGATTTGTGGTGACGGTTCAACTCTTATACGATTAAGGAAGAACGAATGTGGGGTCCAATGGATTAAGGTATTCAATATTGTTTCTCTAACATATATAAAAAAATTTAATTGAGGGTATTTTATTCATTTTCTAATGAAAATGATAATAAATAAATTGCCATTATCGTCTCTATCCAATAAGCCTTATCAACCTAAGACCCATCCCTTTTCTAGTTTGTTTTGTGCAATCGTCACGAGAAAGTGAGTGTGGGGAATTTCTTTTTAGGTATGGAAATTTTGCTGAACAACCCCTTCTATATTTTCTCATTTCCTCGTTACTTTCATACCTACCCAAATTTAGATTTATTACCAAGCACACCACATAAAATCTATATTTATCATTTCTTGTGATATGTAATTGCCTTCTAAAATCTATTGTGTGCTTTTTAACTATGGCCCTTTATCATAGCTTATACCAAAATCCTTACCAAGATAGAAGGAACAATGCATAGATTGTCTTGTTTTTTTCTTTCCAATGATACTCAATGCATTTTGCAATGTGGGTTCATCATCTAACTACTTGGACTTTCAAAGTCATTAAGTTAAATCTCATCATCTACTAGGTCTTCAAAACTAATAATATCTTCACCTTTACTTACTTCACCATCAATAGCTACTCTAAATTTAGCCATATCTACTTTCACATCTTCAATCAAGGCATTTTCATCTACTATGGCCCAAATATTCTTTATCTTCATCCTTATTCCATGGGTCATTATCATCATCTCCAACAATAACTTGTCAATGGTTAGCCTTACATTAATTAAACTAGTTTTGGGATGCTCTACATACACCTGAATTAGCTTACGTTTCTTAACATAATTCATCAATATAATAACATCAGTATCCTTAGCTAATAATTTTAAACCAAATTCCATTTCTTTTCCAAAAGTTCTAAAATCAAGACTTCTTACATCTTTTTTTGCATAACCAAGTTTCTCAACCATATAATTGATTATACTAATAGAGAAACCACAATAATTAATATTATCAGTAAATTTAACACTACCAGTTAAAGAGGAGTTCAAGGCTAATGAAGTGAATCAATTTTGATATATTGTATCAGAATACTCCCTAAACTCTCTCCCATGGTTAAATTACAATGTTAAATAGCTAGGGTTTTGAACTAAAATGAAATTTTAACTTAATGTGAGCTAAACAAGTTACCAAAGTTTTATGATTTAAACTAAACAAAAATTTAAAGAACAAAAAGGTTTACAAAAGTTGTTGTTACGTTAGTTTGTTCATGAGATTCTTTAATACACCATTAACGAGGAAATCGAATAGCCATTGTTGTTCTGATATTGGGGGAAACGAAGATTATGGTTTTGATTATGGTATCAAGGCTAATTGTTAGGACTGTGTACGGGACGGTGTACTAACTGATTTACACGTATAGCAACTCAAATAGTGCGGAATCCTATTTGATTGGCGATCCAATCAGTGAGAACGCACGTAGAATCGATCTTAGAATGAATCTAAACATTAAGAACGATTGCAATACGATTCAGTGCGATCTATGAACTTGGAACAGGTTCTCTGAGGTCTCTGGACGGCTAGGGTACGATTTAGTACGTAGGGATTCGAATGGTTACGTTTTTCCACGAATTAAGTGGGATTTATAGGTTAGGGTTTCTCATTCGTGCGACTGAACCATTCACATCCAGATCATGAATGTTTGGAAACAAAATGAAATGATTCAATAATTGAGACTGAGTCATACGATTGTTCCATCCGCACGACTAAGGCTTCAGTAGTGCGACTGAGTCAATCTCATGTCACAATCGTGTGACTGATCCAGTCTCCTGGTTCTGTCGTGCGACAGGTTCATTAGCATGAAGTTGTTCATGCGTATGGTCCATTAGCATGGGCCATTCGCATAAGAACTTCACATGACTAAGTTTAAACATATTTCTCAACCATTCTTGACTAAGATCTATGTAAACAACCACAAACCTATATAGTTAGTTCAACCATGCGTTATTACATAATAAGCAATGAAATATTCAACATTATAAGCACAATCACACATTGTATTTCATTAAGTACCCATTCTATTACATATATGTAAGAAATGAAATACATTTTACATTTGAGCTCCTAAACTAGGTACACATGTATCTACAGTAATCAATCGGGTTTGAATGTTTATACCAGTTGAACCGTGTGCTTGAATGTTGGAGCAATCGAATGATACGTAATTTAGGTTTTCTTTTTCTTTGGTGAGGTGCGAAAGTACCAAAAAACCCCACATTAGGTACATATGATAGCACTTAACAGGTAGAATGAATCGGGTTAACGGAAATGGATGAATATGGCAAGTTTTGAGAATATTAGGGGCATAGAAGGATAAAAATGCTTTTGGATGGAAATGACAAAAACTACCAAACCTCAGGGATGGAAATTGCAATTTACTCAAAATTAACATAATAGTTTATGTCCATCTAACCATAATTTGAGCATACCATAGGAAAAGTGTGTAATTAATTCTACATTATATTTATGACGAAACTTCACTTTATTATAAGACCATCCATTGTGGACAATATAAAGGTTCCAAACACGACTACATAATAATTAAAGAAGGTTCCAAACGTAAGAGGCAGTAAGTCCTTAATGGGCTCCAAACATAAGTTTGCCTATACTATTGTATCAGTGGGCTTGAAACACTAGTTAACCACTACACTTGATTTAAAGGGGTTCTAGTAAAATTGATCTACATAAAACTTAAATAACATTTTAACTAAACAACCATAACACATGATTTAAGCAAAACATCTTTTTTTAACTTAAATATTTGAAGAACAAAAATCAAACTAAAACCATTCCTCCAAATATGGAGTATTTTTAGGGAACCATATGAAGAAACGCTATCCATTCATAATATATTATATATTAGAACTCATTATATTATTGTTACTCGTAAGCATTGTATAAAATAAAGGGTTATTGGATTTTAATAATCTCAACTTTTATTTATTGGTCGGGATTAATCCCAACTCAGGAAATATTTACAGTCACTCCTTACTTTGAACTTATTGTCCTCCAATGATCCCTTACTAACTGAGAGTTAACCTGCAGGACCGGTGAAGGGTGGTCACTTACAACATAACAACACAAAGAGGAGATTAACCAAACTTTAATCAAACAGTAAACTGGATTAACCACAAGTATGATACTAAGAACACAAGTATTGAGTAAGAGACAGAACAAGAGAACACAAGAGATTGGGTTTCAAGGATGCAGTATATTGCTTTCTCAAGTTCTATTACAAGTGTTACAAAGCATAAAGAAAGATACTAGAACATGGAATACTTATACTACAACCTACAGCCGGCTATACTTTGAAAGCCAGCTGGATACAATTGACTAGACACAAACAAAATCAATTGTAGAGTCAAAAGGCATATCTGCCTTTTGACTTGTGACTATGACATGCCATAGCTCACATCCTAATATATTACAAAAAGGATAAAAGTACATAAAGTAGAAAGCATGGACTCAAGACCTCAATGTACAGTTACCAAAAGCAAGGATCTTTCACCAACTCATGTAAGTTGGTGACTTTATAGAGTTGCAGCGGAAAGGTGGTCCAGCTTTATGGTAAAGTACATCAGATAAAGGCATATCTCTAAAAGTCTTCAGAAGAAATCTGTCTTCACTCTTTGGCTTCGGAAGACTTTGTCTTTGAAGCTTCGGAAGACTTCACTTTTGGCTTCGGAAGATATTAGTCTTGGCTTCGGAAGATTTTACACTTAGAGTATTTCTAGTGCATGGTGTAAAACTTCCGAGGTATTTCTACTTCAGTTCTTTAGTGCATTCTTGCAGAGATACTTTGGCTGTTTTGGCTGCATCAAACTTATAGGAATCCTTAGAAACTCCCCCTAGGCTGATGCTACCAAAACATTTAAAAGATCTTCTGATGTTTGTAGTCTTCAGCACAATGATGACCATTCCCTTCTTCATTAGATGGTCAGGATCATTCAGACTCTCATAGTATCTTCTCATCTCAAAGAGATCATGCAGAAGTAAATTGATTATGTCTTCCCATGTATAGACATTCTCAACACCTTGACTCTGATCACATGCCATCTCTCTGGATTAGTAGTGAAGGTCCAGGTAAGATGGGTGTCTCAGCTGCAAGAGGAGCCACTTGAATTGGAGTTGGTTGGGCTGCCTCTTCATGCACTTCCTCAGGTTGATCTGACTCAGCCTGAGGTGTAGAGGTAGATGATTCAGGCTTCTTCTTCTTAGAGTTTGGTTTAGAAGTCATCCTCTTCTTCCTCTTAGAGGAATTTAACTGAGAAGACTAGTCTGCAGCACCTTGTTGATCATCCTTGTCTTTCTCAGTTGGGTGTTCCTCCCTCACAGGTTCAGAACGATAGGGAGTTTGACCCTGCTGTGGATCAGAAGATGAAGCTTGCTGAGGCTCAGCAGGAGGTCCAGGTTGTGTTCTCTCAGGTTGTTCAACCTTAACCTCCACTTCAGGTGGGATTTGACTTGGAGGAGAGTGTAAGTCAATCAGCTCTCCACTCTTGATCTTCTGCTTGATTACCCTGATATGCTCATCCATTATGGATAGAGACATAGACCCAAGTCTCCTTCCCGAGAATCCATACAGCTTCAAGAAGCTCATCATCCTTTGTCTGTCAGCAGACTTCTTCATACTCTTTTGGATGATGGCTCTTGACTTTGCAGCCTCTTCCCTCATCTTTCTCTTTGTAGCTTTTTGTTCTTTGAGCACTTGAAGTTCAAGCTGTTTGAGATACTCAAACTCAATGTACTCAAAGGACAAGGGAAGAAGTGTAGATGCCTGGTAGAGACCTGTGGCACTCAGGTAGTTGATCATGTTTTGTCTGTCTGTTTCTTTGTCTACCTGAGGTTCTTGTGTAGATGCCATAGTCTCTTGCATAGGGCTTTCTTGAACTGGGGAGAGAGTAGGAGCATGCATGTATAGTCTTTTCTGTCTCTTCTCCTCTTGGAATTGGAGAAGTAACCTTGCATCCTATTTTTCTTTCATCTCTCTTGACACTTCCATGTTAGCCAGTTCATTTAGTTACTCTAAGGGGAGAGATATAATCTCATCTATGTCATAGTTTCTGGTCTGCAGGTAAGTAATCCTGACTACCCTCAACTCATCATCTTGAGTGTTTGGTTAGGGGGCAGCCCTGATTGCAGCTTGCATAAAACCTGAAGACCCAGAGGAACTTTCTCCCCTTAGCTTCCTCTTCCTCTCTCTCTCCTCCTCTTCAATCTCCTCAGGAGTCAAAATCCATTTCCCTTTGTCACCCACAGACCTTTATGACTCAGGGTGGATAGAGGTTTGGCCTTCATTGCTTGGTGTAGCATCCAAGCTCTTGCCAGAGAGAGGCTGTGAGACACCTTCACCAGTAGGTGTTTCACCAAGGAAATGAATTTCTGAAGCAGTTGTTGGTGTGACAGGGCTCTCAAGCTCTATCACTGGGCCTTCAGCCAAGGTTTTCCCTTTGAAGCTAATCTCAGGGTCTGCCTCAGCATCCAGTTGACCAATGACATTACCTGATTGCCTTTGTCTCCTTCTTAGGCTGAACTCTTCAGTAATTCTGTCTTGAATTCTGAGTGCCAATTTGTCAGCTTGTCTTGAATTGCTTTGATTGAAAAGTGTCATGTTGACCAGATCAAGACCTTCATAGTAGTTCAAGGTTTGAAAATCAAATACTTCTTGTTGCCCTTGAACTCTGTGAAGAATAAGGGCTCTTCTATCAGCATCATACCTCTAGTTGTTGATCATTAACCCTGTTTTGAAGGGTAGTCACCTAAGATTCAAGGTGAATGTTGGAGCTAGAAAAGATAGTCTATATTATCAACACAGTGAAAGTCAACAAAAGTCAACGTCACGGGTCAAAGTCAACAAAAGTCAAACCCGACACGTTCGAGACGAGGAACCGAGACGAGATGTTGAAGATTTAAATGACTAGGAGTTTTATTGTAATAAATATATTTTGTGTGAACAAAATATATTTTGTCTTGTTTTTAGTCATTTTTATGCTTTATATGTAATTTTGTGTTAATTAGCCTAAGTCTAGGGGGTTAAGTGCAATTAGTGAATATTAGTCTAGACTATAAATAGGTTAATTGTCATTAGTGTTGGTTAATGGTTGCATGACCAATAGATTGAGGGATTATTTGTAAACACACATTTTGCAATCTAATTGAAGATCAAAGGGTTTTCATTGTGTTCATCATATTTTGATCTAATTCTTCATGATTTGATTCAAGTTTGATTATCCTGGATTTACAATTTGGTATCAGAGCTATTTTGGATCAAAATCACTGAAGATTTAAAGATTTTTAGAGAGAAAAGTTGAGGTTTTGGTTGTTTTTGTTCAATATCAAGTTTTCATCAATTTCGGATCAGATTTGAGTGTTATTGATATGGAAATTGATTGAAGTTTGCTTGTTATTGGTTGGGAAAGCTCTGATACCATATTGTTGGTCCATGTGATCGATTAACAGTACAATTGATGTGATGATTTGATCAATATCAAACACTCAAGCCAAACAACAACAATTGAGAATGTATAAGATGAATCTAACACATATTTGATACTCAAAGGAACAATATCAATCAATAACAACAAGCACAATAATATTTCAATGAGGAAACTGCTTAGAATTGGTAGCTTGCAACAGAAATCCATGATTAGGGTTTTGTAAGCTTACCTTACAAAGTGAAATGACAAATGTATATATAGCAGTCATAGTTTCGCTGACAGTTTCGCTACTGGCGAAACTGTCATGCCGAAACTATAGTTTCGCCCGGCAGAACACAAATTCGCCGGGTAAACCAAAACAGCAAACTGTGAGCGAATGTATAGATTCGCTCACAGTTTCGCTGGACTGCCAAAACTGCTAATTACTAAGAACATACAAAAGGAAACTAACAAAAGTCCTATTACAATGTAAAGTAAACAACTATACTAAAGTGAGTCCAACCTAACATGATCTTCAGTGACTAACCTTAGAGACTAAATATGAGCATGTTTTTTACATTTATGGCACCTTTAGTCTCAGATTCCCCTCTTCTTCATAAGAAGAATTATTGGGGGATGAGATGATTAGACCAAAGTCCTCTCTCTTACCACCAGCTTCAAGTTCTTGGCTACTGGATTTCCTTTGCTCATTGACATTCTCAGTTGAGATGTCAATGGGCTGAGTTGCCATGGTTGAGGTCTGAATAATGTAATCACTTACAAAAGTGAGAGCCTCTTCCATATGGATATCCTGAACAGGTTCAGAAGTATCCACCTCAGTTATAGGTGACTGATGTGGGCTAGACTGAGGAGACTCAGGAGTACTCATCTCTCTTTGAGTAGAGGAAGAGAAAAAAGACTCATGGTACTCACTGAAACCTAAGTCTTCATCACTAAAGAATGAAAGGTTGGGAATGGGTTGATTGAGATCTAAAGGCTAGGGATAGTAACTGTCCCCTGAAGGTTATTCACTTGAGTGTTGAGACTCAGAGTGAAGGCTTAAGGCAGTTGGGCTTGTGAGCTCATCAAGGTGAGCATGAGGAACCTCAGCCCTGATAGTTGAAGAGATGAGAGTGGTTTGCTCCTCAGGGGAAGTGGGAGCTCTAGTGTCCACTTCCTCCTGTATTGGTGAGTATATGGGGACCTGCACAGACTCAATAGCTTGAGCAGGGGTTCGTTTGGATTTTCTTTGGTAGGTGAGGATTACTTGTGGCCTTTTTGGTGGTAGAGAGGTAGGAGGTGTGGGTTCAACACTAGCTTGTGTTGCTAGGTTGTCACCTTGAGCAATGAGCTCTAACATTTTGGGGACAAGGGCTGTTTCTACGCCTGAGAAGCCTACAGTTAGCTTCTTCATGATTTTAAAGATGTCAGGCTTCATCTGTCCTAATTTAAAAATATTATATGTTTCCCTCAATTGTGAGCCCAGTTCACAGTTGAGAATGTGTTGAACATATCTAGGAAACATATAATACTCTAAGGAGTCCAAGTTAGCAAGCAAATTTGTATAGACAAATTGAGAGTACCTGAACTTGACCCCTTGAACCATTCCATGCACTATGAAGGAAAGATTCTCAGGAATCTGGTCCCACCCTCCATGCTTGTCTGACAAGCTGTGGATAACCACATGGAGTAGGTATTTCCACTGGGATGAGACCTTCCCTTTCTTGAAGGTCTTTACAGAGAAATCTCCCTCATAGCCCATCTGCTCAAAGGAATGATTGACAATTTGGCAATTTGATCTTTGGTATTCAATGAAGTGTCCATCATCTGATTTCTCAGCAAATTTGGCCTTAGCCTGGGAAGAGTATCCAATGAAGTGTCCATCATCTGATTTCTCAGCAAATTTGGCAATTTGATCTTTGGTATTCAAGATGGTGCAAGGACATCCAAATGACCTGAGAAAACCAATGAAAGGTTTTCTCTTGTGCCAAAGTTCATAAGGAGTCTTATCATGTGTCTTAACTACTAAAACTCTGTCTTTTGCACATAGCAAGCAGTGTTTACTGCCTCTGCCCAAAAGGTGATGGGCAGTTTAGAGTCAGACAGCATAGTTCTTGCAGCTTCAATTAGTGTCCTGTTTCTCTTCTCAGCAACACCATTTTGCTGAGGAGTCCTGGGAGCATTATATTGTCTTGTAGTACATTTTTCATCACAAAATGTATCAAGGGTTTGATTCTTGAATTCAGCCCCTTGATCACATCTTATGGTCTTGACCTTGTGATCACTTTGATTCTCAATTTTTAAGATGAAATTCTTCAGAATCTCAAGGGTCTCATCCTTAGTTCTAAGAAAGAAAACCCAGGTGAATCTTGTAAAGTCATCTGTGATCATCAAAGAAATCCATATGTAATAAGTGTAGGGGAGTAGTGATAAAGTTCCTTTCCTTAGGCTTGTGAGATACCTTATGCTGCTTCCCTTTCAGGCATGCAACACAATGATCATCACTTGTAAACTCTTTCTTTGGCATTGCAGTTACCAAATCATGTTTAATTAGTTTATTCATGTTCCTAAAGTTTACATGGCACATTCTTTTATGCCATAGGAAAGACTCATCACTATTTGCTTTAGACATAAAGCATGAAACTTCTCCAGAGGGAGATGTTTCTTACAAGTCCATCTTGTACATGTTCCCTTTCCTGGGGGCTCTAAGCAGGATGTGCTCATGAGGAATGACCACTCCAGGTTTAAGAACAATGCACTCATGCTCAGTAAAGAGCATGTTATGACTCTGATCACAAAATTGGGATACCTCAGAAGATTGTACCCAAGCTCCTTGACAAAGTTTACCTTTTTAATGTTGAGCTTACCATTTGTGACCTTGCCCCTTCCAGAAATGTAACCACCTTCATCTCCTCCAAAAGCAACTGGTCCTCCATCAATCCTCTCAAAGTTATGGAGTAGTGACCTATTGCCTGTCATGTGCCTAGAACAGCCACTATCAATGATCTAGACATTCTTGTTTGTCTTGAGCTGTTCCTGCACAAAGAAAATGATTAGAGTCAAAAGTAGCCTTGATATCTTGAGCCTTTACTACTTCAAACCCTGCAGAGTTGTTCCTGAACCAGAACTCTTAATTGAAGAGTTTTGGTTGATGTCTTCAGTCTTTACTACTTCAAACCCTGCAGAGATAAAAACTTGTTTCTGCTTAGAGTCAAAAGTAGCCTTGATCTCTTGAGCCTTCCTTGCTTTTCTTTTGCTCTTCCTGATCAAGTTATTTCTCATTGACTTGGTCATCACAGTAATTTTCTTCTCCTCAGAAGGATAGTGGCCCTTCTTAGACTCCTCCTCTTCACTCTTCTCAGAGGAATTCTTCCTTATCTCTTCTTCATCCTCTTCACTTATAGGATCTATGAGAGGAAGCTCATCTTCACAAGTTCCACACCTAGGAGATCTTACGGACAAGATTGTGTGTGGAGGAGCTATCTCATTGGATCCCAGTCCCTGTCTATTTTGATAACACACCTTGTTGTGCAGGGATGAGGATATAATGTTCTTGAAGGTCTCTTCTTCAAGAACACTCTTTTCTGCCCTGGCTTTGCTGATCACAAGCTCAGCCTGCCACTCAGTCAGCTTGGTTATGAGATCTTTGATTTGAGTCCTAAAATCTGTATGCTTATGTTTTAGAACTGAAATGATTTTCTCTAAGTCCTCTATTTTTAGTTTATAATCATTTTCAGACTTTCTAAAATTAGATTTTAAAATGTTTAAGGACTCAAGATCAGATCTCATCTCCAAGTTATAGGACCTGTATCTATTAACTTTAGCAATGCACTTAGGAGTACAGAGATGTTCCAATACCTTGGCTTCATCATGATCTGCCATTAGTGCTTGGTTTGGAGAAGCATCTTCCACCTGAAAGCTCCAGTCAAAGCCTCCTTCTTCAACAGCAACAGCAGCTTGTTGCTTTGGCTTCTCATTCTGAGGGGCTTTCTCAGTGTAGTTTGGTTTTGTTTGTGTTTGGCCACCATTTGTTTTAGGTGCCTTACACTCTCTAGCAAAGTGGCCCATCAGGTTACAGTTGTAACACTTGACTTTGCTTTTGTCCAAGCCAAACTTTCCACTGGTTGCATTGCTTGGAAACCTCCTTCTAGTTCTCTTGTAGAACTTCTTGGCTCTATGAGTGAGAAGAGCCATCTGCTGGACTATTTCCATATATTCCAGATCATCTGGATGGATACAATCCAGGTCTTCAAGAGTGAAAAGAGAGTTGCCATAAATTTCATTAAAAGACACAAAGGCTTGAGAAGAGCTTGTCTCTTGGAATGGGCTTCCATGAGTGTAGTTCTCCCTGGGTGTCTCTGGGAAGGTGATGAAAGGACCCTTTGGTGAAATGTCAGGGTAGCATATGAGATGATGTTAGGGTTCTATGCTATCCCTTTCAATCACATGCAGGGCTGAACCCAATTGATTGTTGGAGTTGCCAGATGAACCTTGCAATTTCATCTCCATCTGGTAACCACTGAGAATCCCATATAACTCTGTCAGAGTAAGAGTTTTGAGATTTTTAGTCCTCTTGATCACCACACAATAGTGTGTCCATTGCCTAGGAGGTGAGGACATGAACTTCCTTACAATGTCTCTATTTTCAAGAGGAACTCATCCATCGACAAGGGTATCCACTATCTCAACATACCTGAAGTATTGCTGAGTCATGGTTTCACCTATTTTGAAGGTGAAGTTTTCAAACTACTGCTTCAGGAGATCCTTCTTGTTCTCCTTGGCTTCAGAGGAGCCTTCATACATCAGTTTTAGTGCATCACACAGCTGTTTTGCTGTTTTGCACTTCTTGAAACCTCTGTCCATAGAGTTTGGAAGGACAGTTTGAAGAGCTGTCATGACTTTTCTGTCAATTTCTACTCTCTTTCTATCTTCAACAGAGTAGTTAGCCACATTTTTGGGAATCATACCAGCACCAGTAGCAGAAGGAGTGTTGGGTATGAAAGGTTCATTTTCAACAAACTCCCACATTCTTGAGTCTAGAGACCTGATGATACCTTCCATTCTCATACACCAGGTATCAAAGTCATCAAGAGTGATTAGTGGGGACTTGTTCATGATTCCAGTTTCGATATCAGTTTTGGAAATGGCTGCTATTTGAAAAGTTTAGTATTTGTGTGTGTGAGAGATCTTAAGATGGTGAGATCTTATATCAAGAACCTGAAATGCTCTGATACCAATTGCAGAACCGGTGAAGGGTGGTCACTTACAACATAACAATACAAAGAGAAGATTAACCAGACTTTAATCAAACAGTTATCAAGATTAACCACAAGTATGATACTAAGAACACAAGTAATGAGTAAGAGACAGAACAAGAGAACACAAGAGATTGGGTTTCAAGGATGCAGTATATTGCTTTCTCAAGTTCTATTATAAGTGTTACAAAGCATAAAGAAATATACTAGAACATGGAATACTTATACTACAACCGACAGACAGCTATACTTTGAAAGCCAGCTGGATACAATTGACTAGACACAAACAAAATCAATTGTAGAGTCAAAAGGTGTAACACCCGGATATTTATTATTTAGAAGCCTACGAAGGAAGAAAAAGGAAATAAAGTTCAAAGTCGAGGGACCAAACTCGCCAACGAAGAAAAGTTGGAAATGTGGTGATATTAGTAGGGAGAGGGCAGCCAACTCTCCCCACACACCCCCACATTTCAGCTTTCAAAGAGAGGAGAAGAGAGAAAGAAGAAGAAAATAGGAAAAAGGGTCAGTTCGGGTGATTCGGGTTGCCAAACTCATTGTGTAGCAAGCCAAATCGAAGCCCTTGATGTTGTGCTCGTTTGGTGAGTTCTAGGACCCCACTTTTACTTGTTTTCAACCGGTTTTAGGGCTGGAAAATATCAAAACCCGTTTTTGGTGTGAGTATGTGTTTGACCCATTTGGGTATGATGTGTGTGATGCGTTTCGTGTATGTTTCCGGGCTTGTGTGTGCTTGTATGGTGTTATGGTATGCATTCCTAAGGTCCAGGAGAATTAATTTAGGCTTAGAATGGGTTTGGATGGGCTTGGAGGCCGAAAATGGCAGATTGGGTTCGGGATGAACTCCATTCTGCATCAGCTGGGGCTAGGCGACTGAATGGAGGCCTTACGGCCGAGAGGCGATTGAAGGTCATTCGCACGATTGGGATTCATTCGCACGATTGAGGGTTCAATCGCACGACTAAGGTTTCAGTCGCACGGCTGGGAGTCCAGTCGCACGACTGGGAGTCCATTCGCATGGGGAGTCATACGACTGAGGGTTCAGTCGCATAGATTCTTAGTCGCATGAGTCCATTCGCATGAGGTCAGTCGCATAGGTGCCCATTCGCAGTAGTTTCATCCGCATGAGGTCCATACGCACGATTGAATGTTCATTCGTATAGATGTTCAACCGCATGAGTCCAATCGCATGATGTTCAGTCGCATGGAGGCCATGCGACTGAAGGGTGTCCATACGCCCGAATAGGGCTGTTGCACTCAAAGGAAAGTGTAGTTTGACTTCTAGCCTTCGGGTGAAGGTGCAGATGTAAGTTTTGACGTAAAGTTTCTCGTAAGAGCATGTAAGATGACTGTTATAACCTTAGAGAGTATGTAGGGCATGATGATGATGATGTTGCATGTTAATGCATGTTATGTATGTATGATGTTGCCCTGTATGATGATGATGAATATGTATGATATGTTCCTTATTGTGATGTATGCTTATCTTTCTTGTGGCTTTACATGTCATGTTAATGAATGAATGAAGTATTATGTAATGTAAAGCGAAAGATAATTAAAGAGGAACATGAAGTAAGATTGCATGCATTAATGAATGATGAATGAACGGAAGAAAGGCTGCAAGCATATATATGGGGTGAGCGACTTTGTGTTGCAAGAGACTCGGATGAAGTGCAATCATTGAGATTGCCTATGGGGTGAGCAACCTTGTCGTTACAAGAGACTCGAGTAACGTGCTATCGTGATGTTGCCATAAGGTGAGCAACCTTGTTGTTGCAAGAGACTCGGATAGCTTGCTATCATTAAGATGGGCAATGAGGTGAGCAACCCTATGGTTGTAACAGACTCGAATAGCGAGCAATCATTGAGATTGCTATTGAGGTGAGCGACTCTGTCATCGCAACAGACTCAAAAGAATGAATGTATGAAAGGAACGAAAGATAACGAATGAGATGAAAGATAATAATGACATTATCTGTGTATACGTATGTTGAATGATCGCATGAGAAAAGGAATAGGTTTTTTTTAATGAAAATAAAGTATGTTTTATTATAAAACTAGAACTCACTCAGCAACGCTGACTTTTTATATATTTTCCAGTTGGCTGGTAATGATTGCTGAGGATGGCACGGCAAGGCTACTTGGCTCTTTTGGGATGGCATTCTTTTGATTAATGTTTTTGCATTGTAATGCGAACAAACTATTTTGTAATGAATGTTGTATTAACTTGCAAAAGCATTTATATAGAAATGAAAGCTTACTTTAAATGTTCCGCTGCAATGTTTATGAAGTATGAATGCAAATGTATGTTTTATGTGCGATGAATGACCAACTGTAGGCGTCCCGGGAACGGGGCCTTACAAGTTGGTATCAGAGCCAAAGTTTAAGTGAAATGGGTAAAACTTTCAAAATAAACCTTAAATTAAACTGAGAATGGGACGAAAGGGGAATGGGATGCCAAACTGAGTAGATGTGTGCCATTAGGTATTTTCTTAAAGTTAACCGGTTTTATGTGCGCATGGTATGTGGTTATGTGTTGTATGTAGATTTAAATACTGATGTAGTCAGGACAGGTAATACTTGGGGTATGAAGAGTAAAGTAAGTGGCTAATCACAACTGGTCACTGTAATTAGGGACTTACTATACTTGACATAAACTGAGTGTTTCCTTGAATGACCGTGTTGGTGTTTGAATCTTTTAGTGTGATAGATAATGGCTGGTGGTAGATCTTCTAGAGCTTCTAGGGGTGGAGGCCGTGGTGGTCCTGATGCGGAACCGCGACCTAAAAGAGGAAGGCCAAGAGCTGAGAAGGAGGTTCCTGAAGAACCTGAGACCCCTCATCCGGAGGCTGGGGATGAGAGTGCAAACTTGAGGGCCTCGGTAAAGGAGGCTGTTGTTAAGGAAGTACATCAGGTCATGCAGACAATCTTACCGTCTGTGGTGACCGAAGTCATCAAGGCTGTGAAAGAGGGAGAAAGGAAGGAGAGAAATAGGGCCTCGGGGGAGCAACCGGAGCCTGAAACGATTTTCTCCGATAATGAGGAGGAGGAAGAAGATGAGCCCGTGCAAGGGGTCGTAAGAGGCTATAACTATGGGGCGTTTATGAGATGCAAGCCCCCAACTTTTGATGGAAACGGCACTGTTGCTGCTGCTCACCGGTGGGTGAGGGAAATGGAGGCCGTTCTGGATATCAGCGAATGCCGTGAAGACCAGAAGGTGAAGTTCGCTACCCACTCTTTTGTGGATTCGGCTCTATGTTGGTGGGACAATATTGTCCAAGCCGAGGGTAGCAGAGCCATTGGGAGAATGAGATGGTCTGAGCTGAAAAGGTTGGTGATCGAGGAGTTTTGTCCTCATCGGGAAATGGACAAGGTCGAGAGGGAGTTTTTGCAACTGGAGGCGGGAACCATGACACACCAACAGTACACAACGAAATTCAACGAGATGGCACGTCTGGTGCCGGATCAGGTGACACCTCTGTCCCGAAAGATCAAGAGGTATATACAGGGTTTGCCAGCGAATATTCGCAGGCACATGATCGCTGCCCGGCCGAGCACGTTTAGGTTGGCGGTGGATTTGGCGGGGAGACTGTATGATGAAAGAACGGTGGTGGTGACTGATGGTGGCAGGAAGAGCGGTGGTGATCGAAACTGGCAGAGGAAGAGGTTTGGTCGGGGTGATGCCTTGACGGGTAATAAGAAGGCACGGGTGGACGATCGCCATGTGGTCACGTCAAGTGGCGGGTCGAGAAGGTGTGGTAAGTGTGGACGGGAGCATAGTGGGGAGTGCAGGTTTGGGTCGAACTTGTGCTTCAAGTGTGGAAAGGCGGGGCACATGGCAAAGGACAGTCGTACGGTCCGGTGCTTTGACTGTGGTGAAAAGGGTCACGTGAGCAAAGATTGCAAGAGGCCGAGGGCGAGCGCCAGGGCATTCACCATGACACAAGAGGAAGCTAGAATGGACCCTGATGTCGTGTTCGGTACGTTTCTGGTGAACCAAACTTTAGCTTCTGTGTTATTTGATTCGGGTGCCAGTAAAAGTTTTATTTCTGCTGCTTTCTGTGCTAAGCTGCCTGTTAGTAGTAGACGTGTTGATGCGCCCTTTGATGTAGAAACCGCCAAAGGTAAGTCTACCAGGATTTCTGAGATGATAGAGAACTGTGATGTGGAACTCGAGGGTCATAAGTTTCCTGTTAGACCGTTTGTGATGACCTTAGGTGGTTTTGATTTGGTTCTTGGGATGGATTGGCTAGCGGACTACGAGGCGAACATTGTGTGTCGCAAGATGATGATTCGGTTTTCGGCGCCTGACGGTAGTTCAGTGACGGTTTATGGTGATCGGGTTACTATGATTCCGAAGGTGATCTTGATGGCGGTGGCGGTAAAGTGTATGAGGCGTGGATGTAATGCCTACTTGGCCTATGTAAAGGATGTGGATATGCCAACACCACAACTAGCCGATGTACCGGTTGTGTGTGACTTTCAAGATGTGTTCCGAGAAGACTTATCAGGAGTGCCACCTGACAGAGAGATCGAGTTTCAGATTGATCTGATACCGGGTGCCCAACCTGTCGCCAAAGCACCATATCGGTTGGCTCCGACCGAGATGAAAGAATTGATGGAACAGTTGCAAGAGCTGCTTGATAAGGGGTTCATTAGACCGAGTATCTCTCCTTGGGGTGCTCCGGTCCTGTTTGTAAAGAAGAAGGATAGTAGTATGAGGATGTGCATCGACTACCGCGAGCTGAACAAGTTGACAGTGAAGAACCGATACCCCTTACCGAGGATAGATGATTTGTTCGATCAGCTTCAGGGTGCCAGTTGGTTTTCAAGAAAAGATCTTCGATCTGGTTATCATCAGTTGAAGTTGAAGGAGCAAGATATTCCTAAAACAGCTTTCCGTACGCGCTATGATCACTACGAGTTCCTCATCATGTCTTTTGGTTTGACAAATGCGCCAGCTGCTTTTATGGATCTGATGAATCGAGTGTGTCGACCGATGTTGGATAAATCAGTGATCGTGTTTATTGATGATATCCTGATTTACTCGAGGAGCGAAGCAGAGCACGCCGGTCACATTCGGGAGGTTCTGGAGACGTTGAGAAGGGAGAGGTTGTATGCTAAATTCTCCAAGTGCGCATTTTGGTTGCGCGAAGTTCAGTTTTTGGGTCATCAGGTGAATCCTGACGGGATAATGGTGGACTTGGTGAAAGTGGAGGCGGTTATGCAATGGAAGTCACCAAAGACGCCATCCGAGATTCGTAGTTTCTTGGGTTTGGCGGGCTACTATAGAAGATTTATCCAAGACTTCTCTAAGATTGCTTCTCCACTGACTAAGTTGACCCAAAAAGATGTGAAGTTCGTATGGGGTCAAGCTCAAGAGAAGGCGTTCGAGGAGTTGAAGGCGAGATTGACTCAAGCTCCTGTTCTGTCATTACCTGAGGGAAGTGAAGATCTGGTGGTTTATTCTGATGCTTCCTACTCGGGGTTGGGGTGTGTGTTAATGCAGAGAGGAAAGGTTATAGCCTATGCATCCCGACAGTTGAAGGTTCATGAGGTCAATTATCCTACTCATGACTTGGAGCTGGCAGCCGTGGTCTTTGCATTAAAGATTTGGAGGCACTACCTCTACGGGACGAAGTGCACCATATTCACTGACCACAAGAGTCTGAAGTACTTCTTCGAGCAGAAGGATCTGAACATGAGGCAGAGACGGTGGTTGGAACTTATAAAGGATTATGATTGTGAGATCCACTACCATCCGGGCAAGGCCAATGTGGTGGCTGACGCCCTTAGCCGGAAAGAGAGGCCCGAGCCGATTCGGGTGAAAGCGTATCAGTTGATCATGACCCCCGATGTGATGAAGCAGGTTAAAGAGTTTCAAGATGAGGCATTGAAAGAAGATCATCTTAACTCTGAAAGAATGAGAGGTCTGGTCGCGGAATTGGGTGAAAACACACTCGGTGTTAGAACCCGATTCGGTTGCGTGTGGATTCCTTGTTTTGGGGATCTACGAGTGAAGATCATGGATGAAGCTCACAAGACTCGGTACTCCATTCATCCTGGTGCCACGAAGATGTACCATGATATGAAGAAAGATTATTGGTTGCCGGGTATAAAGCGCGATGTGGTGGAGTATGTGAGTAAGTGTCTTACTTGCTTACAGGTGAAGGCCGAGCACCAAAAGCCGTATGGGAAGATACAACCTCTGGATATACCGTAATGGAAGTGGGAGCACATCACCATGGATTTCATTACAAAGCTGTCGCGTACCCCGAAAGGGTATGATGCCATATGGGTAATAGTTGATCGCTTGACGAAGAGTGCTCACTTCCTACCAATTCGCGAGACATATTCATCAGAGAGGTTGGCTGATCTGTTCATCAAGGAAATTGTAACTCGTCACGGTGTACCGGTGTCTATTGTGTCGGATCGCGACACCCGGTTCACATCTAAATTTTGGAAGAAATTCCACGACGCTATGGGGACGAGGTTACATATTTGCACGGCTTATCATCCCCAGACTGATGTCAGTCAGAAAGGACCATTTAGACACTGGAAGACATGCTTCGGGCATGTGTGATTGATTTTGGTGGAAGTTGGGATGACCACCTACCGTTAGCCAAATTCTCATACAACAACAGCTATCATGCCAGTATTGGTATGCCTCCATACGAGATGCTATACGGTAGGAGATGCAGAACACCCATTTGTTGGGGTGATATTGGTCAGAAGGAATTGGGGAGCGTCGAGGTAATCGAAGCTACGACTGAGAAGCTTGAGAAGATTAAAGCCTTCAAGGCAGCCAAAGACAGACAGAAGTCGTATGCTGATAAACGACGCAGGCCGATTGAGTTCCAGGTGGGTGACCGGGTTATGTTGAAGGTCTCACCTTGGAAGGGTATCATTCGCTTCCGAAAGCGGGGCAAGTTGAGCCCAAGGTATATAGGCCCTTTTCGAATCATTGCTCGAGTAGGAGAGGTGGCCTATAGACTGGAGTTACCGGATGAGTTAAGTGAAATTCACCCGACATTCCATGTATCTCATCTAAGGAAGTGCTTAACTGATGAAGATATGATTGTTCCACTGGAGGATATCGAGGTAGACGAACGGCTCAATTATGTGGAGCAACCAGTGGAAATCATCGATCGGAAGGAGAAAAGGCTGAGGAATAAAGTGGTTCCCCTTGTGCGTGTACAGTGGAAGCACAGGAAGGGATCCGAGTCAACGTGGGAGACTGAGGAAGAAATGAGACAACATTATCCACGTTTGTTCGAAGAATAACAGGTTTCGGGGACGAAACCTATTTAAGGGGGGTGGACTTGTAACACCCGGATATTTATTATTTAGAAGCCGACGAAGGAAGAAAAAGGAAATAAAGTTCAAAGTTGAGGGACCAAACTCGCCAACAAAGAAAAGTTAGAAATGTGGTGATATTAGTAGGGAGAGGGCAGCAAACTCTCCCCACACACCCCCACATTTCAGCTTTCAAAGAGAGGAGAAGAGAGAAAGAAGAAGAAAAGAGGAAAAAGGGTCGGTTCGGGTGATTCGGGTGGCCAAACTCGTTGTTTAGCAAGCCAAATCGAAGCACTTGACGTTGTGCTCGTTTGTGTGAGTTCTAGGACCCTACTTTTACTTGTTTTCAACCGGTTTTGGGGCTGGAAAATATCAAAACCTGTTTTTGGTGTGAATATGTGTTTGACCCATTTGGGTGTGATGTGTGTGATGCGTTTCGTGTATGTTTCCGGGCTTGTGTGTGCTTGTATGGTGTTATGGTATGCATTCCTAAGGTCCAGGAGGGTTAATTTAGGCTTAGAATGGGTTTGGATGGGCTTGGAGGCCGAAAATGGCAGATTGGGTTCAGGATGAACTCCATTCTGCATCAGCTAGGGCTAGGCGACCGAATGGAGGCCATACGGCCGAATGAGAGGCAATTGAAGGTCATTCGCATGATTGGGATTCATTCGCAAGATTGAGGGTTCAATCGCACGACTAAGGTTTCAGTCGCACGATTGGGAGTCCAGTCGCATGGGGAGTCATACGACTGAGGGTTCTGTCGCATAGATGCTTAGTCGCATGAGTCCATTCGCATGAGGTCAGTCGCATAGGTGCCCATTCGCAGTAGTTCCATCCGCATGAGGTCCATACGTACGATTGAATGTTCATTCACATAGATGTTCAACCGCATGAGTCCAATCGCATGATATTCAGTCGCATGGAGGCCATGCGACTGAAGGTGTCCATACGCTCGAATAGGGCTGTTGCACTCAAAGGAAAGTGTAGTTTGACTTCTGGCCTTCGGAGGAAGGTGCAGATGTAAGTTTTGACGTAAAGTTTCTCGTAAGAGCATGTAAGATGACTGTTATGACCTTAGAGAGTATTTAGGGCATGATGATGATGATGTTGCATGTTAATGCATGTTATGTATGTATGATGTTGCCCTGTCTGATGATGATGAATGTGTATGATATGTTCCTTATTGTGATGTATGCTTATCTTTCTTGTGGCTTTACATGTCATGTTAATGAATGAATGAAGTATTATGTAATGTAAAGCGAAAGAAAATGAAAGAGGAACATGAAGTAAGAATGCATGCATTAATGAATGATGAATGAACGGAAGAAAGGCTTGCAAGCATATATATGGGGTGAGTGACTTTGTGTTGCAAGAGACTCGGATGAAGTGCAATCATTGAGATTGCCTATGGGGTGAGCAACCTTGTTGTTGCAAGAGACTCGAGTAACGTGCTATCGTTATGTTGCCATGAGGTGAGCAACCTTGTTGTTGCAAGAGACTCGGATAGCTTGCTATCATTAAGATGGGCAATGAGGTGAGCAACCCTATGGTTGTAACAGACTCGGATAGCGAGCAATCATTGAGATTGCTATTAAGGTGAGCAACTCTGTCGTCGCAACAGACTCGGAAGAATGAATGTATGAAAGAAACGAAAGATAACGAATGAGATGAAAGATAATAATGACATTATCTGTGTATACGTATGTTGAATGATCGCATGAGAAAAGGAATAGTTTTTTTAATGAAAATAAAGTATGTTTTATTATAAAACTAGAACTCACTCAGCAACGCTGACTTTTTATATATTTTCCAGTTTGCAGGTAATGATTGCTGAGGATGGCACGGCAAGGCTACTCGGCTCTTTTGGGATGGCATTCTTTTGATTAATGTTTTTGCATTGTAATGCGAACAAACTATTTTGTAATGAATGTTGTATTAACTTGCAAAAGCATTTATATAGAAATGAAAGCTTATTTTAAATTTTCCGCTGCGATGTTTATGAAGTATGAATGTAAAAAGTATGTTTTATGTGCGATGAATGACCAACTGTAGGTGTCCCGGGAACGGGGCCTTACAAAAGGCATATTTGCCTTTTGACTTGTGACTATGACATGCCATAGCTAATATCCTAATATATTACAAAAAGGATAAAAGTACATAAAGTAGAAAGCATGGACTCAAGACCTCAATGTACGGTTACCAAAAGCATGGACCTCTGACCAACTCATGTAAGTTGGTGACTTTAAGAGTTGCAGCGGAAAGGTGGTCCAGCTTTATGGTAATGTACATCAGATAAATGCATATCTCTAAAAGTCTTTGGAAGAAATCTGTCTTAACTCTTTGGCTTCTGAAGACTTTGTCTTTGAAGCTTCGAAGGACTTCACTTTTGGCTTCGGAAGATATTAGTCTTGGCTTCGGAAGATTTTACACTTAGAGTATTTCTAGTGCATGGTGTAAAACTTTCGAAGCATTTCTACTTCAGTTCTTTAGTGCATGCTTGCAGAGAGACTTTAGATGTTTTGGCTGCATCAGACTTATAGGAATCCTTACAGAACCCTCGTTAGTTTTTTTATGAAATGAGGCCAACTTTGAACAATTTTCAACTCCAGCATCGCCTAGTCTTAATTAGATATGTTTTCCATTGTCTATCCTTCATCATCACCTGAAACCTACCTCCAACGAGTTCGGTGGTTCAAATCAGGTGGTGGAAATTAACAGGTTTTGGGCGCGTAAGTTTCAAATTGACAGACCTGATGATAGATTTCAACTTATGTTTAGTGCTTTGGCCATAAAAACAATCCATGTCATCAAAAAACTAACGGGGTTAACTCTCAGTTAGTAAGGGATCGTTGGAGGAAAATAAACTCAAAGTTAGGAGTATTTGTAAACATTTACTGAGTTGGGATTAATCTCATCCAATAAATAAAACTTGAGATTATTAAAATCCAATAATCCTAAAATAAATTAAGTTAATATATCTTTTTCTGTTAAGATGTTGAATCCATCAAACATCAACTATATGTCTCAATGTCTATAATCAGATATCCATTTCGTTTTGTCATTCACATTGTCAAAAGTACTCTTTAATGTTTTGTGAGAATTACATATAGCCTTCTTTCCACCCTTAAAATTACATACTTTATCAAAATACACGTTTTTAATGTTTAAATACAATGCTCTTTAAGCATGACTTGAAAAAAAAACATAATTTTACAAGTTTATACGAAAATATATGTAATTGCCTGTTGTATTTTTGTTTTATAACAAAATAGTGATTTTTATAGAGATTAAATTATCAAAATACACATGTAATCAAATAAAATTACTAAAATTACTCACCCATGCGGCAAACATTCCTCGCCGACGTGTGACTCCCTTATCTTACATGTACAAAAAAGATTAATCTCTTAGGAGAGAAGATGTGATATATTCCTCGCTCGCCGATTCCCTTGGTGAGGAAACACCCCTCTAGGCAAGAAGCACATTGTACGAAGTGAAGAATGTGAAAATTGACTTGAGGAGAAATTGATTTAAATTTATCAAAATTTAAATAATTATTTTTTATTAAAAAAGTAGCACATCCTCATTATACTTCGTTTTAAATTTAAAAGATTTAGTTTATTTAAGATTTAAATTTATCAAATTTCTTTTCATTTATAAAAGTTATATCATTCTGCATATTAAGAACTACTATTTATTTTTATATAATTAATAGTTTTATATATAACATTAACTTATTATTAAATAATCAATTTGCAATTATAAAATATACAAATATTAAAGTTAAAATAACTTTTAAAATAAATAGAAGATCAAAAAACATATTTTATAAAAACTTAAGGAATTTATAATATTTTTTGCAAATAGTTTATACAAAAAGAAATAATACTCTTCATTTTTTTATGATAATAATTTTTTAATACTTACAATTTCTTTGTTATTTAATGTAAATAGTTCATAAAATTTTAAAACTAGTATCAAGCTGTAAGGCCCCGTTCCCGGGACGCCTACAGTTGGTCATTCATTGCACATATAACAAATAATTACATTTAACTTTCATAAAACATTGCAGCGGAATTATCAAAATATACATCTCATTACATTATAAAAGTTTTTGCCAAATAGTACGTCGTTAATCAGTTACAAAATATATTGTTGCATTACATAACAAAAGCCCTATATAAATGGATGCCATCAAAAAAAAGCTGAGTAGCCTCGCAGCGCCATCCTCAGCAACATTACGTGCCAACTGGAAACACATAAAAAGTCAGCGTTGCTGAGTGAGTTCTAGTTTTATAATAAAAACATACTTTTCTATTGCTAAAACCGTTCTTTACTTTCTATCAAATCATACTGCGCTTTACATTCATTCGTGACCATACGACATACACATACATCGAAAAATAATTATTATCTTCCATTATATTCGTTAACTTTCATTCATTTTATACGTTCGTTCTTCCAAGTCTGTTGCGACAACAGGGTCGCTCACCTCATTAGCAATCCAAACGATTGCATGCTATCCGAGTCTTTTGCAACCATAGGGTTGCTCACCTCTTTGCCAATCTCAACGATAGCACGCTATCTGAGTCTCTTGCAACAACAGGGTTGCTCACCTCATGGCAATCTCAACGATAGCACGCTATCCAAGTCTCTTGCAACAACAGGGTTGCTCACCTCATATATGTGCTTGTAAGCCTTTCCTTCGTTCATTCATCATTCAATAACGCATGCATTCTTACTTCATGTTCCTCTTTCATTATCTTTCACTTTACGTTACATAATACATCATTCATTCAATAACACGACACGTAAAGCCACAAGAAAGATAAACATACATCATAATAAGGAACATATCATGCACAGTCATCATCATCATACAGGGCAACATCATACATACATAACATGCATAAACGTGCAACATCATCATCATCATGCCCAACATGCTCTCTAAGGTCATAACAGTCATCTTACATGTTCTTACGGGAACCTTTACGTCAAAACCTACATCTGCACTTTCCCCCGAAAGTCAGAAGTCGAACTATACTTTCCTTCGAGTGCAACAGCCCTAATCGGGCGTATGGACACCCTTCAGTCGCATGGCCTCCAGGCGACTAAACATCATGCGATTGGACTCATGCGGATGAATATCTATGCGAATGGACATCCAGTCGTGTGTATGGACCTCATGCGGATGGAACTAATGCGAATGAACACCTATGCGACTGACCTCATGTGAATGGACTCAATGCGAATGAGTCCCAAGCAATTGGAACCAATGCGACTAAGCACCTATGCGACTGGACCCTCAGTCGTATGACTCCCCATGCGACTGGACCCCCAATCGTACGAATGAAACCTTAGTCGTGTGAATGAACTATCAATCGTGCGACTGAACCCCAATCGTGCGAATGAACCTCAATCGCCCCTCAGTCGGCCGTATGGCCTTCAGTCGGTCGCCTAGCCCTAGCTGATGCAGAAAGGAGTTCATCCCGAACCCAATCTGCCATTTTCGGCCTCCAAGCTCATCCAAACCCATTATAAGCCTAAATCAACCATCCTAAACCTTAGGAATGCATACCACAACACCATACAAGCACACACAAGCCCGGAAACAAACTCCAAACGCATCACACGCAACACACCCAAATGGGTCAAACACACACACATACAAAAACGGGTTTTCTATGCTTTCTAGCCCCAAAATCGTTTGAAAACAAGTAAAAGTGGGGTCCTAGAACTCACACAAACTAGCACAACGACAAGGGCTTCGATTTGACTCGCTCCTCAATGATTTTGGCCACTCGAACCAACCCGAACCAACACTACTTCCTCTTTTCTTCCTTTCTTTATTCTCCTCTATTTTTCTTGGCTGAAATGTGAGTGTCTGGGGAGAGTATGGCTGCCCTCTCCCTACAAATATCACCACGTTTCCAACTTTCCTTCGTTGGCGAGTTTGGTCCCTCGACTTTGAACTTTATTTATTTTTCTTCATTCGTCAGCTTCAAAATAAATAAATAACCGGGTGTTACTAGTCCACCCCCTTAAATAGGTTTCGTCCCTTAAACCTGTTATTCCTCGAACAAACATGGATAATGCTGTCTCATTTTTTCCTCAGTCTCCCGCGTTGACTCAGATCCCTTCCTGTGCTTCCACTGTACACGCACAAGAGGAACCACTTTATTTCTCAGTCTTTTCTCCTTTCGATCAATGATTGCCACTGGTTGCTCCATATAATTGAGCCGTTCGTCTACTTCGATATCCTCCAGTGGAACAATCATGTCTTCATCAGCTAAGCACTTTCTCAGATGAGATACATGGAATGTCGGGTGAATTCCACTTAACTCGTCCGGTAACTCCAATCTATAGGCCACCTCTCCTACTCGAGCGATGATTCGGAAAGGGCCTATATACCTTGGGCTCAACTTTCCCCGCTTTCTGAATCGGATAATGCCCTTCCAAGGGGAGACCTTCAACATAACCCGGTCACCCACCTGGACTCAATCGGCCTGCGTCGTTTATCGGCATACGATTTCTGTCTGTCTTTGGCTGCCTTCACGAAGGCTTTAATCTTCTCAAGCTTCTCAGTGGTAGCCTCGATTACCTCGGTGCTCCCCAACTCCTTCTGACCAATATCACCCTAACAAACGGGTTTTTTACATCTCCTACCATATAGCATCTCATATGGTGGAATACCAATGCTAGCATGATAGCTGTTGTTGTATGAGAATTCAGCTAACGGTAAGTGGTCATGCCAACTTCCCCCAAAATCAATCACACATGCCCGAAGCATGTCTTCCAGTGTCTGAATGGTCCTTTGTAACATCCGCCATTTTTCCAATTCAAAATCCAAACCCGATTCCATTTTGAGCTATCATGCAATGAAACAATATCATTATTAAATTATTTTAATTTTAATTATTTAATAAATCAAATGCATTAAATGTACAATTTAATAAATGTAGGTCTTGTATCACACTAATAAATCCATTTTGAGCTATCAACTAAAATTCTGAATTTAGGTCTTGTATCACACTAATACTTAGTGTTTCCCTCATGATAAAACCTTCCAACCGTCTTGAATCGTTTAAAATACAAAAGTTATCAACTAAAATTCTAAATTCAAGACCTTACACACTTTGTCAAGAAACACATGAAATCAGGAATTATGAAACTCAATAAACTGAAGCATATCAAAACGTCCTATTATTCTTATTGAATTTAAACGCTTCCAAGAGTTCACGTGAAAACGTGAAATCGAATCCAAGTCTCCTCATGTCCTTGAAATTAACCCTTGTGATTAAATTGTGGGACGAAATTACTTAAAGTAGGGAAGACTGTAACATCCGCCATTTTTTCAATTTAAAATCCAAACCCGATTTAATTTTGAGCTATCATGCAATGAAACAATATCATTATTAAATTATTTTAATTTTAATTATTTAATAAATCAAATGCATTAAATGTACAATTTAATAAATATTACGAATTATTTTATTTGAATATTATTTATCAAACCATTTAAACAAGGTATTATAATTTTATGACTTATAGAATATTATATAATTTATAAAATAAAGTTTTATAAATTTATGATGTCTTATCTTCATTTAAGAATTTAAATTATCAAACTAAATAAATTATTGATATTCTACAAATACATGTGAAGTCTATAAAAGTTTTATAAACTAGTGATTTATTTAAGGAAGTTTTAAATAATTTGAAAACAAAGGAGATATTAAGTTTGGGGTTCAAAATGTAATTCTTGAAACCTGGTTTTAAAAGTTTTTGCATAAAATAATAACCTTACTAAACCACAGGGACCGAAACTGTAATTTACCCAAACCAAACAACCCCAACCCCGTTTTTCCGGTCGCCGGCCGGCAAGCCCTGGCGCGGCTCCGGCGACCTCTAAAACCCCCCAAAATGGATCGATTCATGACCCCAAACCGCTTCACATCCCTTCTAGAGCACGTTTCGAACCTGTAAACAACAATTATGTACATTTAAACATCGGTTACAAAGCTTAATCGAGTGTAGTAACCGTAGCCTTAAACCTTAGAGTCGTTCGAACATTAAAACTCCATAATAATCCAATTAATCGAACATAAACGATCGTATATCTATCCTAAACGTTTACCACTTCCAATTTCACATGAAACACACACAAACATCGAGTTCGACCATCACCCCCATTCGCGACCTGCAACATAGTCGATATCCACGTTCGAAGCAACTTAGATCAAAATTGATAAGGGGCTATTACTCTCTGTTACCTAAGGATGCTACACACTCAAGGAATTTGTTTATGATCAACTCAATCACAACAAACCGACTTCCACCCGTCGCGACTTGTTCTTCATCGTATAACTTCAATTCGATCATCGTTATGGTAATTAAATACTCGTACACACTCGGTTTCACAGGGACAATGAAAGCCCTAAGTTTAATTTCATTATCAACATCAATCTGATGTTCAATTGGAATCAAACGATTCTAGGGTTTATAAGGATTTGGGGAAATTATTTGAAGAATGGTTTTAAAAATTAATTTGCGTTTTAAAACAAGAATCGGGCTTTGGTGCGATGGTTTACAACAAACACTTACACATGGCAGGTCAGGGGTTCGAACCCTGCCCCTGCCATGTTTTTATTCTAGCAGTTTTCTTTTATTTTTTTTTATTATAAATCAGAAAAACTATTAATATAATAATAAATCTAAATAAATATTATTTTGTTAACTAAAACATTTCAGAAATTATTAAGTTAAATTTTAATATTTTAAAACTTATAACTTTTAACTTTAATTACTTGTTAAACAATAAAAAGATCATAAAAATATTACTAAGTCGTTTATACGATATAAATATATTATAGTCCAAACTTGGATTATTCCAAAACACTTCAAAACTACATATTTCAAATATTTTAACTGTTTAATTATAAAAATGGTTATTTAAATAAATGTTAATTATTAATCTAATCATTTAAGCATGTTATATCATAATTAGTTAATAAATTTATTCGTTAACTTTTATTTAAATTCTTGAAATTTATAAAACAATATAATTTGCTTTATTCTTATTTCTAAGGTTTTGTATTATAAAAACCTTTATGATAAATCATTTTAAAAGCTCAAAACTTTATCAACTTAATCTTGGAATCTATACGTTTAGGCAACTTGTAAAAGAAATCGTTGGAGCCTCGTCTACATTCTTATCATCATATTATTTACATCTTGTGAGTTTCTTTGCCCCCTTATTACATTTTCACACTATTTTGGGGTGAAACATGATTACTTATACATAATGCACTTGTAAACGTTTAGACTTGTAAAGCACTTGCAATTCATCTTTATATTTTGTCATGGTTATTTGTGTGTTGTAAGTGATTATATGAGATACATAGTTTGTTTACAATCATTAACTATTGCTAGCCTGGCGAAGTCTTAGATCTTTGGGCCTGACGAGCCTATTTGGTGCTAAAGTCGATGTATTGCCGACTCCTGATGGCGTATGCTTGTTCATCATGGGAACCAAATACACTTAGCCAATCTTATATACTTGTAATCAAGTCGAGGTTCGGTTTGTAACGATATGTGTTCTATAACCTTACTATCTTATAACATATGATATGAATTGCTACTTGTAATCTTATCATATAATGTATGAAAACTTTGGAAACTCACCAACTATTTTTAGTTGACCTTTTATTTTATCATGTTTCAGGTTTGATGCTTGAAGATCTTCTTGTGCTCATATAAGACTTGGACCTAGAATAATTGAATGTCTTATGTTTCTGTTTGTATCTTGACTGTTTGTATTTACTTAATTGTCTTGTAACGTTTAATGAATGATGATATTTAATAATATTTCAATTTAAATAGTTACATGTGCTATGAGCAATCGTCTCCCATTCGTCCGCCCTGATGATTCTCCGTCGGTCAGGGTGTGTGACAGATTGGTATCAGAGCCATGGTTATAGGGATTTAGGTTATTAGAAATGAAATGACCTAGACTATAACTAAGTACCCTTACACATGAGTCCTCTCATGTATTTTATATGCTTAGATAGGATTTCATGTGCCTTATGTGTTAATACTTGATTATATGATTATATGCCTTATGTGTTTATGCTTATACTTTGAATCTTATCAATGCACACACGTATCTTAAATCATATTCTAAGGCATTATATGCCTGAATCAAATGGTTTTTCAAAAATGTACTTTTGAATCGTTATTCGTGGTTTTCAAGTCTCGTCAAAGTCTATGTCCTATAACTTGAAACATGTAATGCTGGAAGAGTGGGATGCCTGTATCTCGAGGTGTTCTGTCTAGGCAAGGTATTCATATAAATCCAAATCAACCGATGGATCCGTTTACCTTACCTGGGAACCCTTGGGGTGAGTATCCGCTTATAGGTACGCATGTCTTCATTACGGTTACAGTTGACCTAAAACTTTGATAAGTCAACGTAATGTTTTGGTTTGTAAATCAAACGTTACACTCGAAACATCTTTTTATTTTGAATTGTTTCATCATTAATTTTGTCCTTCTGAATCTTAAAACTCATTACCCAAATCTCCTAACGACCCTTAATAATCTTTCTAAATGTCTTCCCCTCAAAACCGCACTTATCCTGAAAATCTATACAATGATGCTCTCATTCTAAATTGAATCCTTAATCATAACAAAACATGATTCTCGTATCAACGTTAAACTAATGAAACTTTGAAAACCTCAACAAAATGGTAAACAAGAATTGATCATCTAAGAACCTTATTAAAGTTAATTGTTGAAAAGCTCTTATGAACTTTATATCCCATCCAACAGCCTCCTGAATTTAGGTCTTGTATCACACTAATACTTAGTGTTTCCCTCATGATAAAACCTTCCTAACCGTCTTGAATCGTTTAAAATACAAAAGTTATCAACTAAAATTCTAAATTCAAGACCTTACACACTTTGTCAAGAAACACATGAAATCAGGAATTATGAAACTTAATAAACTTAAGCATATCAAAACGTCCTATTATTCTTGTTGAATTTAAACGCTTCCAAGAGTTCACGTGAAAACGTGAAATCGAATCCAAGTCTCCTCATGTCCTTGAAATTAGCCCTTGTGATTAAATTTCGGGACGAAATTCCTTAAAGTAGGGGAGACTGTAAAATCCGCCATTTTTCCAATTTAAAATCCAAACCCGATTCCATTTTGAACTATCATGCAATGAAATAATATCATTATTAAATTATTTTAATTTTAATTACTTAGTAAATCAAATGCATTAAATGTAACGAATTATTTTATTCGAATATTATTTATCAAACCATTTAAACAAGGTATTATAATTTTATGACTTATAGAATATTATATAATATATAAAATAAAGTTTATAAATTTATGATGTCTTATCTTCATTTAAGAATTTAAATTATCAAAATAAATAAATTATTGATATTCTACAAATACATGTGAAGTCTATAAAAGTTTTTTAAACTAGTGATTTATTTAAGGAAGTTTTAAATAATTTAAAAACAAAGGAGATATTAAGTTTGGGGTTCAAAATGTAATTCTTGAAACCTGGTTTTAAAAGTTTTTGCATAAAATAATAACCTTACTAAACCACAGGGACCGAAACTGTAATTTACCCAAACCAAACAACCCCAACCCCGTTTTTCCGGTCGCCGGCCCGCAAGCCCCGGCGCGGCTCCGGCGACCTCTAAAACCCCCAAATTGGATCGATTCATGACCCCAAACCGCTTCACATCCCTTCTAGAGCATGTTTCGAACCTGTAAACAACAATTATGTACATTTAAACATCGGTTACAAAGCTTAATCGAGTGTAGTAACCGTACCCTTAAACTTAGAGCCGTTCGAACATTAAAACTCCATAATAATCCAATTAATCGAACATAAACGATCGTATATCTATCCTAAACGTTTACCACTTCCAATTTCACATGAAACACACACAAACATCGAGTTCGACCATCACCCCCATTCGCGACCTGCAACATAGTCGATATCCACGTTCGAAGCAACTTAGATCAAAATTGATAAGGGCTATTACTCTCTGTTACCTAAGGATGCTACACACTCAAGGAATTTGTTTATGATCAACTCAATCACAAAAAACCAACTTCCACCCGTCACGACTTGTCTTCATCGTATAACTTCAATTCGATCATCGTTATGGTAATTAAATACTCGTACACACTCGGTTTCACAGGGACAATGAAAGCCCTAAGTTTAATTTCATTATCAACATCAATCTGATGTTCAATTGGAATCAAACGATTCTAGGGTTTATAAGGATTTGGGGAAATTATTTGAAGAATGGTTTTAAAAATTAATTTGCGTTTTAAAACAAGAATCGGGCTTTGGTGCGATGGTTTACAACAAACACTTACACATGGCAGGTCAGGGGTTCGAACCCTGCCCCTGCCATGTTTTTATTCTAGCAGTTTTCTTTTATTTTTTTATTTTATTATTAAATCAGAAAAACTATTAATATAATAATAAATCTAAATAAATATTATTTTGTTAACTAAAACATTTCAGAAATTATTAAGTTAAATTTTAATATTTTAAAAACTTATAACTTTTAACTTTAATTACTTGTTAAACAATAAAAAGATCATAAAAATATTACTAAGTCGTTTATACGATATAAATATATTATAGTCCAAACTTGGATTATTCCAACACACTTCAAAACTACATATTTCAAATATTTTAACTGTTTAATTATAAAAATGGTTATTTAAATAAATGTTAATTATTAATCTAATCATTTAAGCATGTTATATCATAATTAGTTAATAAATTTATTCGTTAACTTTTATTTAAATTCTTGAAATTTATAAAATAATATAATTTGCTTTATTCTATTTCTAAGTTTTGTATTATAAAACCTTTATGATAAATCATTTTAAAAGCTCAAACTTTATAAAATGATTTTAACGTCATTTAAATAAGTATTTAATTAATTCTCTTTATCAAGTTTTAAATAATTAATTATTAAATTAATTATTTCTTTTCACATATTATACTTAATTTCTAGTAAATCAATAATTTAAATTGTTGAGACCTTTTTAATCATTCTTGGACTTAATTGATTTATATTAAACCAAAGCGTAAACGATTTATTATTTTTATTTAATTATTAAACCCCCAAATCCCAATTGGAACCCTAGTTCATGTCTAACTGATAATCATATTATCAAACTTAATCTTGGAATCTATACGTTTAGGCAACTTGTAAAAGAAATCGTTGGAGCCTCGTCTACATTCTTATCATCATATTATTTACATCTTGTGAGTTCATTGCCCCTTTTTACATTTTTCACACTATTTTGGGGTGAAACATGATTACTTATACATAATGCACTTGTAAACGTTTAGACTGTAAAGCACTTGCAATTCATCTTTATATTTTGTCATGGCTATTTGTGTGTTGTAAGTGATTATATGAGATACATAGTTTGTTTACAATCATTAACTATTGCTAGCCTGGCGACGTCTTAGATCTTTAGGCCTGACAAGCCTATTTGGTGCTAAAGTCGATGTATTGCCGACTCCTGATGACGTATGCTTGTTCATCATGGGAACCAAATACACTTAGCCAATCTTATATACTTGTAATCAAGTCGAGGTTTGGTTGTAACGATATGTGTTCTATAACCTTACTATCTTATAACCTATGATATTAATTTCTACTTGTAATCTTATCATATTATGTATGAAAACCTTGGAAACTCACCAACTATTTTTAGTTGACCTTTTATTTTCATCATGTTTCAGGTTTGATGCTTGAAGATCTTCTTGTGCTCATATAGGACTTGGACCTAGAATAATTGAATGTCTTATGTTTTTGTTTGTATCTTGATTGTTTTGTATTTACTTAATTGTCTTGTAACGTTTAATGAATGATGATATTTAATAATATTTCAACTTAAATAGTTCCATGTGCTATGAGAAATCGTCTCCCATTCGTCCGCCCCGATGATTCCGCCGTCGATCGGGGTATGACATCCTTTCTGACTGACCATAAGTTTGGGGATGAGAAGCCGTGCTAATATGTAACCTCGTCCCCATGACGTCGTGGAATTTCTTCCAGAACTTGGATGTAAACCGGGTGTCACGATCAGATACAATAGACACCGGCACACCATGACGAGTTATAATTTCTCTGATGAATAGATCCGCCAACCTTTCAGATGAATATGTCTCGCGGATCGGTAGGAAGTGAGCACTCTTCGTCAGACGGTCCACAATCACCCATATGGCATCATACCCTTTCGGAGTACGCGGCAACTTTGTAATGAAATCCATGGTGATGTGCTCCCACTTCCATTCCGGTATATCCAAAGGTTGGATCTTCCCATACGGTTTCTGATGCTCGGCCTTCACCTGTAGACAAGTAAGGCATTTACTCACATACTCCACTACGTCACGCTTCATACCCGGCCACCAATAATCTTTCTTCATGTCGTGATACATTTTCGTAGCACCAGGATGAATAGAGTATCGAGTCTTGTGAGCTTCATCCATGATCTTCACGCGTAGATCCCCAAAACAAGGAACCCACATTCGTCCAAATCGGGTTCTAACACCAAGTGTGTTTTCACCCAACTCCGCGATCAGACCTCTCATTCTTTCAGAGTTAAGATGATCTTCTTTCAATGCCTCATCTTGAAACTCTTTAACTTGCTTCATCATATTCGAGGTCATGATCAACTTGTATGCTTTCACCCGAATCAGCTCGGGTCTCTCCTTTCGGCTAAGGGCATCCGCCACCACGTTGGCTTTGCCCGGATGGTAATGGATCTCGCAATCGTAATCCTTTATAAGCTCCAACCATCGTCTCTGCCTCATATTCAGGTCCTTCTGCTCGAAGAAGTACTTCAAGCTCTTGTGGTCAGTGAAAATGGTGCACTTCGTCCCGTAAAGATAGTGCCTCCAAATCTTTAGTGCAAAGACCACGGCTGCTAGTTCCAAGTCATGAGTAGGATAATTGACCTCATGAACCTTCAACTGTCGGGATGCATAGGCTATAACCTTTCCTCTCTGCATTAACACGCACCCCAAGCCCGAGTAGGAAGCATCAGAATAGACCACCAGATCTTCACTTCCATCGGGTAATGACAGGACAGGAGCTTGAGTCAACCTCGTCTTCAATTCCTCGAACGCCTTCTCTTGAGCCTGACCCCATACAAACTTCACATCTTTCCGGGTCAACTTAGTTAGTGGAGAGGCGATCTTAGAGAAGTCTTGAATGAATCTCCGGTAATAACCCGCCAAACCCAAGAAACTACGAATCTCGGATGGCGTCTTTGGAGACTTCCATTGCATCACCGCTTCCACCTTTGCACCATAATCCCGTTAGGATTCACCACATGACCCAAGAACTGAACCTCACGCAACCAGAATGCGCACTTGGAGAACTTGGCGTACAACTTCTCTCTTCTCAACGTCTCTAGAACTTCCCGAATGTGACCGGCATGCTCTGTCTCGCTCCTCGAGTAAATCAGGATATCATCAATAAACACGATCATTGATTTATCCAACATCGGCCGACACACTCGATTCATCAGATCCATAAAAGCAGCTGGCGCATTGGTCAAACCAAAAGACATGACAAGGAACTCGTAGTGACCATATCACGTGCGGAAATCTGTTTTAGGGATATCATGCTCCTTCACCTTCAACTGATGGTAGCCCGATCGAAGATCTATCCTTGAAAACCAACTGGCACCTTGCAGCTGATCAAACAAATCATCGATTCTTGGTAAGGGGTATCGATTCTTCACTGTCAACTTGTTCAACTCTCGGTAGTCAATACACATCCTCATGCTACCGTCCTTCTTCTTCACAAATAAGACCGGAGCACCCCAAGGGGAGATACTTGGTCTGATGAACCCCTTATCAAGCAGCTCTTGTAACTGCTCCATCAACTCTTTCATCTCTGTCGGAGCCAGCCGATACTGCGCCTTAGCAACAGGTTGGGCACCCGGTATCAGATCAATCTGAAACTCGATCTCACGGTCGGGTGGCACTCCTGGTAAGTCTTCTGGGAACACGTCTGGAAATTCACACACAACCGGTACATCAGACAGTTGTGGTACGGGCGTATCCACATCCTTTACATAAGCCAAATAGGCACTACATCCATGCCTCATGCACTTTCCCGCCACCGCCATCGAGACCACTTTCGGGATCGTAGTAACCCGATCACCATAAACCGTCACTGAACTACCGTCAGGCGCTGTCATGTAACACCCGGATATTTATTATTTTGAAGCCGGCGAAGAAAGAAGAGGAAATAAAGTCCAAAGTCGAGGGACCAAACTCGCCAACGAAAGAAAGTCGGGTGAGCGGAGTATATAAGGGAGAGGGCAGCCCTTACCCTCTCCCCCATACACAAATTTTCAGCTCTCAAGAGAGGAGAAGAGAGAAAAGAGGAGAAAAAGAGAAAAATGGGTGTTTCGGGTGATTCGGGTGTCCAAACTCATCGTGTAGCAAGCCAAATCGAAGCCCTCGACGTTGTGCTCGTTTTTGTGAGTTCTAGGACCCCACTTTTACTTGTTTTCAACCGATTTTGGGACTGGAAAGCATAGAAAACCCGTTTTTGTATGTGTGTGTGTTTGACCCAATTGGGTGTGATGTGTGTGATGTGTTTCGTGTATGTTTCCGGGGCTTGTGTGTGCTTGTATGGTGTTATGGTATGCATTCCTAAGGTCCAGGAGGGTTAATTTAGGCTTAGAATGAGTTTGGATGAGCTTGGAGGCCGAAAATGGCAGATTGGGTTCGGGATGAACTCCATTCTGCATCAGCTAGGGCTAGGCGACCGAATGGAGGCCATACGGCCGATTGAGGGGCGATTGAGGGTCATTCGCACGATTGGGATTCATTAGCACGATTTAGGGTTCAATCGCACGACTGAGGTTTCAGTCGCACGACTGGGAGTCCAATCGCATGAGGAGTCATGCGACTGAGGGTTCAGTCGCATAAGTGCTTAGTCGCATGAGTTCATTCGCATTAGATCAGTCGCATAGGTACCCATTCGCATTAGTTCCATCCGCATGAGGTCCATACGCACGACTGGATGTCCATTCGCATAGATGTTCATCCGCATAAGTCCAATCGCATGATGTTCAATCGCACGGAGGCCATGCGACTGAAGGGTGTCCATACACCCGAATAGAGCTGTTGCACCCGAAGGAAAGTGTAGTTAGACTTCTGGCTTTCGGGGGGAGAGTGCAAACGTTAGTTTTGACGTAAAAGTTCCCGTAAAGCATGTAAGATAGCTGATATGGCCTTAGAAAGCATGTAGGGCATAGAGATGATGATGTTGCATGTTATGTATGTATGATGTTACCCTGTATGATGTGATGTTGATGCATGTTAATGTTCCTTAGTATGATGTATGTTATCTTTCCTATGGCTTTACGTATTATGATGAATGAAATGAAGTATTATGTAACGTAAAGTGGAAAGAAATGAAACGTCTTGCATGCATCGGATAACGAGTCCTTCTTTGTGATTGACCATTAATGTAGAACCTCTACCGCTTACCCCTAGTACTGTGGCATACGTTTAGCTGTTCATTTATTGACTTCGGCCCAGTAGCTATGACTGATGGTTACTCCTAGTACCATGGCATACGTTTAGCTGTTCATTTATTGACTTCGGCCCGGTAGCTAAGACCGATCGGGGTGTAGCATATGGTATTGGTACGGATGATGTCCGATGCGCAAGTAAAGTTATATGGAACGAATAAACAAAAGAATGAATGAAGAAGATAATAATGATATTATCTATGCGTACGTATGATGTGTGATCATGCAAAAGTAACGAATAGTTTTATATGAAAGTAAGGTATGTTTTATAATAAAACTAGAACTCACTCAGCAACGCTGACTTTTTATATGTTTTCCAGTTGGCAGGTAATGTTTGCTGAGGATGGCACTGCAAGGCTACTCGGCTCTTTTGGGATGGCATCCATTTATAAAGCTTTTGTGTTATAATGCAAACATGTATTTTGTAATCGGATAATGATGTATTATTTGGCAAAAGCGCTTATAATGAAATGAGATGTCGTTTTTGGATATTTCCGCTGCAATAATTTTTATGGGACAAATGTAATTATATGTTTTATGCGCGATGAATGACCAACTGTAAGCGTCCCGGGAACGGGGCCTTACATGTCAAACGAATCATCTTCTTGCAACACACAATGTTCGCCTCGAAGTCCGCCAACCAATCCATCCCAAGAACCAAATTGAAACCACCTAAGGTCATCACGAACGGTCTAACAAGAAACTTATGACCCTCAAGTTCCATATCACAGTTCTCTATCATCTCAGAAATCCTGGTAGACTTACCTATGGCAGTTTCTACATCAAAGGGCGCATCAACACGTCTACTACTAACAGGCAGCTTAGCACAGAAAGCAGCAGAAATAAAACTTTTACTGGCACCCGAATCAAATAACACAAAAGCTAAAGTTTGGTTCACCAGAAACGTACCAGACACGACATCAGGGTCCGTCCTAGCTTCCTCCTGTGTCATGGTGAATGCCCTAGCGCTCGCCCTCGGTCCTTCACCTCCCGTCTTCTTCGCCCCGGAGCTCTCAGCCCTCGGCCTCTTACAATCCCTGCTCATATGACCCTCTTCACCACAGTTATAGCACCGGACTATACGACAGTCCTTTGCCATGTGCCCCGCCTTCCCACATTTGAAGCACAAGTTCGACCCAAATCTGCATTCCCCACTATGCTCCCTTCCACACTTGCCACACTTTTTCGATCCCGCAATCGATGTGACCACACGGCGGTCATCCACCCGTGCCTTCTTATTACCCGTCGAGGCATCACCCCGACCAAACCTCTTCCCCTGCCAGTTTCGATCACCACCGCCCTTCTTGCCACCTTCAGTCACCACCACCGTTCTCTCATCATACAGTCTCCCTGCCAAATCCACCGCCGACCTAAACGTGCTCGGTCGGGCAGCGATCATGTGCCTGCGAATATCCACCAGCAAACCCTGTACGTACCTCTTAATCTTCCGTGACAGAGGCGTCACTGATCCGGCACCAGACGTGCGATCTCGTTGAATTTTGTGGTGTATTGCTGGTGTGTCATGGTTCCCGCCTCCAATTGCAAGAACTCCCTTTCGACCTTGTCCATTTCCCGATAAGGACAAAACTCCTCAATCCCTAACTTTTTCTGCTCAGACCATCTCATCCTCCCAATGGCCCTGCTACCCTCGGCTTGGACAATGTTGTCCCACCAACACAGAGCCGAATCCACAAAAGAGTGGGTAGCGAACTTCACCTTCTGGTCTTCCCGGCATTCGCTGATATCAACACAGAGCCGTTTCCATCAAAAGTTGGGGGCTTGCATCTCATAAACGCCATGTAGTTACAGCCTCGTATCACCTCTTGCACGGGCTCATCTTCTTCCTCTTTCTCATTATCAGAGAAAATCGTTTCAGGCTCGGTTGCTCCAGCTCCCCCGAGGCCCTGTTTCTCTCCTTTCTTTCTCCTTCTCTCACAGCCTTGATGACTTCGGTCACCACAGACGGTAAGATTGTCTGCATGACCTGATGTACTTCCTCAACAACAGCCTCCTTTACCGAGGCCCTCAAGTTTGCACTCTCATCTCCAGCCTCCGGATGAGGGGTCTCAGGTTCTTCAAGAACCACCTTTTCAACTCTAGGCCTTCCTCTTTTGGGTCGCAGATCAGCATCAGGCCCACCACGGCCTCCAATCCTAGAAGCTTTAGAAGATCTACCACTGGCCATTCTATAACGCTGAAAGATTGAAACACCAACACGATCATTCAAGGAAACAACTCAGTTTATGTCATGTATAGTAAGTCCCTAATTACAGTGGCCAGTTGTGATTAGCCACTTACTTTACTCTTCATACCCCGAGCATTACCTATACTGACTACATCAGTATCTAAATCTACATACAACACGTAAACCACATAACATGCGCACATCATACCGGTTATCATTAAGAAAATACCTGATGGCACGCAGCTACTCAGATTGGCATCCCATTCCCATTTCTGTCCCATTTTCAGTTTAAGTTAAGGTTTTTTTGAAAATTTACCCCTTTCACTTAAACTTTGGCTCTGATACCAACTTGTAAGGCCCCGTTCCCGGGACACCTACAATTGGTCATTCATCGCACATATAACAAATAATTACATTTAACTTTCATAAAACATTGCAGCGGAATTATCAAAATAGACATCTCATTACATTATGAAAGCTTTTGCCAAATAATACATCGTTAATCAGTTACAAAATATATTGTTGCATTACATCACAAAAGCCCTATATAAATGGATGCCATCAAAAAGAGCTGAGTAGCCTCGTAGCGCCATCCTTAGCAACATTACCTGCCAACTGGAAACACATAAAAAGTCAGCGTTGTTGAGTGAGTTCTAGGTTTATAATAAAAACATACTTTTATATCGTTAAAACCGTTTACTTTCTATCAAATCATACTGCGCTTTACATTCATTCGTGACCATACGACATACATATACATCGAAAAATAATTATTATCTTCCATTATATTCGTTAACTTTCGTTCATTTTATACGTTCGTTCATCCGAGTCTGTTGCGACAACAGGGTCGCTCACCTCATTAGCAATCCCAACGATTGCACGCTATCCGAGTCTTTTGCAACCATAGGGTTGCTCACCTCTTTGCCAATCTCAATGATAGCATGCTATCCGAGTCTCTTGCAACAACAAGGTTGCTCACCTCATGGCAATCTCAACGATAGCACGCTATCCGAGTCTCTTGCAACAACAGGGTTGCTCACCTCATATATGTGCTTGTGTAAGGATTCCTTAAGTCTGATGCAACCCAAAACATCCAATGTGTCTCTGCAACATGCACTAAGTATTGAAGTAAAGAATGCTTCGGAAGTTTTACACAATACACTAGAAAACACTCTAAGTGTAAAATCTTCCGAAGCCAAGACCAATATCTTCCAAAGCCAAACATGAAGTCTTCCGAAGCCTCAGAGACAAAGTCTTCCGAAGCTTCAACCTATGAAGACAGATTTCTTCCGAAGACTTTTAGTATACATGCTTTATCTGATGTACTGTTCCATAAAGCACTTTTCCGCTGCATCTCTGTAAAGTCACCAACTTACATGAGTTGGTGAAAAGGTCCATGCTTTTGGTAACTATACATTGAGGTCTTGAGTCTGTAACTTTCTACTTTATGTACTTTATCCTTTTTGTAATAGATAAGGATGTGAGCTATGGCATGTCATAGTCACAAGGTCAAAAGGCAGATATGCCTTTTGATCCTACAATCGATTTTGTAAGTGTCTAGTCAATTGTATCCAGCTGGCTTTCAAAGTATAGCCGGCTGTAGGTTGTAGTATAAGTATTCCAAGTTCTTGTATCTTTCTTTATGCTTTGTAACACTTGTAAAAGAACTTGAGAAAGCAATATACTGCCTCCTTGAAACCCAACTCTCTTGTTTTGTCTCTTTACTTTACATGTGTTCTTAGTATCATACTTGGTTAATCCAGTTCACTGTTTGATCAAAGTTTAGTTGTTCTCCTCATTGTGTTGTTGTTTTGTAATTTGTTCAAGCCCTTAAACGGTCCTGCAATTGGTATCAGAGCTTTCCAGGTTCTTGATATAAGATCTCACCATCTTAAGATCCCTCACACACACAAAAACTAAACTCTCCAAATGGCATCCATCTCAAAGACTGATATGGAGACTGGAACCATGAACAAATCCCCACTGATCACTCTTGATGATTTTGACACCTGGTGTATGAGAATGGAAGGTTTCATCAGGTCTCTTGATTTAAGAATGTGGGAACCTGTTGAGAATGGACCTTTCATACCCAGCACTCCTTCTGCTACTGGTGCTGGTATGATTCCAAAACATGTGGCCAACTACTCTGATGAAGATAGAAAAAGAGTAGAGATTGATAGGAAGGCCATGACTGCTCTTCAGACTGCTCTCCCAAACTCTGTATACAGAGGCTTTAAGAAGTGCAAAACAGCTAAACAGCTGTGGGATGCACTAAAGCTGATGTATGAAGGCTCCTCTGAAGCCAAGGAGAACAAGAAGGATCTCCTGAAGCAGCAGTTTGAAAACTTCACCTTTAAAGCAGGTGAAACCATGACTCAACAATACTTCAGGTATGTTGAGATAGTGGATACCCTAGTGGATGGAGGAGTTCCTCTTGAGAACAGGGACATTGTAAGGAAGTTCATGTCCTCACTTCCTAGGCAATGGACACACTACTGTGTGGTGATCAAGAGGACTGAGAACCTCAAAACTCTTACTCTGACAGAGTTATATGGGATTCTCAGTGGATACCAGATGAAGATGAACATGCAAGGTTCATCTGGCAACTCCAACAATCAAATGGGTTCAGCCCTTCATGTGGTTGAAAGGGATAGCATAGAACCCCAACATCATCTCATATGCTACCCTGACAACTCACAAAAGGGTCCTTTCATCACCTTCCCGGAGACACCCAGGGAGAACTTTACTCAAGGAAGCCCATTCCAAGAGACAAGTTCTTCTCAAGCCTTTGTGTCTACTGATGAAAGCTGTGGGAACTCTCTCTTCACTCTTGAAGACCTGGACTGTATCCATCCAGATGACCTGGAAACATGGAGATAGTTCAGCAGATGGCTCTCCTCACTCACAGAGCCAAGAAGTTCTACAAGAGAACAGGAAGAAGGTTTCCAAGCAATGCTACCAGTGGAAAGTTTGGGCTGGATAAAAGCAAAGTTAAGTGTTACAACTGTAACCTTATGGGCCACTTTGCTAGGGAGTGTAAGGCACCTAAAACAAATGGGGGCCAAACACAACCCAGACCAAACTACACTGACAAAGCCCCTCAGAATGAGAAGCCAAAGCAATATGTGCTGTTGTTGTTGAAGAGGGAGGCTTTGACTGGAGCTTTTAGGTGGAAGATGCTTCTCCAAACCAAGCACTGATGGCAGACCATGATGAAGCCAAGGTATTGGAACATCTCTGTACTCCTGAATGCATTGCTAAAGTAAATAGATACAGGTCCTACAACTTAGAGATGAGATCTGATCTTGAGTCATTAAACATATTAAAATCTGATTTTAGAAAGTTTGAAAATGATTACAAGTTAAAGATAGAGGACTTGGAGAAAACCATTTCAGTACTAAAACATGAACATACAGATTTTAGAACTCAGATCCAGGATCTCATAACTAAGTTGACTGAGTGCCAGGCTGAGCTTGTGATCAGCAAAGCCAAGGCAGAAAAGAGTGTTCTTGAAGAAGAGACCTTCAAGAACATGATATCCTCATCCCTGCACAACAAAGTGTGCTATCAAAATAGACAGGGACTGGGATCAAATGAGATAGCTCCTCCACACACAATCTTGTCTGTAAGATCTCCTAGGTGTGGAACTTGTGAAGATGAGCTTCCTCTCATAGATCCTATAAGTGAGGAGGATGAAGAAGTGATAGTGAAGAATTCCTCTGAGAAGAGTGAAGAGAGGATTCTTCCAAGGGCCACTATCCTTCTGAGGAGAAGAAATATACTGTGATGACCAAGTCCAAGAGAAAGAACTTGATCAGAAAGAGCAAAAGGAAAGCAAAGAAGGCTCAAGAGATCAAGGCTACTTTTGATGTAAGCAGAAACAAGTTTTTATCTCTGCAGGTTTCAAAGTAGTTAGGACTGAAGACATCAACCAAGACTCCTCAGCTAAGAGTCCTGGTTCTTGTTCAAATCATCTCAGTACAAAGAAGAAGACTGAGCTGCTGTGTACCACTGCTGCACAGCCTGGACCATCAAACTCCAAGAACAGTTCACAGCCCAAAAGAACTGTCTCAGCATCTACCAAGATGAAGGTGGAGAAGGGATGTGACCAAAGCCAGTCTTGCTCTCAAAAGGAGATCCTTTGAAGAAGAAAATGTTATGTGTCATGTGTGAAAGTACCTCTCACATTGCTAAGGATTGCCCATACAATCCTAAAAGTACTATCCACATGACCAATACAAAGACTTCAAAGAGTCTCAAGAAGATTCAAGCTTCGGAAGGAAAGTCTGTTTCTTCGAAAGCTCCAAATCAAAGAAGAAGGTAAATGGAAAATTACCTTCGGAAGTAAAATTGGTCTTGGAAGAAAGGAGTTCTTCCAAAGCACTGAAGTCTGCTGCAGTGACTGTAGAATCTTCCGAAGGTTCAGTCATCAAAACTTGTGAAGTCCTAAAAGCTTCTAAGGTTTTGAAGGTCAAGTCCAAGACTCCAAAGGTGTGTGGAAGTCTAAGAAAGACCAAATGACTGAAGTTTCTCCATCAACAACAGCTGAAGATCCCCATAGTACAACCATAGGATCTATTACTGTTGTATTACCTTCCATTACTCTTAATGAGCCCAAGACAAGTAAGGCTTGGGTTTCCAAATGTAACTAATCATTTTCTTTGTGCAGGAACAGCTCAAGACAAGCAGGAATGTCTGGATAATTGACAGTGGCTGTTCCAGGCACATGACAGGCAATAGGTCTCTACTCCATAAATTTGAGGAATTGATGGAGGACCAGTTGCTTTTGGAGGAGATGAAGGTGGTTACATTTCAGGAAGGGGCAAGGTCATAAATGGTAAGCTCAGCATTGAGAAGGTAAACTTTGTTAAGGAGCTTGGGTACAATCTTCTGAGTGTATCCCAATTTTGTGATCAGAGTCATAACATGCTCTTTACTGAGCATGAGTGCATTGTTCTCAAGCCTGGAGTGGTCATTCCTCATGAGCATATCCTGCTTAGAGCCCCCAGGAAAGGAAACATGTACAAGATGGATTTGCAAGAAACATCTCCCTCTGGAGAAGTTTCATGCTTTCTATCTAAAGAAATAGTGATGAGTCTTTCCTATGGCATAAAAGAATGTGCCATGTAAACTTTAAGAACATGAATAAGCTAATTAAACATGATTTGGTAACTGGAATGCCAAAGAAAGAGTTTACAAGTGATGATCATTGTGTTGCATGCCTTAAAGGAAAGCAACACAAGGTATCTCACAAGCCTAAGGAAAAGAACTCCATCACTACTCCCCTACACTTGTTACATATGGATCTCTTTGGCCCCACCAGTGTAATGAGTCTAGGAAGGACCTCTTACTGTTTAGTGATCACAGATGATTTTACAAGATTCACTTGGGTTTTCTTTCTTAGAACTAAGGATGAAACCCCTGAGATTCTGAAAATTTCATCTTAAAAGTTGAGAATCAATGTGATCACAAGATCAAAACCATAAGATGTGATCAAGGAACTGAATTCAAAACAAATCCTTGATACATTTTGTGATGAAAAAGGTATTACAAGACAATATAGTGCTCCCAGGACTCCTCAGCAAAACGGAGTTGCTGAGAGGAGAAACAGGACACTTATTGAAGCTGCAAGAACTATGTTGTCTGACTCTAAACTGCCCATCACCTTCTGGGCAGAGGCAATTAATACTGCTTGCTATGTGCAAAACAGAGTTTTAGTAGTTAAGACACATGGTAAGACTCCTTATGAACTTTGGCACAAGAGGAAACCTTTCATTGGTTTTCTTAGGTCATTTGGATGTCCCTGCACCATCTTGAATACCAAGGATCAAATTGCCAAGTTTGCTGAGAAATCAGATGATGGACACTTCATTGGATACTCTTCCCAAGCTAAGGCTTATAGAGTATACAATCTCAGAACTAGAATTGTTGAGGAGTCAGCCAATGTGACTTTCAATGAACACACACCCTGTGTGGCTGGTTCTGGTCCTGATTGGCTATTTGATCTTGATTTAGTTACCAACTTTTTAACAAATCTTGTGAGAATGTGTCAGGATCTCCAGAAAATTTAAATACAGGTGATCCTGATCCAAGATTTGAGCTAGGAAGATCCTCAACTCATACATCTTCAGCTCCAGTTGGAACTACTTCAGCAAATGAGGTTTCTATCAGCACAACAATGACAAATTCAGCTGATACATCTGGTATGCCTTCAAATTCCAGCTCAGAGGCTCCTCAACCAGATAAAGATACCTCAATTGTAGAAGAAAACAATGGTGATGGTGATAGTGATCAGGAATTCCTTGATGCTAATAACCACACCATAGATGACAACATCAATGATGTCACACACTCATTGGATCAAGTTAATCTTGATAAGTGTGGTAATGTGGAGGGTGAATCAACTATGCCAGATCTAAATTTCTCAAATTTGGATCTCTCTCAGCAACTTGCTGTGATCCCTCAGCTAAGGATCCACAAGTCTCACCCCACCACAAACATCATTGGAGATGTTGTCACAGGGGTAAGAACAAGAGGACAAACCCATGAAGCAAATGTTTGTCTTCACTCTTGTTTCTTATCTCAGATAGAGCCAAAGAAAGTTGATGAAGCTCTAAAGGATGGAAGTTGGGTTGAAGCTATGCAACAAGAGCTGCTTCAATTCAAAAGGCAGAAAGTTTGGAACCTTTGTCCTCTTCCTCATGGGAAGACTACCATTGGAACCAAATGGGTTTTTAGGAATAAGAAGGATGATAGAGGAATCATCATCAAGAACAAGGCAAGACTAGTTGTTCAAGGATACACACAAGAAGAAGGGATTGACTACACTGATGTCTTTGCTCCTGTAGCAAGATTAGAAGCTGTTAGGATATTCCTGGCATTTGCTGCATCCAAGAACTTCAAGGTCTTTCAACTTGATGTAAAGTGTGCTTTCTTATATGGAGTGATTGATGAAGAGGTTTATGTCAAACAGCCACCTGGTTTTGTAGACCCTGATCATCCTGATTATGTCTGCAAGCTTGACAAAGCTCTTTATGGGCTGCATCAGGCACCCAGGAAGTGGTATGAGACACTATCTGAGTATCTTTGTAAACATGGATACAGGAGAGGTACTATAGATGGAACTCTCTTCATCAAAGGACAGGGAAATGACTTATTGCTAGTTCAAGTATATGTTGATGACATCATCTTTGGTTCAACTAATCCAAAGCTCTGCAAAGACTTTGAGAAGCTGATGAAAGACAGATTTGAAATGAGTGCAATGGGAGAACTCAATTTCTTTCTGGGAATTCAAGTGAAGCAAGTTGAAGATGGCATCTTCATAAGTCAGTCAAAGTATGTTCAGGACATACTCAAGAGGTTCAACATGACTGATTGTAAGATTGCTAAGACACCCATAGCCAGAAACCACTCCCTTGGACCTGATCTTGAGGGGGAGTGTGTAGATGAACATTTATACAGGGCTATGATTGGGTCTCTTATGTATCTTACAGCTAGCAGGCCTGATATCATGTTTGCTACATGTATTTGTGCAAGATATCAAGCCAACCCTAAGATGTCTCACTTAATCACTGTGAAAAGGATTTTAGATACCTCAAAGGTGCTTCAACACTTGGTCTATGGTATCCAAAGAATCCTAACTTCAATCTGTATGCCTATACAGATAGTGATTATGGTGGTTGCAATATGACTGCAAAGTCTACATCTGGGGGATGTCAATTCCTTGGTGGAAGGGTTGTCTCATGGCAATGCAAGAAACAATCCTGTGTGTCTGCATCAACTGCTGAGGCTGAATACATTGCTGCTGCAAGCTGCTGTGCTCAAGTGCTTTGGATTCAAAATCAGATGCTGGACTATGGATTTAACTTCAAGAGACTCCTATCCACATAGACAACAATAGTGCTATCTCTATCACTGAGAACCCTGTGCAGCACTCAAGGACCAAACACATCAACATCAGGTATCATTTAATAAGAGATAACTATGAAAAGGGATTAATTAAACTAGTCAAAGTTCATACAGATGAACAATATGCTGATCTGTTTACAAAAGCTTTTGATGAACAGAGATTTAAATATCTGATATCAGCTATTGGGATGATTAACTTTGAGTAGACTTTTTCTTAAAACTAATTCTAATTATTTCTTCTTAAAATATGTGTGTCCTAAGTTGTCTAGTTTATCACTTTCATAAGCTCATTTTTTCTTTGGATGTAAAATTCTTTTTGAAGACTTTCCTTAGATTCTTGAAAATTTTCTGATACTTCGGAAGATAAAATTTTATCTTCGAAGAAAATCATGTCTTCAAAATAAATAACTGTCTAAGAGATTTTACCTTCGGAAGAAGTCTAAATCTATCTTCCGAAGCTTAAAATTCTTATCTCAGACACTTATTTTTTTAAGGACTTTTTCCTTCCGAAGCAAAATTAACTCTCGGAAGCTTTGTTGATTCTTATACAAAGCATCCAAGTTTTATTTCTCTTCCGAAGCATAAATTTTCAAGACTCTCAGGAAAATCTTCCGAAGCCATTTTAGCTTCGGAAGCTTTTTCATTAAAAAAAAACTTCCGAAGACAATTTACCTTCGGAAGCTTTTCGAATTCCAAGAAAACTACTTTTTGAGCAAAAGTAAACTACTTTTTCAGAGGTGGGACCGACTTTCGGATTTCAAAGTTTATCCTCTTTCATTAACTTTGGTTCAAATCCCTTTCACATAAATACCCAACGGTTCCCCCTCTTTCTCACTATCTTCCTCAATTCCACTATTCCTCAAACCTAATTCTCTAAACCGCCTTTGCTTTCTACCTTTCTTCACCCTTAAGCTTCTGAAATGGCCAACCTTAACCGCAGAAACAACCCAGATTTCTCCATGCAACTTCACAGGCAACATAATCAAGTTGCTCTGTTAAGCTCTGAGAAAGATGCAAGTTTCTCAGAGATTTGCCAATTCTTAACTCTATCCAACTACTTCACCTCCCTGACCATTGATCCTACTCTGTATGAGGATCACTTGCTTGAATTCTGGAAGACCTGCCAAGAGGTCATTATGGATGGGGAGAAGGCACTGTCTGCCACAGTGCAAGGGAGGACAATCTTCATCACTCCGGCCATCATTAACCATCATTTGCAGCTGGATGATGAAGAAGGTGAGTTGTCCTTCCCAAAGGAAGCCGTTAATCATTCCTTTGAGCAGATGGGCTATGAGGGAGATTTCTCTGTAAAGACCTTCAGGAAAGGGAAGGTCTCATCCCAGTGGAAATACCTGCTCCATGTGGTTATCCACAGCTTATCAAACAAGCATGGTGGGTGGGACCAGATTCCTGAGGATCTCTCCTTTATAGTTCATGGAATGGTTCAGGGGTCAAGTTCAGGTATTCTCAATTTGTTTATACTAATTTACTTGCAAACTTGGACTCCTTAGAGTATTACATGTTTCCTAGATATGTTCAACACATTCTCAACTGTGAACTGGGCTCACAGTTGAGGGAAACAAGTAATATTCTTAAATTGGGACAGATGAAGCCCGGCATCTTTAAAATAATGAAGAAGCCAACTGTAGGCTTCTCAGGGGTAGAAACAGCCCTAGTCCCAAAATGTTAGAGCTCATTGCTCAAGGTGACAACCTAGCAACACAAGCTAGTGTTGAACCCACACCTTCTTTTTCTTTACCACTAAAAAGACCACAAATAACCCTCACCTACCAAAGAAAATCCAAACGAACCCCTGCTCAGCTATTGAGTCTGTGCAGGTCCCCATATACTCAACCTTACAGGAGGAAGTGGACACTAGAGCTCCCACTTCCCCTGAGGAGCAAACCACTCCCATTTCTTCACCTATCAGGGTTGAGGTTCCTCATGCTCACCCTGATGAGCTCACAAGCCAAACAGCCTTAAGCCTTCACTCTGAGTCTCAACACTCAAGTGAACAACCTTCAGGGGACAGTTACCATCCCCAGCCTTTAGATCTCAACCAACCAATTCCCAACCTATCCTTCTATACTGATGAAGACTTAGGATTCAGTGAGTACCATGAGTCTCTCTTCTCCTCCCCTACTCAAAGAGAGATGAGTACCTCTGATTCTCCTCAGTCTATCCCACATCAGTCACCTGTTACTGAGGTGGGAACTTCTGAACATGTTCAGGATGTCCATATGGAAGAGGCTCTCACTTCTGAAAGTGATTACATTATTAAGACCTCAACCATGGCAACTCAGCCCACTGGCATCTCAACTGAGGTTGCTAGTGAGCAGAGGAAAACCAGCAGCCAAGAACCTCAAGCTGGTGGTGAGAGAGAGGACTTTGGTCCAATCATCTCATCCCCCAATGATTCTTCTGATGAAGAAGAGGGGAATTTGAGACTAAAGGTGCAGAAACTGTCAAAAACATGCTCCTATTTAGTCTCTAAGGTTAGTCATCTGGAATCTCAGGTGACTACCTTACAAAACAGGGTCAATGATCAGCAACTTCAGATTTCATATCTAAAGGAAAAACTAGCTGGGAGACCTTTAAGGAGAGCTCAACCAGGAACACAAGAACCTGTGGAAGTGATTGACTTATCCTCCAGCTCACCTATGCAAGTGGGTGATGCTACCAAAAAGGGGGAGAAAGTTATTGCAGCCACAGAACCTGGGAGTTCTTCACAGAGAATGGACATAGAGGACTCACCATCCTCACTTGCTGTTGTGCATTCTCAGCAACTTCCTCAAGTTCACATTAATGTGGACTCTATAGACTCTATCATCAGGAGTCTCTTTGAGGAAGGTATACCAAGGGTTGTCTCATCTCCACCACAAGGAACTGCAAACTACATCATAAGGTGGAGTATATGATGCTGAAGAAGAGCCCTTATCCTTCACAGAGTTCAAGGGCAACAAGAAGTGTTTGATTTTCAAAGCCTGAACTTCTATGAAAGATTGGATCTAGTCAACATGCCACTTGTCAATCCAAGCAATTCAAGACAAGCTGACAGATTGGCTCAAAGAATCCAAGATAGGATCCTTGCAGAGTTCACTCTAAGAAGGAGACTTAGGCAATCAGGCAATGTCATCGGTCAACTGGATGTTGAGGTGGACCCTAAGATTAGTTTCATAGGGGAAACCTTGACTGAAGGCCCAGTGGCAGAACCTGAGACCCCTGTCTCATCATCAACAACTGCTGCAGAGGTTCAAACTCCTTCTGAGACACCTGCTGGTGAAGGTGTTTCTCAGCCTCTCTCTGGCCAGAGCATGGAAGCTACACCAAAAATGAAGGCCAAGCCTCTATCCACCCTGAGTCACAAAGGTCTGTGGGTGACAAAGGGAAAAGGATAATGACTCCTGAGGAAATTGAGGAGGAAGAGAGAGAGAGGAAAAGGAAGCTAAGGGGAGAAAGTTCCTCTGGGTCATCTAGCTTTATGCAAGCTGCAATCAGGGCTGCCCCCAGACCAAATACTCAAGATGATGAGTTGAGGGCAGTCAGGATTACTTATTTACAGACCAGGAACTATGATATTGATGAAATCATCTCCCTCCCCTTAGAAGAACTGAATGAACTGGCTGACATGGAAGTGTCAGAGAGAGATGAAAGAAAAAGAGGATGCAAGGCTACTTCTCCAATTCAAAGAGAGAGAGACAGAAAAGACTCTACAAGCATGCTCCCACTCTCTCTCCAGTTCAAGAAAGTCCTGCACAGGAAGATGTGGCTCCACAAGAACCTCAGGTAGACAAAGAAGAAGATAGGATCAAGATGATCAACTACCTGAGTGCCACAGGCTTCTATCAGGCAGATGCACTTCTTCCCCTGTCCTATGACTTCATTGAGTTTGAGTACCTAAAGCAACTTGAACTTGAGCTAGTCAAAGAAAGAAAGACAACCAAAAGGAAGCTAAGGGAAGAAGCTGCAAAGTCAAGAGCCATCATCCAAAAGAGTGTAAAGAAGTCTGCTGACAGACAAAGGATGATGAGCTTCTTGAAGCTGTATGGATTCTCCGGAAGGAGACTTGGCCCTATGTCTCTATCCACAATGGATGAGCATATAAGGGTGATCAAGCAGAAGATTAAGAGTGGTGAACTGATTGACTTGCACTCTCTTCCAAGTCAAGTCCCACCTGAAGTGGAGGTTAAGTTTGAACAACCTGAGACACCTCAATCTGGACCTCCAGCTGAACCTCAGCAAGCTTCATCTTCTGATCCAAGGCAGGGTCAAACTCCCTCTCCTTCTGAACCTGTGAGGGAGGAACACCCAACTGAGAAAGACAAGGATGATCAACAAGGTGCTGCAGACCAGTCTTCTCAGTTAAAGTCATCAAAGAGGAAGAAGAGAATGGCTTCTAAACCAAAGTCAAAGAAGAAGAAGCCTAAGTCATCTACCTCTACACCTCAGGCTGAGTCAGATCAACCTGAGGAAGTGCATGATGAGGCAGCCCAATCAACTCCTATGCAAGTGGCTCCTCTAACAACTGAGACACCCATCTTGTCCTGGACTTACTCTACCAATCCAGAAAGATGGCATGTAATCAGAGATCAAGGTGTTGAGAATGTCTACACTTGGCAAGACATAATCAACTTACCTCTGCATGATCTCTTTGAGATGAGAAGATACTATGAAGGTCTTGATGATCCTGACCATCTAATGAAGAAAGGAATGGTCATGATTGTACTGAAGACCACCAACATCTGAAGATCTTCTAAGTGTTTTGGTAGCATCAGCCTAGGGGGAGTTTGTAAGGATTCCTTAAGTCTGATGCAACCCAAAACATCCAATGTGTCTCTGCAACATGCACTAAGTACTAAGAAGAAGAATGCTTCGGAAGTTTTACACAACACTAGAAAATACTCTAAGTGTAAAATCTTCCGAAGCCAAGACCAATATCTTCCGAAGCCAAACATGAAGTCTTCCGAAGCCTCAGAGACAAAGTCTTCCGAAGCTTCAACCTATGAAGACAGATTTCTTCCGAAGACTTTTAGTATACATGCTTTATCTGATGTACTGTTCCATAAAGCATTTTTCCGCTGCATCTCTGTAAAGTCACCAACTTACATGAGTTGGTGAAAAGGTCCATGCTTTTGGTAACTGTACATTGAGGTCTTGAGTCTGTAACTTTCTACTTTATGTACTTTATCCTTTTGTAATAGATAAGGATGTGAGCTATGGCATGTCATAGTCACAAGGTCAAAAGGCAGATATGCCTTTTGATCCTACAATTGATTTTGTTAGTGTCTAGTCAATTGTATCCAGCTGGCTTTCAAAGTATAGCCGGCTGTAGGTTGTAGTATAAGTATTCCAAGTTCTTGTATCTTTCTTTATGCTTTGTAACACTTGTAAAAGAACTTGAGAAAGCAATATACTGCCTCCTTGAAACCCAACTCTCTTGTTCTGTCTCTTTACTTTACTTGTGTTCTTAGTATCATACTTGGTTTATCCAGTTCACTGTTTGATCAAAGTTTAGTTGTTCTCCTCATTGTGTGTTGTGTGTGTAATTGTTCAAGCCCTTAAACGGTCCTGCAGCTTGTAAGCCTTTCTTCGTTCATTCACATTCAATAATGCATGCATTCTAACTTCATGTTCCTTTCATATCTTTCACTTACGTTAATAAATATTTCATTATTCAATAACACGACACGTCAAGCCACAGAAAGATAAACATACATCATAATAAAGAACATATCATGCACAGTCTATCATCATACAGGGCAAACATCATACATACATAACTGCATAAACGTTGCAACATCATCATCATTGCCCAACACGTCTCCTAAGGTAATAAAAGTATCTTACATGTTCTTAAGGGAACCTTTAGTCAAAAAACCTAAATATGCACTTTTCCCCGAAAGGTCAGAAGTCGAACTATACTTTCCTTCGAGTGCAAACAGCCCTAACGGGCGTATGGACACCCTTAGTCGCATGGCCTCCATGCGACTGAACATCATGCGATTGGACTCATGTGGATGAATATCTATGCAAATGGACATCCAGTCGTGCGTATGGACCTCATGCAGATGGAACTAATGCGAATGAACATCTATGCGACTGACCTCATGCGAATGGACTAAATGCGAATGAGTCCCAAGCAATTGGAACCAATACGACTAAGCACCTATGCGACTGGACCCTCATTCGTATGACTCCCCATGCGACTGTACCCCCAATCAGTACGAATGAGACCTTAGTCGTGTGAATGAACTATCAATCGTGCAACTGAACCTCAATCGTGCGAATGAACCTCAATCGCCCCTTAGTCGGCCGTATGGCCTTCAGTCGGTCGCCTAGCCCTAGCTGATGCAGAAAGGAGTTCATCCTGAACCCAATCTGCCATTTTCGGCCTCCAAGCTCATCCAAACCCATTCTAAGCCTAAATCAACCATCCTAAACCTTAGGAATGCATAACATAACTCCATACAAGCACACACAAGCCCGGAAACAAACTCTAAACGCATCACAAGCAACACACCCAAATGGGTCAAACACACACACATACAAAAACGGGTTTTCTATGCTTTCCAGCCCCAAAATCGTTTGAAAATAAGTAAAAGTGGGGTCCTAGAACTCACACAAACTAGCACAATGACAAGGGCTTCGATTTGACTCGCTCCTCAACGATTTTGGCCACTCGAACCAAACACACTTCCTCTTTTCTTCCTTTCTCTCTTCTCCTCTCTTTTTCTGGCTGAAATGTGAGTGTGTGGGGAGAGTATGGCTGCCCGCTCCCTACAAATATCATCACGTTCCAACTTTCCTCGTTGGCGAGTTTGGTCCCTCGACTTTAAACTTTATTTATTTTTCTTCATTCGTCAGCTTCAAAATAAATAAATAACCGGGTGTTACACAAGCGCCCGCGTTGCGGCGGGACGTAAAACAATACCAAGTATCACCAATGTCACACCACCATCAGCTAGCGCCAACATTGGAAAAGCTCAACGAAAGTTCAAACAGAGACAACACAAAAAACAATCGCCGATCAAAAAATCCCAAAGGGTCAACCATTGTGTCACCGAAAATACAACTTAAAACTAAGATGAAACAATACTTGAAAACACTAAAGGGTTAACCAGAGTAATAATTAAGTCGATTTAGTACCCGCACGTTCTGTCTGGGCGGTTAAAAGGAAAAAAAATAGGTGTGAGAATGTTAAACCACACATGTACATTGCAGTATGTAACTCGTAAAATTTAGAACGTAACGTAAAGGGAAAGTTTGTGAAAGTTGAAAATAAAGTGATTAAAGTTGAAAGTAAAAAATGTATTCGGTTTAAATTGTGAAAGATGTTAAAGTACTGTAGTTAATAGTAAAAAAACTAAATAAAAAAAGAAGAAGAAAGAAACCAATATCAAGTACAACTTAATAAAGCGTAATATACAAACTTTAAAGCATATAAGAGTTGGTAATTAGTATATATTAAATTTATCTTATCTTATGTATTAAAAAAGTATTAATATTTTATAAATATAAAATTTATAGAAGTTGGGCAAGGAGGGGAAAATATGAAATTTTTGATGAGAAAACCTCATGATTCCTCGCCTAGACAAAAAGGAAAGCAGACAAATTGATACGTCAACGAGAAACCAACCCAATTCGTTGCCATTTCAGCGATATATACCACGTCGACGAGGAATTATGAGATTTCCTCTCCCAGTCTCCACTCAGCAAGGATAGTACAATCCAACGAGAAATTATGAGTTTTTTCGTCCACGTGTCGAAGAATTCCCACGTGTCAGATCTTGGTTGGTTTATATTTTGATAATTATTATTTTTAAACGTTTATTACAGTAATTATAGATGATGAAATTACATAAATACCGTATAACCAATTTGAAAACGATTTAAGCCTCAATGATGATACACTTCAAGTACCAACCAGATATGGTACTAATCATGAAGATCTAGAATCCATCGACCCTTTTGACTCTTTCATATCCAAACCATTATTGTATGGATGAATTTTAAGGTACACCGTACATTGGCCATTAGGTCCATGGCTCGCCTCATCTTAGACCTAGGGAATGGTGACATGTGGAGATGAGTTTAGGCGAGTGTAAGGTTTTTGTGGAGATTATCATGATCGTGGACAACAATTTAAGGGTATTTTGTTTTGGAAACTTTTTATTCAATGAATTAATTAATCAACTTAAATGATTTTTTGATAATAACTCCGCTCCCTAAATTTAAAAAATAAAAAAGGTTATTTACTTTTTTCTCAATATTACTACGTAAATTTCTATCAGAAACAGAGTTGGTTTTAAGATATGGTATTTTTTTTTGTCTCCTATACGTCTTTGTCTTTTACATGTATATTTTCATTTTCAAGTTTGCAACGAGTATATTTCTAATGACTATATGTGAAGAAAATGAAAATTAAAAGTCTAATAAATTATAAAACCATGTAAAAATCTCATTTTTAAAATCTTCAAATGTCTTAAAACCTAAAGTGGCATCTACAAAAATGAAATTGAGTCTGTATGTATTTAATTATAAATGGAATTCTTTATTTAATATCTATCTAATTTCTTATTTTACTTCAAATTGTTCAAACATAGAACTACTAATTGTAATGTGTCGGTGAAAAAGGGAGAGGAAATATATGATCATGCACCCCTAAAATCTGAATATAAGCGGGAAATTAATGAAAACCGATGTGGTGTTAACAATGTAATGATGTCGAGGAGTGTGGAATGTGAACGTATACCATGTGGTCTTATATTGTGCTTAAATTGGTGGGGAGGTACAAGTTGATTGGTTCGGTACCAATCAACTAATATTAGGAACGATGTCGCTAGCCATATGGTTAGCCTAATGGGTTCATCCTCGGCTCCCAAACTTGAACACTCTTAGCTAATGCATGTCTGTTTCTTCCCTATTTTACTTTTGGGTACTTTTCGGTATCTGCCCCACCTTTTTAGGGTTCTTTTGAGTAGGTTTTCATGAAATAAAAAAAAACAAGACATACGAACTACGTTGATAGTCGTGATAAATTGAGTTATCGTACATATTTCATAGTTATACATATTATTTAACTTTTATTATTTATATATAATATTTTAATTAAATTAATACTACATTAATTGACATATATATATATATATATATATATATATATATATATATATATATATAGAGATATATATATATAGATATATTATCTATATATTATATATATATATATATATAATTTAAGAACCGCCATAACCAATAATATATTAAAAACCACAAAAAATTATTTTAACTCTTGTACTATTTATTATATAAATATATCAAAATGTTGTAATTATACTACTTTTAAGATAATTTTCTAAAAATATGGTATCTATAGTATTTTGATATTGTACATATATGTACACACATTGTATTGCACATATGAATATTTTATAGTTTTTTAAAAGAATTATGGAGAGGTGATAAATTAAAGAAATGGTGAAAATATAGAACCAAACAGTTATTATTTAGTATTACTATTTGTGGTTCTTAATCTTTATAAAAATAAATCCGGACACTTGTTATCATTCTAGGCCATTTAATAATTTGTTTTCCCATTTCTCTCTCTTCTTAATTATAAATGTTATAATTGTTATTCATTAATTCATTAATTAATAATTATCCATAATTAAATTTCAAATATGTTAACTTTAAATTTTCAAATGTGTAATACATGGGTTTATTCAATTTGTATAATACACAATATTTAAAACATAACTTTTTATATTATTAATCATGTAACAGTGAATTTATTTAACCCGTGTATTACAATAGATTTTAACCTAGTAGTATTATATATATATATATATATCTATATATCTATATATATATATATATATATATATATATATATATATATATATATATATATATATATATATATATATATATATGGAAGAGATCAAATGAAAAACTCACTTATTTTTTGAGAACTCTAGAAACCAATGTGAGTCACACATTTTCAATGGCAAAATGATAAAAATAACATTATAAAAAAATTATAAAACAATAAATAGCATAAAAATAAAAGAAAAAGTAAAATGACGAGAATGTTTCCCTCTTTCATACAAAAAAAGTTATAAAAACTCGTTTTTATTACGGACGTCATTTTACACATATGTAATGCCAGAAAATACACATGTGTAAAACGGGATTTACACATGTGTAATGACTAATTTACACATGTGTGTATAACGTGCAGGACCGGTGAGGGGTATGCACTTACAACACAACAACACAATGAGGAGAGTTGCTTAGAACACTTAACAAATCAAACAAGGAACTGGTTAACTTGTTAATAAAAGATGCTAAGAACACAAGTAAATGTGAGACAGAACAAGATTGCAAACAACACAAGTATTTGGTTTTCAAGAATGCTGTATATTGCTTCTCAAGTTCTATTACAAGTTACAAAGCATCGATAGAAAGTTATAAGTACTTGAGATACTTTATACTACATCCTACAGCCGGGCATACTTTGAAGGCCAGCTGGATACAATTGACTAGACAACTACAAAATCAAATGTAGAGTCAAAAGGCAAATCTATCTTTTGACTTGTGACTATGACATGCCATAGCTCACATCCTAATATATTACAAAAGGATTAAAGTACATAAAATAGAAAGCATGGACTCAAGACCTCAATGTACACTTACCAAAAGCATGAACCTTTCACCAACTCATGTAAGTTGGTGACTTTACAGAGTACCAGCGGAAAGGTGGTCCAGCTTTATGGTAAAGTACATTAGATAAAAGCATATCTCTAAAAGTCTTCGGAAGAAATCTGTCTTCACTCTTTGGCTTCGGAAGACTTTGTCTTTGAAGCTTCGGAAGAATTCACTTTTGGCTTCGAAAGATGTTGGTCTTGGCTTCGGAATATTTTACACTTAGAATATTTCTAGTGCATGGTGTAAAACTTCGAAGCATTTCTACTTCTGTTCTTTAGTGCATGCTTGCAGATAGACTTTGGATGTTTTGGCTGCATCAGACTTATAGGAATCCTTACATAACGGGTGAATGACTTTTCTTAAAAATATATCAATATGATACACGTTGGAAAGATTTAAAAAATACTGAAATTAATGGTGAATTTTTTTTTAAAAAAATAATTGCAGTACCGGTGAAGGGTGGTTACTTACAACACAACAACACAAAGAGGAGATTAACCAAACTTATTCAAACAGTAAACTGGATTAACCACAACAATGATACTAAGAACACAAGTAATGAGTAAGAGACAGAACAAGAGAACACAAGAGATTGGGTTTCAAGGATGCAGTATATTGCTTTCTCAAGTTCTATTACAAGTGTTACAAAGCATAAAGAAAGATACTAGAACATGGAATACTTATACTACAACCAACAGCCGGCTATACTTTGAAAGCAGCTGGATACAATTGACTAGACACAAACAAAATCAATTGTAGAATCAAAAGGCATATCTGCCTTTTGACTTGTGACTATGACATGCCATAGCTCACATCCTAATATATTACAAAAAGGATAAAAGTACATAAAGTAGAAAGCATGGACTCAAGACCTCAATGTACAGTTACCAAAAGCATGGACCTTTCACCAACTCATGTAAGTTGGTGACTTTACAGAGTTGCAGCGGAAAGGTGGTCCAGCTTTATGGTAAAGTACATCGGATAAAGGCATATCTCTAAAAGTCTTCGGAAGAAATCTGTCTTCACTATTTGGCTTCGGAAGACTTTGTCTCTGAAGCTTCGGAAGACTTCACTTTTGGCTTCGGAAGATATTGGTCTTGGCTTCGGAAGATTTTACACTTAGAATATTTCTAGTGCATGGTGTAAAACTTCCGAAGCAATTCTTCAGTTCTTTAGTGCATTGCTTGCAGAGAGACTTTGGATGTTTTGTTGCATCAGACTTATAGGAATCCTTACAAACTCCCCCTAGGCTGATGCTACCAAAACATTTAGAAGATCTTCAGATGTTAGTAGTCTTCAGCACAATGATGGTCAGGATCATTCAGACTTTCATAGTATCTTCTCATCTCAAAGAGATCATGCAGAGGTAAGTTGATTATGTCTTGCCATGTATAGACATTCTCAACACCTTGATCTCTGATTACATGCCATCTTTCTGGATTGGTAGAGAAGGTCCAGGATAAGATGGGTGTCTCAGCTGCAAGAGGAGCCACTTGTATTGGAGTTGATTGGGCTGCCTCTTCATGCACTTCCTCAGGTTGATCTGACTCAGCCTGAGGTGTAGAGGTAGATGATTTAGGCTTCTTCTTCTTAGACTTTGGTTTAGAAGCCATCCTCTTCTTCCTCTTAGAGGACTTTAACTGAGAAGACTGGTCTGCAGCACCTTGTTGATCATCCTTGTCTTTCTCAGTTGGGTGTTCCTCCCTCACAGGTTCAGAAGGAGAGGGAGTTTGACCCTGCTGTGGATCAGAAGATGAAGCTTGCTGAGGCTCAGCAGGAGGTCCGGGTTGTGTTGTCTCTGATTGTTCAACCTTAACCTCCACTTCAGGTGGGACTTGACTTGGAAGAGAGTGTAAGTCAATCAGCTCTCCACTCTTGATCTTCTGCTTGATTACCATGATATGCTCATCCATTGTGGATAGAGACATAGGGCCAAGTCTCCTTCCGGAGAATCCATACAGCTTCAAGAAGCTCATCATCCTTTGTCTGTCAGCAGACTTCTTCATACTCTTTTGGATGATGGCTCTTGACTTTGCAGCCTCTTCCCTCATCTTTCTCTTTGTAGCTTTTTGTTCTTTGAGCACTTGAAGTTCAAGCTGTTTGAGATACTCAAACTCAATGTACTCAAAGGACAAGGGAAGAAGTGCAGATGCCTGGTAGAGACCTGTGGCACTCAGGTAGTTGATCATGTTTTGTCTGTCTGTTTCTTTGTCTACCTGAGGTTCTTGTGTTGAAGCCATAGTCTCTTGCACAGGACTTTCTTGAACTGGGGAGAGAGTAGGAGCATGCTTGTAGAGTCTTTTCTGTCTCTTCTCCTCTTTGAATTGGAGAAGTAACCTTGCATCCTCTTTTTCTTTCATCTCTCTTGACACTTCCATGTCAGCCAGTTCATTTAGTTGCTCTAAGGGGAGAGATATAATCTCATCTATGTCATAGTTCCTGGTCTGCAGGTAAGTAATCCTGACTGCCCTCAACTCATCATCTTGAGTATTTGGTCTTGGGGGCAGCCCTGATTGCAGCTTGCATAAAACCTGAAGACCCAGAGGAACTTTCTCCCCTTAGCTTCCTCTTCCTCTCTCTCTCCTCCTCCTCAATTTCCTCAGGAGTCAAAATCCTTTTCCCTTTGTCACCCACAGACCTTTGTGACTCAGGGTGGATAGAGGTTTGGCTTTCATTGCTTGGTGTAGCATCCATGCTCTGGCCAGAGAGAGGTTGTGAGACACCTTCACCAGCAGGTGTTTCACTGAGGGAATGAATTTTGAAGCAGTTGTTGGTGTGACAGGGCTCTCAGGCTCTATCACTGGGCCTTCAGCCAAGGTTTTCCCTTTGAAGCTAATCTCAGGGTCTGCCTCAGCATCCAGTTGACCAATGACATTACCTGATTGCCTTTGTCTCCTTCTTAGGCTGAACTCTTCAGTAATTCTGTCTTGAATTCTGAGTGCCAACCTGTCAGCTTGTCTTGATTTGCTTGGATTGACAAGTGGCATGTTGACCAGATCAAGACCTTCATAGTAGTTCAAGGTTTTAAAATCAAATACTTCTTGTTGCCCTTGAACTCTGTGAAGAATGAGGGCTCTTCTATCAGCATCATACCTCCACCAATGATGTAGTTTGAAGTTCCTTGAGGTGGGGATGACATAGCCCTTGGTATACCTTCCTCAAAGAGACTCCTGATGATAGAGTCTATAGAGTCCACATTAATGTGAACTTGAGGAAGTTGCTGAGTATGCACAATTGCAAGTGAGGATGGTGAGTCCTCAATGTTCATACTCTCTGAAGAACTCCCAGGTTCTGTGTCTGTAATGACTTTCTCCCCTCTTTTTGGTAGCATCACCCTCTTGCATAGGTGAGCTAGAGGTTAGGTCAACCACATTCACAGGTTCTTGTGTTCCTGGTTGACTCTTCTTAAAGGTCTCCCAGCTAGTTTTTCCCTGAGATAAGATATCTCAAGTTGCTGATCATTGACCCTGTTTTGAAGGGTAGTCACCTGAGATTCAAGGTGACTAACCTTAGAGACTAAATAGGAGCATGTTTTTGACAGTTTTTGCACCTTTAGTCTCAGATTCCCCTCTTCTTCATCAGAAGAATCATTGGGGGATGAGATGATTGGACCAAAGTCCTCTCTCTCACCACCAGCTTCAGGTTCTTGGCTGCTGATTTTCTCTGCTCATTGACATTCTCAGTTGAGATGTCAATGGGCTGAGTTGCCATGGTTGAGGTCTTAATAATGTAATCACTTGCAAAAGTGAGAGCCTCTTCCATATGGATATCCTGAACAGGTTCAGAAGTATCCACCTCAGTTATAGGTGACTGATGTGGGCTAGACTGAGGAGACTCAGGAGTACTCATCTCTCTTTGAGTAGGGGAAGAGAAGAGAGACTCATGGTACTCACTGAAACCTAAGTCTTCATCAGTATAGAAGGAAAGGTTGGGAATGGGTTGATTTAGATCTAAAGGCTGGGGATGGTAACTGTCCCCTAAGGTTGTTCACTTGAGTGTTGAGACTCAGAGTGAAGGCTTAAGGCAGTTGGGCTTGTGAGCTCATCAGGGTGAGCATGAGGAACCTCAGCCCTGATTGTTGAAGAGATGGGAGTGGTTTGCTCCTCAGGGGAAGTGGGAGCTCTAGTGTCCACTTCCTCCTGTATAGGTGAGTATATGGGGACCTGCACAGACTCAATAGCTTGAGCAGGGGTTCGTTTGGATTTTCTTTGGTAGGTGAGGGTTACTTGAGGCCTTTTTGGTGGTAGAGAGGTAGAATGTGGGTTCAACACTAGCTTGTGTTTAGGTTGTCACCTTGAGCAATGAGCTCTAACATTTTGGGGACAAGGCTGTTTCTACCCCTGAGAAGCCTACAGTTGGCTTCTTCATGATTTTAAAGATGTCGGGCTTCATCTGTCCCAATTTAAGAATATTATATGTTTCCCTCAACTGTGAGCCCAGTTCACAGTTGAGAATGTGTTGAACATATCTAGGAAACATATAATACTCTAAGGAGTCCAAGTTAGCAAGCAAATTAGTATAGACAAATTGAGAGTACCTGAACTTGACCCCTTGAACCATTCCATGCACTATGAAGGAGAGATCCTCAGGAATCTGGTCCCACCCTCCATGCTTGTTTGACAAGCTGTGGATAACCACATGGAGTAGGTATTTCCACTGGGATGAGACCTTCCCTTTCCTGAAGGTCTTTACAGAGAAATCTCCCTCATAGCCCATCTGCTCAAAGGAATGATTGACAGCTTCCTTTGGGAAGGACAACTCACCTTCTTCATCATCCAGCTGCAAATGAGTGTTGATGATGGCCGGAGTGATGAAGATTGTCCTCCCTTGCACTGTGGCAGACAGTGCCTTCTCCCCATCCATGATGACCTCTTGGCAGGTCTTCCAAAATTCAAGCAGATGATCCTCATAGAGAGTAGGATCAATGGTTAGGGAGGTGAAGTAATTTGATAAAGCTAAGAACTGGCAAATCTCTGAGAAACTTTCATCTTTCTCAGAGCTTAACAGAGCAACCTGGTTGTGTTGCCTGTGAAGTTGCATGGAGAAATCTGGGTTGTTTCTGCGGTTAAGGTTGGCCATTTGAGAAGCTTAAGGATGAAGAAAGGTGAAAAGCAAAGGCGGTTTGGGAATTAGGTTTGAGGAATAGTAGAATTGAAGAAGATAGTGAGGGAGAGGGGGAACCGTTGGGTATTTATGTGAAAAGGATTTGAACCAAAGTTAATGAAAGAGGATAAACTTTGAAATCCGAATGTCGGTCCCACCTCTGAAAAAGTAGTTTACTTTTGCTCAAAAAGTAGTTTTCTTGGAATTCGAAAAGCTTCCGAAGGTAAATTATCTTCGGAAGTTTTAATGAAAAAGCTTCCGAAGCTAAAATGACTTCGGAAGATTTTCCTGAGAATCTTGAAAATTTTGCTTCGGAAGAGAAATAAACACTTGAATGCTTTGTATATAAAACAACAAAGCTTCCGAGAGTTAATTTTGCTTCGGAAGGAAAAAGTCCTTAAAAACAAATAAGTGTCTGAGACAAGTATTTAAGCTTCGGAAGATAGATTGAAACTTCTTCCGAAGGTAAAATTTCTTAAACAGAAAATATATCTTCCGAAGATCAAAAATTTTCAAGAATCTAAGGAAAGTCTTCAAAAAGGATTTTATATCCAAAGAAAACATGAGCTTATGAAAGTGATGAACTAGACAACTTAGGACACACATATTTTAAGAAATAATTAGAATTAGTTTTAAGAAAAGATCTACTCAAAGTTAATCATCCCAATAGCTGATATTAGATATTTAAATCTCTGTTCATCAAAAGCTTTTGTAAACAGATCAGCATATTGTTCATCTGTATGAACTTTGACTAGTTTAATTAATCCCTTTTCATAGTTATCTCTTATTAAATGATACCTGATATTGATGTGTTTGGTCCTTGAGTGCTGCACAGGGTTCTCAGTGATAGAGATAGCACTATTGTTGTCTATGTGGATAGGAGTCTCCTTGAAGTTAAATCCATAGTCCAGCATCTGATTTTGAATCCAAAGCACTTGAGCACAGCAACTTGCAGCAGCAATGTATTCAGCCTCAGCAGTTGATGCAGACACACAGGATTGTTTCTTGCATTGCCATGAGACAACCCTTCCACCAAGGAATTGACATCCCCCAGATGTAGACTTTGCAGTCATGTTGCAACCACCATAATCACTATCTGTATAAGCATACAGATTGAAGTCAGGATTCTTTGGATACCATAAACCAAGTGTTGAAGCACCTTTGAGGTATCTTAGAATCCTTTTGACAGTGATGAGGTGAGACATCTTAGGGTTGGCTTGATATCTTGCACAAATACATGTAGCAAACATGATATCAGGCCTGCTAGCTGTAAGATACATAAGAGACCCAATCATAGCCCTGTATAAGTGTTCATCTACACACTCCCCCTCAAGATCAGGTCCAAGGGAGTGGTTTCTGGCTATGGGTGTCTTAGCAATCTTACAATCAGTCATGTTGAACCTCTTGAGTATGTCCTGAACATACTTTGACTGACTTATGAAGATACCATCTTCAACTTGCTTCACTTGAATTCCCAGAAAGAAATTGAGTTCTCCCATTGCACTCATTTCAAATCTGTCTTTCATCAGCTTCTCAAAGTCTTTGCAGAGCTTTGGATTAGTTGAACCAAAGATGATGTCATCTACATACACTTGAACTAGCAATAAGTCATTTCCCTGTCCTTTGATGAAGAGAGTTCCATCTATAGTACCTCTCCTGTATCCATGTTTGCAAAGATACTCAACAATGTCTCATACCACTTCCTGGGTGCCTGATGCAGCCCATAAAGAGCTTTGTCAAGCTTGCAGACATAATCAGGATGATCAGGGTCTACAAAACCAGGTGGCTGTTTGACATACACCTCTTCATCAATCACTCCATACAGAAAAGCACACTTCACATCAAGTTGAAAGACCTTGAAGTTCTTGGATGCAGCAAATGCCAGGAATATCCTAACAGCTTCTAATCTTGCTACAGGAGCAAAGACATCAGTGTAGTCAATCCCTTCTTCTTGTGTGTATCCTTGAACAACTAGTCTTGCCTTGTTCTTGATGATAATGCCTCTATCATCCTTCTTATTCCTAAACACCCATTTGGTTCCAATGGTAGTCTTCCCATGAGGAAGAGGACAAAGGTTCCAAATTTTTGCCTTTTGAATTGAAGCAACTCTTGTTGCATAGCTTCAACCCAACTTCCATCCTTTAGAGCCTCATCAACTTTCTTTGGCTCTATCTGGGATAAGAAACAAGAGTGAAGACAAACATTTGCTTCATGGGTTTGTCCTCTTGTTCTTACCCCTGTGACAACATCTCCAATGATGTTTGTGGTGGGGTGAGACTTGTGGATCCTAAGCTGAGGGATCACAGCAAGTTGCTGAGAAAGATCCAAATTTGAGAAATTTAGATCTGGCATAGATGATTCACCCTCCACATCACCACACTTATCAAGATTGACTTGATCCAATGAGTGTGTGACATCATTGATGTTGTCATCTATGGTGTGGTTATTAGCATCAAGAAATTCCTGATCACTTTCACCATCACCATTGTTGTCTTCCACAATTGAGGTATCTTTATCTGGTTGTGGAGCCTCTGAGCTGGAATTTGAAGGCACCCCAGATGTATCAGCTGAATTTGTCATTGTAGTGCTGATAGAAACCTCATTTGCTGAAGTAGTTCCAACTGGAGCTGAAGATGTATGAGTTGAAGGTCTTCCTAGCTCAAATCTTGGATCAGGATCACCTGTATTTAAATTTTCTGCAGATCCTGAAACATTCTCACAAGATTTGTTAAAACAGTTGGTAACTAAATCAAGATCAAATAGCCAATCAGGACCAGAACCAGCCACACAGGGTGTGTGTTCATTGAAAGTCACATTGGCTGACTCCTCAACAATTCTAGTTCTGAGATTGTATACTCTATAAGCCTTAGCTTGGGAAGAGTATCCAATGAAGTGTCCATCATCTGATTTCTCAGCAAATTTGGCAATTTGATCTTTGGTATTCAAGATGGTGCAAGGACATCCAAATGACCTGAGAAAACCAATGAAAGGTTTTCTCTTGTGCCAAAGTTCATAAGGAGTCTTACCATGTGTCTTAACTACTAAAACTCTGTTTTGCACATAGCAAGCAGTGTTTACTGCCTCTGCCCAGAAGGTGATGGGTAGTTTAGAGTCAGACAAAATAGTTCTTGCAGCTTCAATTAGTGTCCTTGGAGCACTATATTGTCTTGTAATACCTTTTTCATCACAAAATGTATCAAGGATTTGATTCTTGAATTCAGTCCCTTGATCACATCTTATGGTTTTGACCTTGTGATCACTTTGATTCTCAATTTTTAAGATGAAATTCTTCAGAATCTCAGGGGTCTCATCCTTAGTTCTAAGAAAGAAAACCCAAGTGAATCTTGTAAAATCATCTGTGATCACCAAACAATAAGAGGTCCTTCCTAGACTCATTACACTGGTGGGGCCAAAGAGATCCATATGTAATAAGTGTAGGGGAGTAGTGATAGAGTTCCTTTCCTTAGGCTTGTGAGATACCTTATGTTGCTTCCCTTTCAGGCATGCAACACAATGATCATCACTTGTAAACTCTTTCTTTGGCATTCCAGTTACCAAATCATGTTTAATTAGTTTATTCATGTTCTTAAAGTTTACATGGCACATTCTTTTATGCCATAGGAAAGACTCATCACTATTGGCTTTAGACAGAAAGCATGAAACTTCTCCAGAGGGAGATGTTTCTTGCAAGTCCATCTTGTACATGTTCCCTTTCCTGGGGGCTCTAAGCAGGATGTGCTCATGAGGAATGACCACTCCAGGCTTGAGAACAATGCAATGCTCAGTAAAGAGCATGTTATGACTCTGATCACAAAATTGGGATACACTCAGAAGATTGTACCCAAGCTCCTTGACAAAGTTTACCTTTTCAATGCTGAGCTTACCATTTGTGACCTTGCCCCTTCCAGAAATGTAACCACCTTCATCTCCTCCAAAAGCAACTGGTCCTCCATCAATTTTCTCAAAGTTATGGAGTAGTGACCTATTGCCTGTCATGTGCCTGGAACAGCCACTATCAATGATCCAGACATTCTTGTTTGTCTTGAGCTGTTCCTGCACAAAGAAAATGATTAGTTACATTTGGAAACCCAAGCCTTACTTGTCTTGGGCTCACTAAGTATAATAGAAGGTAATGCAACAGTAATAGATCCTATGGTTGTGCTAGAAGGATCTTAAGCTGTTGTTGATGGAGAAACTTCAGTCACTTGGTCTTTCTTAGACTTCCACACCACCTTTGGAGTCTTGGACTTGACCTTCAAAACTTCGGAAGCTCTTGGGACTTCGGAAGTTTTGATGACTGAACCTTCGAAAGATTCTGCAGTCACTGCAGCAGACTTCAGTGCTTCAGAAGAATTCCTTTCTTCCGAGACCAACTTCTCTTCCGAAAGTAATTTTCCATTTGCCTTCTTCTTAGATTTGGAGCTTCCGAAGGAAACAGATCTTCCTTCCGAAGTTTGAATCTTCTTGAAACTCTTTGAATCTTTGTCTTGGTCATATGGATAGTACTTTTAGGATTTTATGGACTATCCTTAGCAATGTGAGAGGTACTTTCACACATGACACACAACATTTTCTTCTTCACAAGAGTCTCCTTATGAGAGCAAGACTGTCTTTGATCACATCCCTTCTCCACCTTTATCTTTGCAGATGCTGAGACAGTTCTTATGGGTTGGGAACTGTTCTTGGAGTTTGATGGTTCAGGCTGTGCAACAGTGGTACACAGCAGATCAGTATTTTTCTTGGTACTGAGATGTTTTGAACAAGAACCAGAACTCTTAGCTGAAGAGTTTTGGTTGATGTCTTCAGTCTTTACTACTTCAAACCCTGTAGAGATAAAAACTTGTTTCTGCTTAGAGTCAAAAGTAGCCTTGATCTCTTGAGCCTTCCTTGCTTTTCTTTTGCTCTTCCTGATCAAGTTCTTTCTCATTGACTTGGTCATCACAGTAGTCTTTTTCTCCTTAGAAGGATAGTGGCCCTTCTTAGAATCCTCCTCTTCACTCTTCTCAGAGGAATTCTTTACTATCTCTTCTTCATCCTCTTCACTTATATGATCTATGAGAGGAAGCACATCTTCACAAGTTTCACACCTAGGAGATCTTACAGACAAGATTGTGTGTGCAGGAGCTATCTCATTGGATCCCAGTCCCTGTCTATTTTGATAACACATCTTGTTGTGCAGGGATGAGGATATCATGTTCTTGAAGGTCTCTTCTTCAAGAACACTCTTTTCTGCCCTGGCTTTGTTGATCACAAGCTCAGCCTGGCACTCAGTCAGCTTGGTTATGAGATCTTTGATTTGAGTCCTAAAATCTGTATGCTCATGTTTTAGAACTGAAATGGTTTTCTCTAAGTCCTCTATCTTTAGTTTATAATCATTTTCAGACTTTCTAAAATCAGATTTTAAAATGTTTAAGGACTCAAGATCAGATCGCATCTCCAAGTTATCGGACCTGTATCTGTTAACTTTAGCAATGCATTCAGGAGTACAGAGATGTTCCAATACCTTGGCTTCATCATGATCTGTCATTAGTGCTTGGTTTGGAGAAGCATCTTCCACCTGAAAGCTCCAGTCAAAGCCTCCTTCTTCAACAGCAACAGCAGCTTGTTGCTTTGGCTTCTCATTCTGAGGGGCTTTCTCAGTGTAGTTTGGTCTGGTTTGTGTTTGGCCACCATTTGTTTTAGGTGCCTTACACTCTCTAGCAAAGTGGCCCATCAAGTTACAGTTGTAACACTTGATTTTGCTTTTGTCCAAGCCAAACTTTCCACTGGTTGCATTGCTTGGAAACCTCCTTCTAGTTCTCTTGTAGAACTTCTTGGCTCTATGAGTGAGAAGAGCCATCTGCTGGACTATTTCCATATATTCCAAGATCATTTGGATGGATACAATCCAGGTCTTCAAGAGTGAAAAGAGAGTTGCCACAAATTTCATCAAAAGACACAAAGGCTTGAGAAGAGTTTGTCTCTTAGAATGGGCTTCCTTGAGTGTAGTTCTCCCTGGGTGTCTCTGGGAAGGTGATGAAAGGACCCTTTGGTGAGTTGTCAGGGTAGCATATGAGATGATATTGGGGTTCTATGCTATCCCTTTTAACCACATGCAGGGCTGAACCCAATTGATTGTTGGAGTTGCCAATTGAACCTTGCATGTTCATCTCCATCTGGTAGCCACTGAGAATCCCATATAACTCTGTCAGAGTAAGAGTTTTGAGATTTTCAGTCCTCTTGATCACCACACAATAGTATGTCCATTGCCTAGGAAGTGAGGACATGAACTTCCTTACAATGTCTCTATTTTCAAGAGGAACTCCTCCATCCACAAGGGTATCCACTATCTCAACATACCTGAAGTATTGTTGAGTCATGGTTTCACCTGTTTTGAAGGTGAAGTTTTCAAACTGCTGCTTCAGGAGATCCTTCTTGTTCTCCTTGGCTTCAGAGGAGCCTTCATACATCAGTTTTAAAGCATCCCATAGCTGTTTAGCTGTTTTGCACTTCTTGAAACCTCTGTACACAGAGTTTGGAAGGGTAGTTTGAAGAGCAGTCATGGCTTTTCTGTCAATCTCTACTCTCTTCCTATATTCATCAGAGTAGTTAGCCACATCTTTGGGGATCATACCAGCACCAGTAGCAGAAGGAGTGTTAGGTATGAAAGGTCTATTTTCAACAGACTCCCACATTCTTGAGTCTAGAGACCTGATGAAACCTTCCATTCTCATACACCAGGTATCAAAGTCATCAAGAGTGATCAGTGGGGACTTGTTCATGGTTCTAGTTTCCATATCAGTCTTGGAAATGGCTGCCATTTGAAAGTTTAGTATTTGTGTGTGTGAGGGATCTTAAGATGGTTAGATCTTATATCAAGAGCCTGAGAAGCTCTGATACCAATTGCAGGACCGGTGAAGGGTGGTTACTTACAACACAACAACACAAAGAGGAGATTAACCAAACTTAATCAAACAGTAAACTGGATTAACCATAATAATGATACTAAAAACACAAGTAATGAGTAAGAGACAGAACAAGAGAACACGAGAGATTGGGTTTTAAGGATGCAGTATATTGCTTTCTCAAGTTCTATTACAAGTGTTACAAAGCATAAAGAAAGATACTAGAACATGGAATACTTATACTACAACCTATAGCCGGCTATACTTTGAAAGCCAGCTGGATACAATTGACCAGACACAAACAAAATCAATTGTAGAATCAAAAGGCATATCTGCCTTTTGACTTGTGATTATGGCATGCCATAGCTCACATCCTAATATATTACAAAAAGGATAAAAGTACATAAAGTAGAAAGCATGGACTCAAGACCTCAATGTACAATTACCAAAAGCATGGACCTTTCACCAACTCATGTAAGTTGGTGATTTTACAGAGTTGCAGCGAAAAGGTGGTCCAGCTTTATGGTAAATGACATCGGATAAAGGCATATGTCTAAAAGTCTTCGGAAGAAATCTGTCTTTACTATTTGGCTTTGGAAGACTTTGTCTCTAAAGCTTCTGAAGACTTCACTTTTGGCTTCGGAAGATATTGGTCTTGGCTTCGGAAGATTTTACACTTAGAATATTTCTAGTGCATGGTGTAAAACTTCCGAATCAATTCTACTTCAGTTCTTTAGTGCATTGCTTGTAGAGAGACTTTGGATGTTTTGTTTTGCATCAGATTTATAGGAATCCTTACAATAATATCGTGAAAAAGTTATGAAAATTTAAAAAAATGATGAAGATGACATATGACTTGCATGTGACTTAAATGTGTGGCTTATATTGGTTCATACACGTCTCACGAAAAAACCTAGTTCTCAAAATGATGAAAAAACCTAGTTCACGAAAATGACATGTGACTTGCATGTGTGACTTATATTTAATAATTTACGAACCACAGTAACTAATAAAACACTTAAACATTAGGATTCAAGAGTCATACATAATACAGATACACATTGTTTACTTCTCTTTCTCTGTGTATGCGTTTTATAATCTTAACAGAATGTTGAAGCTGAAAAAATTACATCCTTGTGTTTGTGTGCACGCCTCACGACCTGCTACTTAATTACATTTTAAATAAAAAATAGTAAAAGGAATAAAAAGTAAAACGTTTTGTTTTATAAGTTTAGGTCATGCATGGGATCATGAGAGGGTGTCAGGTCAACCAGATCCTGATATACGCAATATTATCCTACATTTTTTAAAAATATTTTTTGTGACTAATACTTGTAACCTTAAGGTCACATTACAACAACTTTATTATTGGTTTTGAAGAACTAATGAGTGTGATCAATTGAACATCAAAAAGTAAACTGAAAAAAATAAATTTTCGTATTTAAATTCTCTAACTAGAAAACAAATGGCCATGAAGTAGAAAACCAAAAAAAATGAAAACTTTTGTAAGTTTATAATATATAAATTAGAAACTTATTAGGTATCTTTTTCTTATAAAAATATATTTTTGGGGAAGTTCAAATCTTAAGAAAAATAAATTACATAACGAGTAAAATGATAGTTTGTAGAATATGTAAAAAGTAATATGAAAAATAAGCTTAATCGCTTAAAACTTATAAGTCGTATGATGTTAATATATGAAGCTGTATGAAGAAATGATATGTTAAAGTTTGATTATTGAAGTACCAATCACTGGATGGCTGATGCTCGATAAATTCAAAAATTATTGTATTTGTTTTAATATGAACTAGGATTGAATCCCCGCGCGTTGTCGTGGGGCGGGGTCTTTTTGGAGCGTCGTGGAAACCATATTAGCACAAAATAGCAAGAAATCAGTAACATATTTCGAGTGTCAAAATGCCACAACCTTTTTAAACATAAGAGTATATTGATTTCATACATCGACCAATAATTACACAAAAAGATAGTTTGGTTAGATGCATACGTGATATACCGACTAACAATTTTAGAGAAACATATTTATCAACTTTCATAAAGTAAATAATAAATTGTTTAACTTTGAAATATAATCACAAAATTGTTTTTCTAATTTTTTAAGGGTGAATGTTTAATGATTATTATAATAAATATAATCTATATGTGATCACTTATTTAGTAAATAATAAATTTTTTAACTTTTTTATAAATATAATCTTTTGTTTACTCATGTATTGATATATTTAAAAGTAGTACCAACATTTTAACTTGAAATCTTGCATTTATGCTTTAAATTTTCATTTCAAATTATTTGAAATACTACCGTAAGAAAGCATATATGTGTCTTAATTGTTAAATATCAAAATTTAAAGATAATGTTAAATGAAACCACCATCACTATTCCCCATAAAAGCACAACTCTAAATCATGATCTTCATTTTCAACAGAACACTACCACAACACACAACCAATGAGAATCACTCACCTATATGATCACCGATATGTTCTCCGATGACATATCTCTTACTATCATCGAGCTCGGCCTTTGCCACCATCGCCGCCTGTAACCACTTAGCTGCCTCCAACATAGCGAGATGAAGGATCGACCACCGCTAACCACCCCCAATCATGGTGGGACAAGTCATTATCGTCATTTTCATCATCGATTTGCTATCAACGGATATTCATCTCTTCATCGTTCTCTCTCGATCCAAACCACCATCTCCGTATCTAAATCTGGGTTAAAGCACCTCACCGACTACGACCTTTTTTCTCTCTCGCGGTTAGTACCATTTGACCTCCCACCAAGAGCCACCAAACCCATTCTGTGGTGGTTGTAACCCTCTTGTCTCTCTACATACTTATGGAAAGAAAGTATGATAAGGATCTCTTTACAGACAATCAAAATTTAGTGCTCACTGTAAGAAGCTCTAAAACTTCACTGTATGCACCGACATACAGTATTAATAATATGTATAATATAACACTCCCGGTGTTGTTTTTATTCTAGATCATTTCGAAATAATACTGCATTAGTGTTATCATATATATTTCTTATAGCCTTTTATACTTGAGCATATCTGATAAAAAAACATGTACTGTGTTAAACGAATCATAATTGTCAACAATGGTAAACCCTAGTTTATTCAACCCTAACCAAATGTTTAATACTAGAAAATAAAAACTAATACAATTCGTCAAAGCGAGAAACATGAACAAAACATCGAACTCGATAAAACAATGAAAAGACCGACAAACAAGATTAAAGAACAACAAATCTAAAGTCAGATCAGACACGGGTTTTCAACATTATTACGAAAAACCTGATACAATCCAACAAACAAATGATGAAGTCATTGAGAAAGAAACAAGATGAGACATAGGTTAAGGACGACCTCGCTCAAAGGAATACTGGATGACAATCTGATTGAAGAAGACCGAACATCGGCAATCTGTTCTGGACAACAGCCTGGTGTTGAATTGGGACCCCTCCCCCCCCCCCCCCCCCCCTCCAATTTATAAATCAACACCCGGGATTCTATACGAGTCGTATAGCTCTATACGTGTCATATATGGGGTCGTAATATGAGGTGTATAACCCATCAGACATCCCCCTGAATTTCCCGTGTCGAAATATGCTATACGCGTCGTATAGGTGTATTGTGTCGTACAGGGCTATATGAGACGTATAGCCCTCTGACAGACCCCATGAATTTTTCTCGTTTTTAGTGTCATTGACCCTATACATCACGTATAGGACTATACAAAACGTATAAAGACTGTCGATTTATAATAGTGGGTGTATTAATATTAGAACCATAAAATAATTCCACACAATTTCCACCAGAAGCCTTTTTTGTTTTTATATGTATGTGAACTTAACCATTGGTGCCCAAATAGAAATCTAATCATTAGATCTTTATATCATTTGAAGCTTTAGGACATAGCAACCTTTAGCCCAAACTAACCATAAGCCCAAGCCCAACTCATATACTAACAATCCAACTCAATCGATCTCAATTCAACCTGGTAATAAAAACATAAACATAAAAAAGATGTTCATACAAATCTTGTGTTTGGCTTTGAATTGAAATAGACATATTTTATCAATACATCCTGTAATTACATAGTTTAACCCAATCCAAAAATGGTCTAATTAGTTATACGACTATTGTTCATAAATTGTTTTTATTATACAACATACGTCAAGTTGGCAATTATAAGCAACCAGTGGGTTTTGTTTGCGTGTTTCAGCAGCTCGATTTTATATAAAGATTAGATCAAAATATAATGCATATTGATTTGTTGCATCTTTATATATTGATTTGAATATTTGATCCTGCCCAAAACAGAATCTGATAAAAAGCCTAATGTACACACTGCACACTATATAATTGTTGCAGCCCATGAACTTGTAGCCCATAAATTATACCAATATTAAGATGGTTTTGGGCAGATTGAGTAGTTGTTTGTTGGACACTAGAACGACTGAACTTGTTCACAACCTGAGTTAGAAAGAAAACATTTTAGAGCGTCTACAGTGATTGACCATATTAAGCAAATCAACCATGAACGGGAAGAAATATCATTGTGACCGTAAGTAGGACCTGATTCCGAACGATCTATCCATAAAGAGGAGTTATCAACCCGAAAGGAAATACGACACGAGATGGGTCCAGGTTGCATAACCTCTAGAAACGTTCAAGGCTTCCAGACATTTGGCATCGTTAGATACTACCTTAATTTCAGCCTCAATGTTGTTATAAACTTTTGTCCAATGTTTAATGCTTCTACTATTAGTTAAACCCAAATCTGAATTCACAAGCACAAAGAAAGGAGTAGCAAATGCAAAAAAAAACCTGAGGAGGAATGATTATTGCAAAATCATCGAATTTCTAAGCTTAAAAAGGCAAGTCAAAAACAAATATACTCATAAAATATTTACAATTATTACAATACACTTACAACAAAAATCCTTGAAATTATACAAATTTATATCCCTTGAAATTATAAGTTTCTTTGAACTATTCACATTATAAACCATCTTTGTTTATGGGGTTCAATTAGCTTTAATTAGAATAATCAACAAACTAGAGTGGATCATTTGATTCAACTTGTGTGATAAAAATTGTAGGAAACAGGTTCACTTTTATATTAAAATATAGTAATTATAACGATACTTTCGTGAGTCATGTGAAATATTCTAGTAAAATACCGTTTACAAATACAACTAGAAAAATAAATATAAACAATATTTATGTACCAAACTTGATTCGAACATCCGTCTTTAGTATATACTCCAATGAGTCTTCATATAGTATTTTTGACATGAGTATTCATCGTGTACGAATCTTCAACTATACCCCTTGACTGCAACAATTAACAAACAAAAAATTGACAGTTGTGGCTGAGGATCATGTTAGACACGGGTCCCTTAAAACAGATTTCACGTCTATACTCAAGACAACGTGTCTGTCTCCCATGGTAAAACAACCAAAGCAGTATGTATTGCCGGAGAGTGCCTCAAGCCCGAGAGATCACATGGTAAAATATGTGTTATGATGTTATGTGTAAAAAAGTTAAAGATAATGGTGTAGGAAGAACGAGTTAGAGAGTGCTCATCTTTAAATTTCTATAAAACTTGTTGACACTTAAGAAAATAAATTTCTTCTTCTTTTTTTTTCATCATGAGTTTAGTTATATACTCATGCTAAAAAACTTTACATTAATATGAGTTTTATGATTCACAACCAAAACTTCCATTTTTATTTATGAAATGTGTTATGAGACTAAATTAAAACTTTCATTTTATTCATGACATGTCTAATATTAAATTTAATAAAAATTATGATTTATAATAAACATTTATAATATTTATTAAAACACTTGGTCAAAACATAAAACATTTATGTTAATCAATACATGGCTTTATTAGCATTATGCAAGAAATTACAAATATTTCCTACTATAATCACCCAAGTTTCACTTTTTTCATTCCAACCACTCAACTTCGAGCATCAATATCTAATTTATCTTAACTTCAGTTTGGACACGGTATAGTTCGTTACAAAACAAAGACTTAAACCAATAAATAAATAACTATTTATATAACAAATACATAAATATAATTATATGTGTCTAAAATTCCAACAATCCCCCACATGAATGGAGATCGATAACACACAAAATTCCCAATGAAAACTCGACAGTTGAGTCTTGCAGGATAGGTAGGTGTTCCCATTGAACCTTCCTATGTGATGCATCTTTAGCTTACTGGTGGTGTGTAGACGCGATGTCTTTGAACAGACCCCGGTTTGTGTAGACGACAATATACATTCACACAAGACTCTCCCTAGTCGGGCACATCCCATAATTGTCCTATCCGTTATGGTCATGGATCACTATTCTGGTTCTGCGAGAGCTCTAGGATTTGTGCCTCCCCACAATTTCATTTGAAGCGACCCCACTTCTCTCTAACATAAGTGATTTCATGAATCATTAAAAGTATCATGGTTATATTTGATTCCCACAATCATTCAACCTGAATATGCTTAACCTCCCTTTGGTCATTGGTTAGGGGTACTTCCTAGAGTGAATAGACAAGGAAGTTTGTGATTCCCTTTTAGTTTTAGGGTTATCCCCTATAGTGACTCCGTTGGTCATATGATTAAGTTGTACTATTGAACCTAGATCTTGAGATCTCCAGTCAGCTAGGTTAGGTTTCCCTCATATTCCCCTTTCCCTAAGGGCTTTAGTCCAATTCCTCTCTATCTCGTCTCGTTTCAACTCGCAGGTTGTTGGATCCAAAATTATTATCTATCACTTTGTCAAATCGATATAGATAACTTCAACTAAGATAAGTTTTCATGACGTGTTCTTAACTAGTAAGTTAACAATGGCTATTTTGAACCTTATAAGTGTATTTGAATAATACAATTTTTATTTCAAGACGAACACATCTCCTTATGCATTTAATAGTAGACATCTATCAAGATTCTAAATATAGCCAATTAAAATCCGAGTCTATCATAAACTCTTTATGACCTTTGTGTACTACACTAGATCATGAGTTTGTAATATATTTTTTTAAATCCATATTGCTAAAATTTCATTTTCAAATGCAAGACACCCCCACATTTAAGTGTTATTAGATAACATCCATATGGGGTAATGAAAGGTTCTCCCTTTCTAAATAGGTTTGAGAAACTTCTCACAAAACCGTTTCCCCCACATTTAAGTGTTATTGGATAACATCCATATGGGGTAATGAAAGGTTCTCCCTTTCTAACTAGGTTTGAGAAACTTCTCAAAAAATCATTTCTTTTGGTTTAGAAACAAAACTCGTTTTCCTTTAATCCTCTCACCCACAGGAAAGTCACCAGACATGACGCTAGACCCGGTAGCCGCCTCAGCACCAACTAAGCAGCATCCAGTCGGTAGCAACTGCCGGACCTCGACATTAACACAATAGGTTGGTAGCCACTCAAAAGGAAGCTCGGTACCAATCTAGCACACACACACTTTGGTGGTTGTCATTGAGTTAAGACCAAGATTTCGGTACCATCTGTCAAAACTACTCAGCTGACTTTCAAGCACAGCAGTGGAGTGTTCGAAGTGCAAAGCCCACCATCTTCCCTTTGACTTATAAAGACTTAATAATAAGTCTTGATGCAATTCATTTTGGTGAACACATTTATCATTAACAATATGAATGAATTTGTTTACATTTGTATTACATTAAGACAGAGATAAACACATTGACACTCAATAATATGCAATTCATAAAGTTTGCTTGGATTATTAACACACATGTCTTGTTGTTCCCTTTAAGCTATGTATAACTAGGATACTTTCTCAAACAAAAGAAAAATCCACTACATAACTCTAACAACATTAAGACGGTAGAGGGATCTACATTTAGATCTTTCAGAATGAATTTAGCTAAATTCATTAAAGATAACATATATTGATTTTATATGTAGATTTATCCATATTTGTAAATTTTTATGATAACTTCAAATGAAGTTTATTGGTATATCTCATGTTTGTGTATTTCATTTCAATCTCATAATATGGTAAAACATTTGATATTTCATCTTTGACACTTAAACAATTCAACAACTCTCAAGTTGTTTCCTATGCAAATCTCTTATTGTACTATCCATTTAAATTTATATATTTCCTAAACGTTATATAATTGACGTTAAAAATTATTTCCCTCAAAATCATTTTGAACGTTATAATAGAAATTGATTTTTTTTTCATTGTAAATATTGCATGTGTTATCTTAAGATATTAAACACAAATAATAATACAACCGAAATTAAAATGTAAAGTGTAAAACACTTTTTAATAATAATTCAAACGAATAAAATTTCATCTACAAATCAAATATCAAAGTGTTATTATCTATAACACTTTCATCATTGTAGCAATGATATCGATTTTGTGGCATGTTTTAAGGTACTCCCTCAATAGTAATTCATGAACTCATATAATTAAGTTTATCATTTCATCTTGAAACTCTAAATTTAAATAGTTAAAACCGACCCAAAAAATAACAACAACGACATGTATACTAAAGTAGTTAACAAATATTTCTATTCACAGCAGCCTCTAGTTGTTTTTTTCCTTAATAATTTCATCGAGACTATAATATGGTTCGAGACGTGATTCTTCTCACATGAATAGCTAACCATTGTAGATTGCAAAACACATGTTTTATTCAATCAAAACATTTCCTATGTTTGCAACTATTTTAAAAATGTATCGTATTTATTTTATGTCTTGATCACAAAAGTCAAGACCATAAACTCCAAAAAAAGTTTTATTATATAAATTTTTATCTAACACGCTTGTTAGAAGACAAACAATTACAAACGTTTTTTATAATTATTTTTTAACACTTTTCGATTTGTAGAATAAACCGTTCTAACACATTTATTAGAGAATAAATGATTAGAAAAACGTTTTTAAACATATTTTGGTTTATATACATTAACCGTTTTTAACAAATTATTACAATAATCAATTTAAATATTACCGTTCTTATTAAATAAACCGTTTTCTAACACGCTTGTTAGAAAATAAATGATCATAAATAACCTTTTAAGCTTATCGGTTAAAATAACCACTTCTAACCCGCATGTTAGAAATAAACAAATACAAAGATCGCTTTAAAAAGCTGTTCGATTTATATAAAATAAATCCAGTTTTAATTTACTCGTTAGAAATAATTGATTACATAATTTGTTTTAAAGCTTTTTGATATATAAAATATAAACCGATTCTAACACGCTTGTTATAAATAAACAACTACAAAACATTGCTTTTAAGCTTGTCGGTTTATATACAATAAACATGCTTCTAACACGCTCGTTAGATCTAAACGATTACAAAATCGTTTGTAAGCTTCTCGGCTCATATAAAATAAACTATTTCTCTTTTTGTTGCAAAACCCTAGTTTAATTTCTTTCTAAAACAAAAATTGGTTTTGCTTAAATCATTGTAGTCATAAATAGTTTTAAAACTATAAACCCATGATTTTTTAATGGCTTTTAGAAATTAACTATCTCTAACACACATGTTAGATATTAAACATTTACAAAAATATTTTAACACATGATAGAATCAAAATTTTATTTGGTAACACAGTATTTTGGATATTAGATTGTACTGCAATCTTTATTAAAATCCAAACACGACGTTGTACTACGTTATTTCCCAAAAAAAATTGTTTGATTTTAACAAAAATCTCAATTAATATTTTCTTTAACATCTCGTGAACCTAAAAAACCATAGTAATAAGGTTTTAAAAATCCAATCACGAAATATGTTTTAAGATTGTAGGAAATAGGTTCACTTTTATATTAAAAGATAGTAATTCTAATGATACTCTCGTTAGCCATGGGAAATATTTTAGTACAATACCGTTTACAAATACAACTAGAAAATAAATATATACAATATTTATATACCAAACTTGATTCAAACATCCGTCTTTTATATATACTTCAACAAGTCTTCATATAGTATTCTTAACATGAGTATTCATCGTGTTTGAATATTCAACTATACCACTTGACTGCAACAATTAACAAACAAAAGGTTGACGGTTATGGTTGAGGATCGTGTTAGACACAGGTCCCTTAAAACAGATTTCGCGTCTCTACTCAAGACAACGCGCATGTCTCCCAGGGTACAACAACTAAAGCAGTATGTATTGCCGGAGAGTGCCTCAGGCCCAAGAAATCACCGGGTAAAATATGTGTTATGATGTTACGTGGAAAAAGGTTAAAGATGATGGTGTAGGAAAAACCATTTAAAGAGTGCTCCTCTTTAAATTTCTATAAAACTTGTTGACACTCAAAAAAATAAATTTCTTCTTCTCTTTTCTTTTCATCGTGAGTTTAGTTATATACTCATGCTAAAAACTTCACATTGATGTGAGTTTTATGATTCACAATCAAAACTTCCATTTTATTTATGAAATATTTTATGAGTCCAAATTAAAACTCTTATTTTATTCATGACATGTTTAATATCAATTTTAATAAAAATTATGATCCATAATAAACATTCATAATATATATTAAAACATTTGGTCAAAACATAAAACATCCATATTAATTAATACATGACTTTATTAGCATTATTCAAAAAATTGCAAAAATTTCCTACTATAATCATACAAGTTTCACTTTCTTCTTCCGATCACTCAACTTCAAACATCGATATCTAATTCATCTTAGCTTCAGTTTGGACACGGTATAGTTCGTTACAAAACGAGAACTTAAACCAATAAATAAATAACTATTTATATAACAAATACATAAATATAATTATTTTGTGTTCAAAATTCCAACAAAAAATAACTGTAGTCACAAAAAAAATTCCCAGAACCACAAATCCATTGCAAGAACAAATGAAAAGATGAGCAACGCCAGAGTTTGATACGATTTAAAAAATTGCAAGAACAAATCCATTCGAGCATGGTTATGCATTCATAACAATTTGAATTAACATAGGACAACACACGTCACCCTCTTATTAAATAAGGAAATTGTAACACCCGGTTATTTTAAAACAAAGACAAGAAATGAAGAATAAGAGAAAGAAAAAGCAATAAAGTCCAAGTGGAGGGACTAAAAGTGTCCAAAAGGACAAATCTTTGAAAAAGTTGGTGTAAAGGTGGGCATGGCCGCCCACCCTCACTTCACATCATTCTATCATTCTTTCATTCGGTTTTAGAGAGAGAGAAAGGAAGAGAGCAGAACTTCGAGTTTTGAAGAAGAAGAAATCAATTCAAGGTAAGAATTCGTGGTTTTTAATTGTTTATGACGGATTTTATCTCGGTTATATGGTTATGTGCTTATGTGTTTGTGTATGTGCTCGGGTGTATGTGTTTGGTGGTGTATTTAGGTGTTTGAACTCAGTTGCAAAAGGGTTACAAAGGAAGAAACACCCAAGTTACATCAGGTGAGTTTCTAGACCCCGGTTTCTACTTGTTTTACACATCTTTGGGGCTGAAAATGTATTTAAAACATTTTTACAATGTTATGTATGTTTACCCGTATGTATTATGCATGTTGGATGTGGGTTCTTAGATGCTTGTAGGTTGTTCATGTTTCGAATTGCCATGTTAAGCTTAGAACAGATAGGTATGAGGAACTGGTTCAAAATTATACTGGAAACATGTTGAACAGAATACCCATGCGCCTAGATAAGGCTCATGCGCCTAGAATTGCCTTAGAAGAATTTAAGTGTATTCCATACGACTGAACAGTAGCTCATACGCCTGAGAATTTCCTTAGAAAAGTATAAGAACAACCCTTGCGCCTAAAGTGGCCCTTGCGCCCAAAGTGGCCCATGCTCCCAAGTGGCCCATGCGCCCGAGTGATCCATACGCCTAAGTGTCCATGCGACCAAATAGGTCATACGCCCCAATAGTGCCCATGCGTCCGAATGGCCATGTGACTAGGTGTCCATGCGCCTAAGTTTTCATGCGTCTGAAGTAATCCATGCGCCTAAGTACCCATACGCCCAAACAGGCCTCATGCGCCTAAATAGTGTCAAAGCGCCTAACACTTAGAATTTATTACAGAATTTTTGGGAGTCTGTGCTTTCAAGGTTTTTGACCGAGGTTGACTAGGGCTTATTAATGATGGGTTTCCTGCATGATTATGATTGCTTATGATTGCCTTATGATTGTTCCTTATTATTATTATTGCCATTATTATTATTACTTATAGTATGTGACTTTACGTGGTATATTTTTTATCGTAACGTAAAGTATATCGTAATAATAAAGAGAAAGAGTAATAAAGAAAAGAAGAGGAACATTAATATAATGTTAAAAAGTCTTGCAAGCTTACAGGAGGTACACGACCATGTTGTCGTTAGCTCAACTGTGTTGCGGGTTAGCTACTCTATTATGCACACAGGACTAGTCAATTGAGATTGGCAGGACCTTTGCAGCGTGTCCTGGGTGATTGGGTCGACCTTGTATACAGTATACAGCACCCTTTCGAGTGATACAGTTGACCCTTTCGAGGTATAAAGTGACCCTTTCGAGGGATATAGATGGCCCATCACCCGTTTTCCATCGCGCATATAGTTGGGGTATTGCTCATTGGTCCATACAGACAGTGAAAGATAAAGATAAAAGAAAACAGAGTAAACAAGGCATACAGTAAAGAGAACGATCAGTATTTGTTCATATAGTTAATGTGTGCTCGCATATACAGTAAAGAGTTGTATTTTACAGAAAAGAGTATTTTCATATACATCTTACCGAAAGTATTTTATTACTTATAAAACTAGAACTCACTCAGCAACGCTGACTTTTATACATTTTCAGTTGGCAGGTAACTATTGCTGAGGATGGCACGAGGGTGAAGCTACTGGCAGGGAAAGACTGACATCCATTCGTATTTTATGTGCTGTTGTTTTGTAATGCAGTAAAACAATTCTTTTGTAATCAGTTAAATGATTATGTATTGCTCAACAACAATGTTTTAAATGAAATGAATGGTTTTTGATAAATTATTTCCGCTGCTTAAGTTTGTATAATTATAATGATTAATGCATTTAATGTTGTGAATGACCAACTGTGAGGTCTCCGGGAACGGGGCCTTACAAGTTGGTATCAGAGCCAAAGTTTAATAGAATTGGGTTAAACAAAATTTTTAAAACCTAAACTTAAACTGAAAATGGGACAAATGGAGAGATGTCAGCCCGAGTTGCTACGTGCCATCATGTTAACCGGTATTATGTGCGCATGCTATTTGATTTATGTACTCTTAGTAGATTTAGATACTGATTAAGTCAGGATAGGAAATGCTTGGGGTATGAAGAGTAAAGTAAGTGGCTAATCACAACTGGCCATTGTAATTAGGGACTTACTATACTTAACATAAACTGAGCTATTACCTTGAATGACCGCGTTAGTGTTTGAATCTTATAGTGTGCTTTAGAGGATGGCTGGCGGTAGATCTTCAAAGGCCTCTTGTGGTGGAGGTCACGGTGCTGCTCCGCGACCTAAGAGAGGGAGACCCAGAGTCGAGAAGGTGGTTCATGAGGGACCAGAGACCCCTCATCCGAAGGGTGGCGACGAGAGCGCCAATCTGAGAGCCTCAATAAAGGAGGCTGTGGTGGAAGAGGTTCATCAGGTCATGCAGACGATTCTACCGTCTGTGATGACCGAAGTGATCAAGGCATTAAAGGAAGGGGAAAGAAAGGAAAGAAACAGGTCCTCGGGAGGACGGGAGCAACCAGAGCCGGAAACGGTTCTCTCTGATGACGAGGAGGAGGAAGAAGAAGAGCCTGCGCCGGAGGCGACCCGAGGCTGTAACTATGGGGTGTTTATGAGATGCAAGCCCCTTACTTTTGAAGGAAACGGCACTGCGGCTGCTGCTCACAGGTGGGTGAGGGAAATGGAGGCCGTTCTCGATATCAGTGAGTGCCGTGAAGATCAGAAGGTGAAATTCGCTACCCACTCTTTTGTGGACTCGGCTTTGTGTTGGTGGGACAACATTGTCCAAGCCGAGGGTAGCAGGGCCATTGGGAGAATGAGATGGCCTGAACTGAAGAAGTTAGTGATCGAGGAATTCTGTCCCCACAGAGAGATGGATAAGGTGGAAAGAGAGTTCCTGCAGCTGGAGGCGGGAACGATGACACACCAGCAGTACACCACGAAATTTAATGAAATGGCGCGACTGGTGCCCGATCAAGTGACACCAGTGTCACGAAAGATTAAGAGATACATCCAGGGCTGCCGGCGGATATCCGTAGGCATATGATCGCCACCCGGCCGAGCACTTTTAGATCGGCGGTTGATTTGGCTGGTAGATTATATGATGAACGCGAGGTGGTGGTGGCTGAGGTGAACAAGAAAGGTGGAGGCAGTGATGCAATGGAAGTCTCCAAAGACGCCATCCGAGATTCGTAGTTTCTTGGGTTTGGCGGGCTACTATAGAAGATTCATCCAAGACTTTTCCAAGATCGCTTCTCCACTAACCAAGTTGACCCGTAAGGATGTGAAGTTCGTGTGGGGTCAAGAGCAAGAAAAGGGCTTTTGAGGAGTTGAAGGCAAGACTGACCCAAGCCCCTGTCTTGTCATTACCCGAAGGAAGCGAGGATTTGATGGTCTATTCAGATGCTTCCTACTCGGGGTTGGGTTGCGTGTTGAATTAGCGAGGTAAGGTGATAGCCTACGCATCCCGACAATTGAAAGTGCATGAGGTCAATTACCCGACTCATGACTTGGAGTTAGCGGCGGTGGTCTTTGCGTTAAAGATTTGGAGGCACTATCTCTACGGGACGAAGTGCACCATATTCACCGACCACAAAAGCTTGAAGTACTTCTTCGAGCAAAAAGATCTGAACATGAGGCAGAGAAGGTGGTTAGAGCTCATAAAAGATTATGATTGCGAGATCCATTACCATCCGGGCAAAGCCAACGTGGTGGCTGATGCCCTTAGCCGAAAAGAGAGGCCCGAGCCGATTCGAGTGAAAGCTTATCAACTAATCATGACCTCTGATGTGATGAAGCAAGTTAAAGAGTTTCAAGATGAGGCACTGAAAGAAGATCATCTTAACTCGGAAAGAATGAGAGGTCTGGTTGGGGAACTGGGTGAAAACACACTTGGTGTTAAGGCCCGATTTGGATGAGTGTGGATTCCCTGTTTTGGGGATCTATGGGCGAGGATTATGGATGAAGCTCACAAGACTCGATACTCTATTCATCCTGGTGCCACGAAGATGTATCAGGATATGAAGAAAGATTATTGGTGGCCGGGTATGAAGCATGATGTGGTGGAGTATGTGAGTAAGTGCCTTACTTGTTTACAAGTGAAGGCCGAGCACCAAAAGCCGTATGGGAAGATTCAACCTTTGGATATACCGGAATGGAAGTGGGAGCACATCACCATGGATTTCATTACGAAGCTGCCGCGTACGCCGAAAGGGTACGATGCCATATGGGTGATTGTAGACCGTTTGACGAAGAGTGCTCACTTCCTACCGATCCGCGAGACATATTCATCTGAGAGGTTGGCAGATCTATTCATCAAGGAGATTGTAACCCGTCATGGTGTGCCGGTGTCCATCGTGTCTGATCGTGACACCCGGTTTACCTCTAAATTCTGGAAGAAATTCCACGATGCCATGGGGACGAGGTTACATATTAGCACGACTTATCATCCCCAAACTGATGGTCAGTCAGAAAGGACCATTCAGACACTAGAAGACATGCTTCGGGCATGTGTGATTGATTTTGGGGGAAGTTGGGATGACCACCTACCATTAGCCGAATTCTCGTACAACAACAGCTATCATGCCAGTATTGGTATGCCACCCTATGAGATGTTATACGGTAGGAGATGCAAAACACCTATTGTTGGGGTGATATTGGTCAGAAGGAATTGGGAAGCGTCGAGGTAATCGAGGCTACGACTGCGAAGCTTGAGAAGATTAAAGCCTTCATGAAGGCCGCCAAAGATAGACAGAAGTCGTATGCTGATAAACGACGCAGACCGATTGAGTTCCAGGTGGGCGACCGGGTTATGTTGAAGGTCTCACCTTGGAAAGGGATCATCCGATTCAGGAAGCGGGGCAAGTTGAGCCCAAGGTATATAGGTCCATTCCGAATTATTGCTCGAGTTGGAGAGGTGGCCTATAGATTGGAGTTACCAGAAGAGTTAAGTGGAATTCACCCGACATTCCATGTATCTCATCTGAGAAAGTGTTTAACTGATGAAGACATGATTGTTCCACTGGAGGATATCGAAATAGACGAAAGGCTCAATTATGTGGAGCAACCAGTGGCAATCATCGATAGAAAAGAGAAGAGACTAAGGAATAAAGTGGTTCCTCTTGTGCATGTACAGTGGAAGCACAGGAAGGGATCCGAGTCTACATGGGAGACTGAGGAGGAGATGAGGCAGCATTACCCTAATCTGTTTGAGGAGTAACAGGTTTCGGGGATGAAACATATATAAGGGGGGGTGGACTTGTAACACCCGGTTATTTTAAAACAAAGACAAGAAATGAAGAATAAGAGAAAGAAAAGCAATAAAGTCCAAGTGGAGGGACTATAAGTATCCAAAAGGACAAATCTTTGCAAAAGTTGGTGTAAAGGTGGGCATGGCCACCCACCCTCACTTCACATCATTCTTTCATTTGGTTTTAGAGAGAGAGAGAGAAAGGAAAAGAGCAGAACTTCGAGTTTTGAAGAAGAAGAAATCGAATTCAAGGTAAGAATTCGTGGTTTTTAATTGTTTATGACGGGTTTTATCCCGGTTATATGTTTATGTGTTTGTGTATGTGCTCGGGTGTGTGTGTTTGGTGGTGTTTTTAGGTGTTTGAACTCAGTTGCAAAAGGGTTAGAAAGGAAGAAACACCCAAGTTGCATCAGGTGAGTTTCTAGACCCCGGTTTCTACTTGTTTTACACATCTTTGGGGCTGAAAATGTATTTAAAACGTTTTTACAATGTTATGTATGTTTACCCGTATGTATTATGCATGTTGGATGTGGGTTCTTAGATGCTTGTAGGTTGTTCATGTCTAGAATTGCCATGTTAAGCTTAGAACAGATAGGTATGAGGAACGGGTTCAAAATCATACTGGAAACATGTTGAACAGAATACCCATGCGCCTAGATAAGGCTCATGCGCCTAGAATTGCCTTAGAAGAATTTAAGTGTATTCCATACGACTGAACAGTAGCTCATACGCCTGAGAATTTCCTTAGAAAAGTCTAAGAACAACCCATGCGCCTAAAGTGGCCCATGCGCCCAAAGTGGCCCATGCGCCCAAGTGGCCCATGCGCCCAAGTGATCCATACGCCTAAGTGTCCATGCGACCGATGGGTCATACGCCCCAATAGTGCCCATGCGTCCAAATGGCCATGCGACTAGGTGTCCATGCGCCTAGGTTTCATGCGTCTGAAGTAATCCATGCGCCTAAGTACCCATACGCCCAAACAGGGCTCATGCGCCTAAATAGTGTCAAAGCGCCTAACACTTAGAATTTATTACAGAATTTTTGGGAGTCTGTGCTTTTAGGGTTTTTGACCGAGGTTGACTAGGGCTTATTAATGATGGGTTTCCTGCATGATTATGATTGTTTATGATTGTCTTATGATTGTTTCTTATTATTATTATTGTCATTATTATTATTACTTATAGTATGTGACTTTACGTGGTATATTTATTATCGTAACGTAAAGTATATTGTAATAATAAAGAGAAAGAGCAATAAAGAAAATAAGATGAACATTAATAAAATGTTAACAAGTCTTACAAGCTTACAGGAGGTACACGACCATGTTGTCGTTAGCTCAACTGTGATGCGGGTTAGCTACCCTATTATGCACACAGGGCCAGTCAATTGAGATTGGCAAGACCTTTGCAGCGTGTCCTAGGTGATTGGGTCGGCCTTGTATATAATATACAGCACTCTTTCGAGGGATACAGTTGACCCTTTCGAGGGATATAGTGACCCTTTCGAGGGATATAGATGACCCATCACCCGTTTTCCATCGCACATATAGTTGGGGTATTGCTCATTGGTCCATACAGATAGTGAAAGATAAAGATAAAAGAAAACAGAGTAAACAAGACATATAGTAAAGAGAACGATCAGTATTTGTTCATATAGTTAATGCGTGCTCGCATATACAATAAAGAGTTGTATTTTACAGAAAAGAGTATTTTCATATACATCTTACCGAAAGTATTTTATTACTTATAAATCTAGAAATCACTCAGCAGCGCTGACTTTTATACATTTTCAGTTGGCAGGTAACTATTGCTGAGGATGGCACGAGGGTGAAGCTACTCGGCAGGGAAAGACTGACATCCATTCGTATTTTATATGCTGTTGTTTTGTAATGCAGTAAATAATTCTTTTGTAATCAGTTAAACGATGATGTATTGCTCAACAACAGTGTTTTAAATGAAATGAATGGTTTTTGATAAATTATTTCCGCTGCTTAAGTTTGTATAATTATAATGATTAATGTATTTAATGCTGTAAATGACCAACTGTGAGGTCTCTGGAAACGGGCCCTACAGAAATCAATATCATCTTAACTATATGAAGCTCTAACTATACTTTGTATGGTACCCAACAATAGCCCTTATAACAGTCTGGTGAAATAACAAAATTAAGCCATTGGTTAAATAACAAAATTAAAGCACATTAAAGCACAACGCTCGATACAATCAGTTTTAATATACATCTCTACTCAGCAGACACAGAGATACAACTATTTTCAAATTCCACTTGTCATACCTAGATGATATTTAGTTGTGATTTCTATAAATAATTCTTGGGGACAAGAATTTTGTTGAGGATGTAGTATTGTTACCTGTACTAAAATATAATGGGTAATAAATGGTTAACTTCTAAATCGCTCCTAACAATGCTTGATTTTTTTTCATAGACTTGAAGTTGCATTTTATTGGTGGTAGAACTAGAACATCTTTGTAGCAGGGTAAATATATAATTTTTGTTCTACAAACTATAACTAGGACGTCCTACTCGTGTCTTTTATAAAATAAAAACCTTAAAATATTATAAAAAATTGCAACGAATTTTAATGACCAGGTTAGAAAATCCTCTTGACCTTCCCTTCCCCTTTGTTTGTGCTTGCTTTTCAGATTAGTCTAAAGCTTTTCGTGTGGTGCAAGATATGCATCATGAAACATATATGTTGTTTATGTTCATCGTGTCTTGACAAACGAGGGGTGTACCAAGATGAAGGGGCATAAGGAGTCATGTGGCTACGGGATGCTTTTCATGGCTAAAGGAATGTGTTATTTTCATCACAAATTTTACATTCAATCAATCATGTGATTATGAATGGTTATGGATTTTAAGTATATTAATAATTAGCTTTAGTAAACCCGTGTTACACACGGGTTGAATAAATAAAATATTAATATAATAAAATTTATTAATTATAAAATGATATTTATAAATATAATATGACTGAAATTACGTATTAGAAATTAGAAATAACTATTAGTAATAAAACAATAATATCAACTTTTTAAAATTTTATTTTTATTTTTTTTCCAAAAAAATAAATATTTTATTCTAAAGCAAACCGTATAAAAATGTCACTTTTAAATATTTCCTAATTATAACTCCCAAAATTATTTATATTTGGTTTAAAAATTTGACTTTTTAAAAATACCAATTTAAAATATTCGTATTTTTTAAAAAGTTTTATGCTTTAGAAAAAATTATTATTTTATAAAAAATAATTTATTTAGAAATAACATTAATAAATAGATATCTTTCTTAATTTATTAAATCTAACAAAGAGTTAAATAATATTATTAATAATTAAGTTAATTATTTAACAGGAGAGATATGCGAAAAACTTTTGGTAGGATGATTATGGTATGTTTATTATCTCAAGATGCTTTTTTAATAAAGTAGGATGATGCTTATGATTGCATTCTAAAATATATGAGTTATATAATTATTCATTAGCTTAATAGTTCAAGCGAAAAATATCATAATGAACCGGTCCTAAAATAGTAGATTCATCCTCGGTCAATGCATATATTATGCCACAACACAAGCCCATGTGAGCCCATTCTTTTTTAACGTTGAAAGCAATAATTAAAAGAAGATAACAAGGTAGGACCATGATGTGACTAACTTAGAGTTTCTTAGGGGCTACAAGTGAAATTGACCATAGTATTTGAAACGGTAAATCTAAGAATGTTGAGTTTTACAAGTTACGGAGTTTTTTTCTAAAATGGTGTTGGTGGTAAAATTATTTACTAAAGTGGGTTATTTAAAAACTATCTATCAAAATGGGTGTTTTTTAAAAAAAAAATTTCTCACTTCTAACTTTATTAGATAAAAACCTTATCTTTGAAACAAAATTGTTTTTTGGAAAGTCCTAATATTTATAGTAGATATAATCTACTTAGCAAAACTTTAAATTTATTTTTTTAAGTTTGTCGCTAACTTTTAGTTTATTCTTTTAGTTTTTTTTCTAAGAGATTAAACTTTCTTTAATTGATATATATGTTTCCTAAATTAAAATTTTATTATTTTAAGTTATTTATCTTATTGTAAATAAAAATTTGATATGAATATTTTTCATGTTTAGAGACAAATACTCGCATGATTATATTAACGCATAACTTATCAAAATCGAGCCTTACAAATTCTACAATCCCGAGCCTTACAAATTCTACCATCCCGTCGTAATACGACGTGCATCTACTAGCTTCAATTTCAATTTGAAGTTGGTGATATGTATTGTCATATGTAATGTATCAATTTAATTTAATATTTAAATATTAATTTTAGTTTAATTCCAGTGTAAAAGTAATTAGGAGTGAGATCAATAAATAAAAACTGAAATCATTTAATAATTTAAATCAACGTAACTTAATATTTTACAACAAAAACTGAAATCAAGAAATCAATAAATAAAACCCATACAAAAAGTTTTTGAAACTAGAAAACAAACATAAATAACAAATTACCGTAAAAGTAATTATATATTTTTTAAATTAAAACAAAAATAAAATTAAGTTAGTTAAACAGATATAAAATTATTAGAATTGTTTAATAATTTAAATTAGTTAAAAGATTTAAAAGGTAGATTATTAAATTATTTAAAATAAAAAAGTTTCAAAATTTTTGCGATGATGATGAATTAGTTAGGATAAAACATTTATCATTTTTTTCTTATGCTTTTCTAAATAACATATTTTAAATAGAAAAGTTTTTTTTACAATCAATTAGGAGTGAGAAAAAAAAAGTTTAATAAAAACACTCAATTTGGTAAATATTTTTAGAATCACCAGTTATTTGTAAATATTTTTTCAACAACACCTTTTTGGTAAAAAAACTCCAAGTTACGTAGCTTTAAATAGCATATATGTGTTTAAGTGTGAGCAAATGACTACTATTTATTCTTCATCTTATTTAAGTGGGTTTAAGAACCCTATAAACGAAGATGGTCATGGGGCATGGGCTAAGGACGATTTATTCCAATATTGTTTTCAACATTTCAGCAACATCTCTTGTCGTTGCCATCATATTTAACATCTCGCTACCAATAATTCTTCAAGTATCTTTTTCATTCGCATATTGTTTGATGAAGCAAAACTTCATAAACTAGGTCAAACTAGGGTTTGATCTAATAACATCATCTTGAATGACAACCATCATCCCCTTCTTCATACTAGGGTAGTTCGGTAGCAGGGGCGGCCCATTAACTTGTAAAAACAAGCTAGGGCTTTAGGTCTACCTATGGTAATAGGCAACCAAAAAATTATTATGTAGCCCAACTCTCCAACTTAAGCCCAAAACAAGTAAGGTGTTGTTTGTTTTTCCTGTAGGAAACGTCTGCAGTCTGCGGACCATATCTGCAGACATCTGCAGCAGAAGAGGTGAACCAAACGTCTACATTCTGCAAGAAAAAGACTGTTTGTTTTTTTAACATCTGCAGACTGTTAAAACATAATCCATTATGAAAAATCAAACAAACCTAAAATAATCCATGTGACAAATCAAACAAACCTAAACAAACCTAATCAAAATCAAACATATAACATAATCAAACATAAACAAACAATCCACAGAACTTTACCTATGGTGAGCAGTAGGTGGCGGTCTAGCAGGAGGTCGCAGGAGAGGGGGCCGGTCGGCGGTCGAAGGTCGAGCAGGAGAGGGGGGCGGTCGGCGCTCGAGCAAGAGAGGGGGGCGGTCGGCGGTCGAGCAGGAGAGGGGGGCGGTCGGCGGTGATGTCGCAGGAGAGGGGGCAGTCGGGAGTCGAGCGGGGGAGGGGGGTCGGTCGAGCAGGAGGTCGAGCGGGGGGGAGGGGGGTCGGTCGAGCAATAGAAGTCGAAGGAGAGGGGGCGGTCGGCGGTGAGGTCGTCGGTGATGGGGGGAGGCAGGCGATGGAGGATGGGGGCGATGGAGGATGGGGAGAGCAATGGGGGTGTATGTGTTGTGTTTAGGTTTTTTTCAATATGACGAGGTTGGAAGATGAGAAAAGAGGTGGGGTTGGGTCTTCTCCAAGAAGAGGACAGGAAGACATTTTTTAATGAAATGTCTTCCGAAAACCAAACAAGCTGAAACCAAAAATGTTTGTCCGTCCTCTTCTTGGTGAAGACAAAAGAGCCTAAGAAGCTCTTTTGTGAAAAAAAACAAACACCACCTAAGATAGAAAAAAAAGAAAAAAAAAGACACCTTTAACCTAAGTTTTGACTTTTGAGTGTTGACTACCATTGCCTACTATCTCCATCTCCGTTCACCACACTACAACAAAAATTAATTAGTTGATTCACAATTGGGGGTTGTTGGGGCGGGGAGGTTGGAAACGAACAGACGAAAGCCGGAAGCCCAAAAGGTGAAGATCACGTCATCATGCAATGAGCTCCCCAACAATTCGACTAATCAATTTCATTTGTGGTGTGATTGATATCACGAACCTCATCACTCACCTTCAATTTCATCTGTTGAGACGGTTGCGTTATATTTATTTGATTATAGTAACTCACTTGCCTTCTCAATTTCACCTTCAAAACGTATTAAAAAACATGAATCAGGTTGGACTAAAGATAATAAAAAAGAGAACAAGAAGCTTTAATTGAAACACATAATACACAAGTAAACAAACTAAACAATGAATACACTAATGATGAACAAATACATAATGAACAAACTAACAACACTAATGATGAACAAAACATAATAAACAGCCAAACAATAAACGCATTAATGATGAACAAAGTAATAATGAACACTATGTAAGAAGCTTGCAAACAAATAATCTGCCTTGCACATAATAAACAGCCAAACAATAAACACATTAATGATGAATAAAATAATAAGAATTAATTTCTATTTTGCTTCTCAAGGTTTGACAAAAGTAATTATTTTCCTCCAAAAGATTAAAAATATCAATTTACGTCCAAAAGTTTCGTAAATTGTTTTGATTTCCGTTCAAAAACTTCATAAGTTTGGATTTAAGTTGAAATAACTAATGAAACTTTTGAAGTGAAAATGAAACAAGTTAGGAAATTTTTGGTGGTAAATTTATGTTTATAATCTTTTGGATGAAAATGATTATTCTTATTAAACCTCAAGGAGCAAAACTAAATTTAACTCAAATAATAATGCTTAAAAAGGCATCCAATTACAACTTCGCTTTAGGCCTCGTTAAGTCACCCCTGTTTGATAGTGGTTAATTAAACAAAAACATTTGTGGAGAATTATGTTAATATGCATAAAAGGACATACATACATACGTATCTTGATTTAAAGAATTAGGGATTGTAATCTACAGCTAGAGATTATTATTATATTTGTTTGAAATCGTTAGTTTGGTGGAAATGAACGCTTAGGAAGATTGTCACCGTCATGATGGTTTCCTATAATAATCAAACCCATGTTTGCCTTTGACTTAGAGCAACACCCATTTACCGACCTGTATTTTGACTTTTCTGAAAGGATAAATTAATTAAGTAGAAATGTATTTATTTATATTCATGGTTAATATGCATAATAGTTTAAAACTTAAACTCATCATTAATTGTTTCAGATTTCTAATTGTTACAATAGTAATATAGCGTATACTCGTCACGTCATACGTCACTTTAGTATAAGTCGATTTCACATTATATTTTATATTATAATATTCATAAAAATGAAAGATAGATAACAATAAAAGCATCTCCAATATAGATGTTTTTTGGTGTTTTTAAGGAGAGAGAAGGTGATGTTAAGGAAAAAAAAAGATGATAAAGTTTTTCCACAAGAACATTGACTTTTGAGTATGTGAGGGGAAGAGAGGAGAGAAGAGAGGGATGGAGAATTTTATGGATTGTGAATATGCATGAAAGAGAAAACATGAGGCAAATGCCACATAAGCATGTTTTTTCACATGATGTAAGATTTGATACTTTTAATTATAATGTAAGTTTTGAAATCTAAAATATCTTACTAAATTTAGTAACGCGCAGTGGCGGGACTAATAAAATTTTCATGGGGCCGGATATTATAAGGGTCAGTTGTGTATCGTTAAATAATAGATTATTTTCTCACGGTCCGGTTCGGGTAGAGTAAAATCACATAATAAGAATATTAAAAACCAATTTAAAACAAATAATATGATAATTGATCTACAAACAATACTAAAAACCAATTCAAAATAAATAATTTGATAATTGGTCTACAAACACGATTTAGTTTTCTTCGGCACTAATTTACTAAAAGTCGTCTTGTTAGATACTCGGGATCAATTCGCGAAAAGCTTGGCTCAAGCTGAACTTTAACAAGCTCGCACTCAATTTACCGCTTATATAATAAACGAGTTCAAGCCGGTGATTCACATATAGAGCTCGAGCCGACTCGTGAGCCTAAACAATCTTTTTTCATTTATATAATTAATTAAATATATTTTAATATAAATAATTATTATATATAAAATTGTGATAAAAATATAACAATCAAGGAAGCCTAAGCCGAGCTAGATTTTGAAAATTTTCTCACTAGCCAAACTTGAGTCTTAGATATAAAGAAATAATGTTACGAAATTTTGTTGTTTTACTAAAAATAACACGTTATGTATTGTTTTATGGTAAGACAACACGTTTTGTGTTGTTTTATTGTAAGGTAGTACATAACGTGTTCAATTAAGGTAACATGGCATGTTTTGTGTTGTTCTATATTAAAACATCATAAAAAACTGTTGTCTAATTGCATTGTTTTATGATAAGAAGCGAATCTTGTGATGTTATATATAAGATAAGAAAACACAATCTGAGTTGTTTTACATTCTATGTTGTTTTACGATAAGGCATCACATCCTCTGTTGTTTTAAGTTGTACATGAAATTACATACATTTATGTAATGTTTATAGCAAAACATCAAGCTGATGTAAAACACTACGTTCTATGTTTATTAGCATAAAACAATACGTTATGTGTTATTTTACCATTAAACTATTATTTTACGTTAAATCGGTATATTTATGTGTTGTTTACTCAAAACAATAAAAATAATGAAATACTACAGTATAAAATACAACACAATAATAAAAAATAATACAATTAAAAAACAATACAATAATAAAAATAAATTATGTTAATGAACCCAAAAGGAAAGGATAATAAATTAAAAAATTATAATTTTAAAATAAACTAAGTATAAAAAATAGAAAAGGAATACACATTCTTATATTTGTCATGAATTTTATAATATCTTCTTTAAATATCATAATATAATTTAAGACAAACATATACTGTAAATCTATAATATTTAATAAAGCAATGTTTGTTTGCTACTTATCTGTAACACCCGGATATTTTCTTTGAAGCCGACGATAGAAGAAAAAGAAATAAAGTCCAAAGTCGATGGACCAAACTTGCCAAAATGGGAGAAGGTTTGGAAGAGTAGGGGATTAAGAGGGGAGGGCAGCCCACACCCTTCCCCACACTCATAAAATTCAACCAAGTGAGAAGAGAGGGAGAAAAAGGGGTTTCAAGCTTCGCTTTCGTGGATTCGGGCGTGAAAGTTGAAGTGTAGCGGGTTGGATTGAAGCTCTACTCGGCGGGGTTATTTGTGTGAGTTCTAGGACCCCTCTTTTACACGTCTTCAACTGATTTGGGGCTGGAACACATAGTAAAACCCGTTTTTGAAGTGTGTGTGTGTTGAACTCGTGTGTATGTGTGTGTGATTCGAATGGGTTTTGTTTTCGGGCTTGTGTGTGCTTAAATGGTGTTGTGGTATGTGTTTCTAAGGTTTAGAATGGTTGATTTGGGCTTAGAACGAGTTTGGAAAGAGCTTGGAGGCCGAAAATGGCAGATTGGGTTCAGGATGAACTGCATTCTGCACCAGTTAGGGCTAGGCGACCGAATGGCATGCGACTGGAGGTCATGTGACCAAAAGGAATGCGACTGGAGTCCATACGCTTGTGAGTCGTGCGACTGAGGGTCTTTCGCATGGGGGTCATGCGACTGAGGTCCATGCGCCTAGGTCCATCCGTATTAGGCCTATTTGCACAGGTGTTCATTCGCATTAGGTCCATTCGCATGGGATTCATCCGCATTGTGTCCATCCACATGGGTTCAGTCGCCTAGGGGGGCTATGCGACTGAAGGGTGCTCATACGCCCAAGTAAGGCTTGTGTACCCGATGGAACATAGTTTATTCACTGACTTTCGGGGAAAAGTGCAGATGTAAGTTTTGACGTGGAAGGTTCCCGGTAGTTCATGTAAGTTGACTTTTGAGACCATAGAGGTTATGTTGGGCATGATGATGATGATGTATGATGTTGTATGATTATGCATGATGTATGTTATCTATGTATGATGATGCTATGTATGATGATGTTGACTATGTATGTTGATGTTCCTTATTACTATGTATGATTATTTTTCCCTTGGCTTTACGTGGAATGTTAATGAATGAAATGAAAGTATTATGTAACGTAAAGTGGAAGATAATGAAAGAGGAACATGATGAATGAATGCATGCATTAATGAACGATGGAAAGTAACGAAAGTCTTGCAAGCATTGTATGTCGGGACACGCCCCAATGTAGGGTGTTAGCCCAACGGTGTGTGGGTTAGCTACCCAAGAAGGATGCACATCGGGGTCCTTCTTTGTGATTGACCATTTGTATAGAACCATTGTTGCTTACCTTCGGTACTATGGCCAGGGTGCTGTGCACCGTGATGGAAGGTCTATGATAGGCTTCGGCCCAGTACCAGCTGACGGAAGGGTATAGCGCATGACAATGGTACACCTGAATTTTACCTTCGGTACTGCGGCCAGGGTGTTGTGCACCATGATGGAAGGTCTATGATAGGCTTCGGCCCAGTACCAGCTTTATGCATGACGGAAGGGTAAAGTTCATGGTTTTGACGGAAAGGAAAGATGTAATGATGAACGAACGAATGAAAGTAAGAAAGTATGAATGAATGGAAGTTAATGGATGAATGATGAAGATAATAATGGTATTATCTATGTGTACGTATGATGTATGATCACATGCAAAAGTAAAGAACGGTTTTAATGAAAGATAAAGTATGTTTTATATTATAAAACTAGAACTCACTCAGCAACGCTGACTTTTATGTGTTTCCAGTTGGCAGGTAATGATTGCTGAGGATGGCACGGGCGGCTACTCGGCTCCTTTTTGGATGGCATTCTTTTGATTAATGTTTTTGCATTGTAATGCGAATAAACAGTGTTTTGTAATGAATGTTGTATTAACTTGCAAAAGCATTTACATGGAAATTAAAGATTATTTTAATGTTCCGCTGCGATGTTTTACGAAATACGAATGTAATTATATTTTTATGTGCGATGATTTACCAGCTGTAAGCGTCCCGGGAACGGGGCCTTACAAGTTGGTATCAGAGCCAAAGTTTAAGTGAAACGGGTAAATTTTCAAAATAAACCTTAACTTAAACTGAAAATGGAACGGAAAGGGAATGGGATGCCAATCTGAGTAGCTGCGTACCATCAGGTATTTTCTTAATGATAATCGGTATTACGTGCGCATGTTATGTGGTTTATGTGCTGCTTGTAGATTTAGATACTGATGTAGTCAGGATAGGTAATGCTCGGGGTATGAAGAGTAAAGTAAGTGGCTAATCACAACTGGCCACTGTAATTAGGGACTTACTATACTTGACATAAACTGAGCTGTTCCCTTGAATGACCGTGTTGGTGTTTGAATCTTTCAGTGTGTTAGAGAATGGCCGGTGGTAGATCTTCGAAAGCTTCGAGGGGTGGAGGTCGTGGTGGGCCTGGTGCTGAACCGTGACCCAAAAGAGGAAGGCCTAGAGTTGAAAAGGTGGTTAATGAAGAACCTGAGACCCCTCATCCGGAGGACGGTGATGAGAGTGCTAACTTAAGGGCCTCGGTAAAGGAGGCTGTTGTTGAAGAGGTGCATCAGGTCATGCAGACAATCTTACCGTCTGTGGTGACCGAAGTTATCAAGGCTGTACGGGAAGGGGAAAGAAAGGAGAGAAACAGGTCCTCGGGAGGACGGGAGCAACCGGAGCCTGAAACGGTTCTCTCTGATGAGGAAGAAGAGGAAGAAGAAGAGCCTGCGCCGGAGGCGGCACGAGGCTGTAACTACGGGGCGTTTCAACGATGCAAGCCCCCTACTTTTGATGGTAACGGCACTGCTGTTGCGGCTCACCGGTGGGTGAGAGAAATAGAAGCTGTTTTAAATATCAGCGAGTGCCAAGAGGATCAAAAGGTGAAGTTTGCTGCCCATTCTTTCGTGGACTCAGCTTTATGCTGGTGGGACAATATTGTCCAAGCTGAGGGTAGTCGGGGCTATTGGGAGGATGAGATGATCCAAACTGAAGAAGTTGGTGATTGAGGAGTTCTGTCCTCATAGAGAAATGGACAAAGTTGAGAGAGAGTTACTGCAGCTGGAGGCGGGAACCATGACACATCAGCAGTATACCACCAAGTTCAACGAAATGGCACGTCTGGTGCTGGATCAGGTGACGCCTCTGTCGTGAAAGATTAATAGGTACATTCAGGGCTTGCCAGCGGATATTCGCAGGCACATGATCGCTGCCCGACTGAGCACGATTAGGTCGGCGGTGGATTTGGCAGGGAGGTTGTATGATGAGAGAGCTATGGTGGTGGTGGCTGAAGGTAGCAAGAAAGGGAGTGGTGATCGGAACATGAATGGGAAGAGGTTTGGTCGGGGTGATGCCTCGACGGGTAACAAGAAGGCACGGGTGGACGACCGCCGTGTGGTCACATCGAGTGCGGGTTCGAAGAAGTGTGGTAGATGTGGAAAGGAGCATAGTGGGAATGCAGGCTGGGGTCGAACTTGTGCTTCAAATGTGGGAAGATGGGGCATATAGCAAAGGACTGTCGTACGGTCCGGTGTTTTAACTGTGGCGTGGAGGGCCACATGAGTAGGGATTGTAAAAAGCCGAGGGCTGAGGGTTCGGGGGTGAAGAAGACTGGAGGAGAAGGATCAAGGGCGAGCGCCAGGGTGTTCACGATGACACGGGAGGAGGCTAGGACGGACCCCGATGTTGTGTCCGGTACGTTTCTAGTGAACCAAACTTTAGCTTCTGTGTTATTTGATTCTGGTGCCAGTAGAAGTTTTATTTCTGCTGCTTTCTGTGCTAAGCTGCCTGTTAGTAGTAGACGTGTTGATGCGCCCTTTGATGTAGAAACTGCCATAGGTAAGTCTACCCGGATTTCTGAAATGATCGAAGGTTGTGATGTGGAATTAGAAGGTCACAAGTTTCCTGTTAGACCATTCGTGATGACCTTAGATGGTTTCGATGTAGTTCTTGGGATGGATTGGTCAGCGGACTACGAGACGAACATTGTGTGTCGCAAGAAGATGATTCGTTTGACAGCGCCTGACGAGAGTTCGGTGATGGTTTATGGTGATCAGGTCACGACGATTCTGAAAGTGATTTCAATGCCGGTGGCAGAAAAGTGTATGAGGCGTGGATGTAGTGCCTACTTGGCCTATGTAAAGGATGTGGATACGCCAACACCACAACTATCCGATGTATTGGTTGTGTGTGACTTTCCAGATGTATTTCCCGAAGACTTACCATGAGTGCCACCTGACTGCGAGATCGAGTTTCAGATTGATTTGATACCAGGTGCCTAACCTGTTGCCAAAGCACCGTATCGGTTGGCTCCGACAGAGATGAAAGAGTTGATGGAGCAATTATAAGAGTTGCTTGATAAGGGGTTCATTAGACCAAGTATCTCTCCTTGGGGTGCTCCGGTCTTGTTCGTGAAGAAGAAGGACGGTAGCATGAGGATGTGTATCGACTACCGTGAGTTGAACAAGTTGACAGTGAAGAATCGGTACCCGTTACCGAGGATTGTTGATTTGTTTGATCAGCTCCAAGGCGCCAGTTGGGTCTCAAGGATAGATCTTCAATCGGGCTACCATCAGCTGAAGGTGAAGGAGCAGGATATTCCTAAAACAGCTTTTTGCACGCGTTATGGTCACTATGAGTTCCTTGTTATGTCTTTTGGTTTGAGCAACGCGCCAGCTGCTTTTATGGATTTGATGAATCGAGTGTGTCGGCCGATGTTGGATAAATCAGTGATCGTGTTTATTGATGATATCCTTATCTATTCGAGGAGCGAGAATGAGCATGTCGGTCACATTCGAGAGGTGTTGGAGACGTTGAGAAGGGAGAAGTTGTATGCTAAATTCTCCAAGTGCGCGTTCTAGTTTCGCGAGGTTCAATTCTTGGGTCACGTGGTGAATCCGGAGGGGATTATGGTGGACCCAGCGAAGGTGGAAGCGGTGATGCAATGGAAGTCTCCAAAGACGCCATCCGAGATTCGTAGTTTCTTGGGTTTGGCGGGTTATTACCGAAGATTCATTCAAGACTTCTCTAAGTTGACCCGGAAAGATGTGAAGTTTGTATGGGGTCAAGCTCAAGAGAAGGCGTTCGAGGAATTGAAGGCGAGATTGACTCAAGCTCCTGTTCTGTCATTACCCGATGGAAGTGAAGATCTGGTGGTTTATTCTGATGCTTCCTACTCGGGGTTGGGGTGTGTGTTAATACAGAGAGGAAAGGTTATAGCCTATGCATCCCGACAGTTGAAGGTTCATGAGGTCAATTATCCTACTCATGACTTGGAGCTAGCAGCCGTGGTCTTTCCGTTAAAGATTTGGAGGCACTATCTTTACGAGACGAAGTACACCATATTCACTGACCACAAGAGCTTGAAGTACTTCTTTGAGCAGAAGGAGCTGAACATGAGATAGAAAAGATGGTTGGAGCTTATAAAGGATTACGATTGCGAGATCCACTACCATCCGGGCAAAGCCAATGTGGTGGCGGATGCCCTTAGCCGAAAAGAGAGGCCCGAGCCGATTCAGGTGAAAGCATACCAGTTGATCATGACCTCGGATGTGATGAAGCAAGTCAAAGAGTTTCAAGATGAGGCATTGAAAGAAGATCATCTTAACTCTGAAAGAATGAGAGGTCTGGTCGCGGAGTTGGGTGAAAACACACTTGGTGTTAGAACCCGATTTGGACGAATGTGGATTCCTCGTTTTGGGGATCTACGGGTGAAGATTATGGATGAAGCTCACAAGACTCGATACTCTATTCATCCCGATGCTAGAAAGATGTACCAAGACATGAAGAAGATTATTGGTGGCCGGGTATGAAGCGTGACGTAGTGGAGTATGTGAGTAAATGTCTTACTTGTTTATAAGTGAAAACCAAAAGCCGTATGGGAAGATCCAATCTTTAGATGTACCGGAATGGAAGTAGGAGCACATCACCATGGATTTCATTACGAAGCTACCACGTACTCCGAAAGGGTATGATGCCATATGGGTGATAGTTGACCGTTTGACGAAGAGTGCTCACTTCCTGTCGATCCGCGAGACATATTCATTTGAGAGGTTGGCCGATCTATTCATCAAGGAAATTGTAACTCGTCATGGTGTGCCGATGTCTATTGTGTCTGATCGTGACACCCGGTTTACATCTAAATTTTGGAAGAAATTCCACGACGCAATGGGGACGAGGTTACATATCAGCACGGCTTATCACCCCCAGACAGATGGTCAGTCCGAAAGGACCATTCAGACGTTGGAGGATATGCTTCGTGCTTGTGTTATCGATTTTGGAGGAAGTTGGGATGACCACTTACTGTTAGCTGAGTTCTCATATAACAACAGTTATCATGCCAGCATTGGTATGCCACCTTATGAGATGCTATATGGTAGGAGATGCAGGACACCCGTCTGTTGGGGTGACATTAATCAGAAGGAGTTAGGAAGTGTCGAGGTAATCGAGGCTACGACTGAGAATCTTGAAAGGATCAAGGCCTTCGTGAAGGCAGCCAAAGATAGACAGAAGTCGTATGCCGATAAACGATGCAGACCGATTGACTTCCAGGTGGGTGACCGGGTTATGTTGAAGGTCTCACCTTGGAAGGGTATCATCCGGTTCAGAAGGCGGGGCAAGTTGAGCCCAAGGTATATAGGGCCTTTCCGAATCATTGCTCGGGTAGGAGAGGTGGCCTATAGATTGGAGTTACCAGATGAGCTAAGTGGAATTCACCTGAAATTCCATGTATCTCATCTGAGAAAGTGTTTGGCAGACGAGGATATGATTGTACCACTGGAGGATATCGAGGTAGATGAACGGCTCAATTATGTGGAGCAACCAGTGGCAATCATCGATCGAAAAGAGAAAAGGCTGAGGAATAAAGTGGTTCCTCTTGTGCGTGTACAGCGGAAGCACAGGAAAAGATCCGAGTCAACGTGGGAGACTGAAGAAGAAATAAGGCAGCATTACCCACGTTTGTTCGAGGAATAACAGGTTTCGGGGACGAAACCTAAATAAGGGAGGTGGACTTGTAACACCTAGATATTTTCTTTGAAGCCGACGAAAGAAGAAAAAAAAATAAAGTCCAAAGTCGAGGGACCAAACTTGCCAAAATGGGGGAAGGTTTGGAAGAATGGGGGATTAAGAGGGGAGGGCAGCCCACACCCTCCCCCACACTCACAAAATTCAGCCAAGTGAGAAGAGAGGGAGAAAAAGGGGTTTCAAGCTTCGTTTTCGTGGATTCGGGCGTGAAAGTTGAAGTGTAGCGGGTTGGATTGAAGCTCTACTCGGCGGGGTTGTTTGTGTGAGTTCTAGGACCCCTCTTTTACACGTTTTCAACTGATTTGGGGCTGGAACACATAGTAAAACCCTTTTTTGAAGTGTGTGTGTTAAACCCGTGTGTATGTGTTTGTGTGTGATTCGAATGGGTTTTGTTTTCGGGCTTGTGTGTGCTTGAATGGTGTTGTGGTATGTGTTTCTAAGGTTTAGGATGGTTGATTTGGGCTTAGAACGAGTTTGGTAGAGCTTGGAGGCCGAAAATGGCAGATTGGGTTCGGGATGAACTGCATCTGCACCAGTTAGGGCTAGGCGACCGAATGGCATGCAACTGGAGGTCATGCGACCAAAAGCAATACAACTGGAGTCCATACGCTTGTGAGTCGTGCGACTGAGGGTCATTCGCATGGGGGGTCATGCGACTGAGGTCTATACGCCTAGGTCCATTCGCATTAGGCCCATTCGCACAGGTGTTCATTCGCATTAGGTCCATTCGCATGGGATTCATCCGCATTGTGTCCATCCGCATGGGTTCAGTCGCCTGGGGAGGCCATGCGACTGAAGGGTGCCCATACGCCCAAGTAGGGCTTGTGTACCCGATGGAACATAGTTTATTTACTGACTTTTGGGGGGAAAGTACAGATGTAAGTTTTGACGTGGAAGGTTCCCGGTAGTTCATGTAAGTTGACTTTTGAGACCCTAGAGGTTATGTTGGGCATGATGATGATGATGTATGATGTTGTAGGATTATGCATGATGTATGCTATGTATGTATGATGATGCTCTGTATGATGATGTTGACTGTGTATGTTGATGTTCCTTATTACTATGTATGATTATTCTTCCCTTGGCTTTACGTGGAATGTTAATGAATGAAATGAAAGTATTATGTAAAGTAAAGTGGAAGATAATGAAAGAGAAACATGATGAATGAATGCATGCATTAATGAACGATGGAAAGTAACGTAAGTCTTGCAAGCATTGTATGTCGGGACACGCCCCAATGTAGGGTGTTAGCCCAACGGTGTGTGGGTTAGCTACCCAAGAAGGATGCACATCGGGGTCCTTCTTTGTGATTGATCATTTGTATAGAACCATTGTTGCTTACCTTCGGTACTGTGGCCAGGGTGCTGTGCACCGTGATGGAAGGTCTATGATAGGCTTCGGCCCAGTACCAGCTTACGAAAGGGTATAGCGCATGACAATGGTAAACCTGAATTTTACCTTCGGTACTGCGGCTAGGGTGTTGTGCACCATGATGGAAGGTCTATGATAGGCTTCGGCCTAGTACCAGCTTTATGCATGACGGAAGGGTAAAGTTCATGTTTTTGACGGAAATGAAAGATGTAATGATGAACGAACGAAAGAAAGTAAGAAAGTATGAATAAATGGAAGTTAATGGATGAATGATGAAGATAATAATGGTATTATCTATGTGTACGTATGATGTATGATCACATGCAAAAGTAAAGAACGGTTTTAATGAAAGATAAAGTATGTTTTATATTATAAAACTAGAACTCACTCAATAATGCTGACTTTTATGCGTTTCCAGTTGGCAGGTAATGATTGCTGAGGATGGCACATGCGGCTACTCGGCTCCTTTTTGGATGGCAATCTTTTGATTAATGTTTTTGCATTGTAATGCGAACAAACTGCGTTTTGTAATGAATGTTGTATTAACTTGTAAAAGCATTTATATGGAAATGAAAGATTATTTTCATGTTCCGCTGCGATGTTTTACGAAATACAAATGTAATTATATTTTTTTGTGCGATGATTTACCAGCTGTAAGCGTCCCGGGAACGGGGTCTTACATTATCATTCTCTTAACCCATAGATTTGCCACTTGTCCTTTTTCTAGACATCCACATATCAATTTTCTCTTCGAAAGAGTATTATAGTAATTTAAACACTCATACAAATTTCTTTCTCTTATAAGAAATAAATTTTATTAATTGCTATGTTTCTCTCTCTTATCTATTTTTTTAAAAATCAAACTATTTTGTTTTAAAATAGATTTTATGAAGAAAATTAAAAATAACATCTTTTAATTAAAATCTAAATAACAAAAAACTAAAGTTTTATATAATATGAAATTTTCTAAACCATTAAACATTTTTAAATAAAATATTTTAAATTTTTTTTTTTATAAAAAATTATAAACATGTGAAATATTTTAATACAGCTATTAAAACAACCAGAATAATTACAAATCATATATTTTAAAAAACA
>CM046039.1:25793181-25878181 GCA_025215565.1 Flaveria ramosissima | reverse complement strand
GTAAATTGTTAATCATCGAGTCTAGTGCTATCATTGTATTAACCATTGTGTCTAATGTTAACCATTGTTTTTAATGGTTATTTTCAAATAACACAATGCTAAAAATATAATTTTTTATGTTTTTCATGTTAATTGTGTAATTCTAATCAGGTCATTTTTGTAATACTCGTCAAGAAGCTCATTGTGTCTATTACTAAATGTTGAGTCTAGTGTTAGTCATTTTGTTACCCATTGTGTCTAATGTTGACTATTGTGTTATATATTGTGATTTTTAATATGATGATTTTCAAATAACACAATGCTAAAAATATAATTTTTTATGTTTTTTCCAGTTCATTGTGTAATCCTGATCAGGTCATTTTGTAATACTCGTTAAGTAGCTCATTATGTGTATTGCTAATCGTCAAGTCTAGTGTTGGTCATTTTATTACCTATTATATCTAATGTTGAATATTGTGTTATGCATTATATTTATTAAAATAGTGATGTTCAAATAACGCAATATTGAAAATGTAAATTTTTTACTTTTTTCTGTTCATTGTGTAATCCTGATTATGTCATTTTGTATTCATTATCAAGCAGCTCACTGTTTTTATTGCTAATCATCGATTCTAGTGTTGGTCATTGTGTTACCTATTATGTCTAATGTTGACTATTGTGTTATGCATTGTCTTTTTTAAAATTATGAGTTTCAAATTACACAATGCTGAAAATGTAATTTTTTTTATGTTTTTTAGTTTATTGTGTAATCCTGATTAGGTCATTTTGTAATCATCATCAAGCAGCTCATTGTGTTTATTGTTAATCATCGAGTCTAGTGTTGGTCATTGTGCTACCTATTATGTATAATGTTGATCATTGTGTTATGCATTGTGTTTTTTAAAAATGATGATTTTTGAATAACACAACAATGAGAAATGTAATATTTTTAAGTTTTAAGTTCATTATGTATTCATCATCAGATAATTGTGTAATCTTCATCAATTCAGAAGATTACATAATGACCCGATGAAATTACACAATGAGTTAAAAAATGTGAAAAAAATTATTTTTCTATATCAGTACTATATGTGTTTTAAAGATAAAAAATGCTCGTTTTTATAGTGTAATGTTTTAAATAAATAACGTCGTATGAAAAAATTATGAATGTTTAAAAAAATTTAGAAGCTGAGAGGGGGGACATTACCAATTTTGCCCATAACTTAATTTTGATCAAAAGCACACGCATACAAATCTTAATCATTCTTACACTTTTTAGTTTTAGAATACTTTGTTTTGAACCTTTCCCTATACATTTTAACTTTATTTGTTACTATTTTGATTTTTTTCCAATAACTTTCGTTGGCTAACTTTAAAAAAATAATAATCTATGGTTGTGTTTGATTATTTTTTCTTGACGTCCCGCTAAAAATTTTGTTAAAAAACGAGTCCTATCCAAACTAGAGTATTTTTTAGGTATCATAGGTTATATTGACAAAGTGAGTAAGCGAGATGGTGGTTTTGTGCGTGTCTGCCATGGGTTCGAATCTAGGGGGTGACCAATTGAGTTTTCTTCTTTTATTTTTTTACTTATATATTTTTATATATCTTTATTAATTAGTTTCTTATTTTTTAAATTACTTTATATACTTGGTTACTAAATTTATTAATGAGTTTGTTATTTTAATGTTAAGCCATGTTTACGTTGCAACATGCGAGACATATGATTTTTTGTATTTATATTACAATCTATAAAATTGAGCCAATGAAACTTCATAAAAAAATTTTATGTACTTTTATCATGTTAACCTCATTGTTGCATTGTGCATAACGAGATTCATAAACATGCCGAATCACCCAAGCTTGAATTTTAGTTATAATTAAAATACTATATTTTATTACTATTTCATATTTATTTACTAGTAAATAAATATCATATAGTGTTTACTGTGTATCTATACTATCTTATAATGTATATTTTTAAGGAAAATTAATATTTTATTTAGTTTTAAGACATTTAGTATAGGGTATTGGGTATTTAATAATTTTAATATTCATGCCTAAATTTTGTATTTAATGATATATTATTTAATATTTCAATGATTAAGTATAAACATTAATACAATATCAAATAAATGCAAGTTCTTTAATTACATAGATCAATGTATTTCTTAAACTCACAATTAGTTCATTAATATAAGAAATTAGGCATAAAAAAGTTAATTAATTACATACATATATAAACACTCATATTTTTATGTTTGGACATAAATGTTGCACATAAACTAAAATCAATACAGAAATGAGATATGACTATGACACATGCAAATCTCCATGTATTTTTGTTGTATATTTTGCAAAGATGTTTGTAAATAATCGTGTGTCAGTAAGATTAAAAGCATAAAATGTTGGAATACTCAAGTAACGTAGACAAAGTGAAATAAAATAAAATGTATCTAATATAACGTGTTCTATACATTACAATGTAATATTTATCTTTTTAAGAACAACTTTGTAAAAAGAGATCAATAAGAAAACTTAACCAAAACTAACAAAAAGATAAAAGTCACATAAATAATATAAAATTACATAAGAATGTAAAAAAGATAATAGTTTAAAGTCATGAAACATAAAGACGGTACCCGTCACAAATTGAGGTTCTCCACTAAATTGTGTAAAAGCATTTTAAATGCATTTAATTTTTTATGAATATTATCTGGTGAAATAGTTGTTTTTTAAGTATTTTTAAAAGTTGGTAAAATTCCAAAACGAAAAGTCTATTTGAATATCAAGTGGACTTAAAGACGGAAAAGTAATCTATTTTCCGACTAAGTATTTGTGAGTTTAAATCTTACAAAATAATATGTATACCGTAGAAAATGTAAGTTCATTTGTAAATAAAAACAACAACATAAAATAATATGTATACCGTAGAAATGTAAGTTCATCTGTAAATAAAAACAACAACATAAAAAAACATTTGCAACATGTTTAGTAAGAAGTATTTTTCATTAAGTAATATGATCTACGTTAAAACCTAGAAAGTTTAATTGTCCTTCTCTATTATGTAATGATGGATAGGATTTAGAAGAAAAAGATCTTAATGTGTATGTTAAATATAAAAATAAATCAAATCAAATAGGACGTCTAACGTCTAAATTTTCTCAAAATCTATTATAATAAAATAAGTTTTAAGATGTCACGTATCAAAATATTAGGTTTTTTATATTGATTATCTTGCTCCTCTCTTTAGATAAATGATAATAGTAAATAAAATTATATAAATTTAAAACTTTATTAAATTAAAAGTTAGATATTGTAAAAATTAGAAAAACTAGATTATTTTAATAAAAAAATAATAAACTTTAAAAAGCTAAATGATATGGGAATTCTCTTAAACAAAAAAACTTCCTTAAAGTAGTAACTTTTTTAAAACTGGTTTTTTATAATGAGAATGGATTTTATAAATAAAATTTTATTTTAAAAACAAATGTAAAAAAACACAATTTCATAAAATGAAAGTTTAAAATGATATTATTGTTGTTTCACTTGAAATATTTTATATAAGTAAATCAATTATATATTATTTGAAAATATTGTTTTATAAGTTTTAAAATTTTATTATGAACTTTTTATAATTAAATGTGTATTACACGATATACTAAACTAATTGTTTCATAAAACCCTCCTTTTTGTTTTAAATGTTTGAAAATGAAGGTCTTCGTTTGGTTTGAAAAAAGGAAGATGGTACATACCCATTTATTTGCAGCTAATAACAGAAGTTAATTATTAGTATTATTTTCTTCGCAGTATTCTTCGATTTTTTGGCAAGTCGTCCATAAATATGCGTCAATAAAGCTCAACTATGTATGTTTTTTGAATTGACCAACAATTACATTAATGTTTTGTTCTTTCATACTTCTCTATAGGTTTTTAGTAAATACACAAACATCATGTACATATAATATACACACACAGTCAAACTCATTTTAACAATAATATTTTTCTTTCTAATTCCACTAACTTTTACTTGCAAGTATTAAAACTAAAATCACAATTATGAGAGGCGATTAGTAATATTACTAAATTATAAGCCCATAAATACATTTAAAACCTCTCTTATATAAAATCTTTAAGAACTCCAATCAACCAATCATTTGTTTTTTTAATTGGAAGGCTAATTACATAACTTTAGCACCCTATTATTTATATAATAATATATTTATAATTTTGAATCCTTTTATTTTTCTTCATTTCTAATTAATATTTTTTTAATAAATGGAAATGAAATAATCGTTCACCAATTTCTTATTAATTTGGTAGATCATATTCCTCCTAAGTAAAAATTTTCATCGTTTATCTCAGATATTCTATACATCACTTTTCTTTTTTATTCAGTCGGTTGATTTATTCCATCTTCAAGCATTAGATGAAGATAAAGATAAGACAAAGAGGAAACAAAATAAAAATAAAAATGAACAAGTAGAAGTGAAAGAACTTGAAACCACTATATATAGGCAGTATAGAGCACATCCAGTCTCATGATCATCTCTATGCGCTCCTCCATGATTTCTACCAATCGATTAATTAAATATGTTGAAGATGATCAAGACGAAGAAATCAAATTAATGAAGATGAAGACGTATGTTGTCATTCTTTTTTAAAAAAATTATTCGTATATTTCGCATAATGATAATTAAGATTCTTAAGTTTCTTTGGTATCTCTTATTTTTATAAATTGCTTACCTTTTTTTGAAAGAAAAACTATATGTATGTAAGTTGAACTATTTAATATTCTTCATATGTGTAAGCAAATCATAAATATATGTATAAGTTAATCATTGTGCATACGCGTAAATGTTTTATGTTATCAATAGTCAACATATAACCAACTAAGTCATTGAATTATTTGTTACCTAGCATCACTGTTTCATCAATTACGTCAATTACGTAATAATTATGAGAAATAGCCATTCTACCTTTGTGGTAACTATCATCAATATTTCATAAATATATCTCACAACTATTTCACCGATATATTTTTATTAAAACGATCAATTGGATCATTGATGAAGAAACTCACATTAGATTAGAAAACCTCCCGGAACGTCTCTTTTATTTTGTCACAGGTGGAACTTGAACACACCTACTTTTATAAGATCTTAATGTATCCCATACTAGGTTAGTACTCCGTGTATTACACGGTTCGAATAAATAAAATATTAAATAGTTATTAATTAAAATTAATGAATTATAAAATGTTCTTTTGATATAAGATATGATTAACATTACGTACGAGTGATAAAAGAATGATACCATTTTTTAAACTTTTGTTTATTTTTTTTTTCAAAAAAAGTTAGGTTTTTAACAAATTGTTTCAAAGCAAACCGTTTTAAAAAAAGTGTCATTTTTAATAATTTCTTTATTATAACTTTAAAATTTAATTATTTTTGTTTCATAAGAAATTTATTTTTTAAAAGCCATAGGTTTCAATATATATTGAGTTTTTTTTAAAGTTTGATATTTTTTTGAAAAAAAATTCTTATTTTATACAATTTGTATTTATAGAAAGATCTATTTTTTTAACTTAATAAAATATTTATAATATGAAAATAATTAAATATTATCATTTGTAGTTAATGTGATATTTATTAGGGGATAAAAGCGTGAAAGTAAAATTTATGGGCTTTAGAATTATGACAATTGACATACAAAAACCTTCTTTTATTAGTATCAATAGATAGATAGATTAACCACTTGATCTAAGAAACATTGGTAATTATTTCACAAATTGATTAGCCTAGTATTAGGTTCCTTATTGTAACACCCCCAAAATATGATAAACTGTATTGTAGCTATTACAAATTTAAAAATAAAAAAGTATAATTTCATAGTATAAATGTTTGAAAATAAGGCAAAAGTTCAAATACAAAATCTTCTAAAACTAAAAATTTTAAAAAGAATTAAAATGTTGGCAAGTGTCTTTTTTTTTATCAAAACTAGTTGGGATCCTGGTCGCGCGTTGCGTGAAATGTCATAACGTTGTTATTGTTGTTGTGCCTGGGCATGTCGTTCAGTATTTTGTATACTTAGTTGCATCTCTTTACAAAAGACAGCCAATGCCACATCATTCAAGGTTTTACATAGATGATACATAGGAGTAACAGCGTGATACATGGTTTTTCATCAACAAAATGGGCCTACATAGCAACAGCGTGATACATGGTTTTTCATCAACAAAATTAGCCTACGGCATCTAGCTTTACGGCTTCAAAAGTTCTGATCTTGGTCTTCGGCTTGGATTTTAACCTATGTTTTGTGCACATGTTTTTCTTGCATCAGGTATTTGCAATATCAAAAGTCAACATCAAAAGGCACTAACTGTTCTTGGCATAAGTTTTTGTGGCTGTTCAAAAATAGTTGCGCGTATTTGCTAGTCGTTTTTATGCTTCTTGCCAGTTGCCTCCTCCCTATCTATAAGCATGTGTGAAAAGGAATTTTAGTTGGAAAGACATGTTTTAATCAAAGGTCTACTGTTTACAACGGGTATTTAGTTGTGTGGGTACCTTCTGCCTGAAATAGCGTTCTTTTTATCGGTTTTTCTGATTGATTCTTCCGTGGACTGTGTGTGTTGCTGGGGTCTTTGGTACTGGGGTGCTAGTTGAGGGTGCATCTGGGTTCATGTTTTCCACTGTGTTAACTATGCAACGAACCGTGCATGTTCTTATGTTCTTCTGGGCTTGAACATAGAAAAATGCTTCTTTCTTTAGGATTGTGCGCTGCATTGTGTCTAGGTCTCAGTTTGACAACAGGTCTGAACATTTTTTTTCCAACCAATGTTGTTGAAGGCTCGTTGAAGTTTGTGGCACGGATACTCCGTGTTTTGTCAGATATTGTGCATGTAATTCAGTACCTGCAACATGTTTGTTGTCAGTGCTTGGTGAATTTGTAGTAATTAGCGGTTTAATGTTTGCTTACTTTTCTGTTGGGGTTAGATAGTAGCCATGCTTCAAACAGAACCAAACGTTTTCTGATTTGATGGGTGAGTTGTCGCAATTAGGACAGGTAGTGAAATGCCATTCCTTGTCTGTGGTTATTTGTGTGACGACAGCTTTAAGTACAAAAATTTCTCCCTGGCAGTAGAAAATTGGGGTGTTGCGCTTAGATGCTCGTATAAAGTAATTGTATAACATTTGTTCTTACAGTGAGTTCGTTCTTGTCTTTGCGCAGAAGTTCAGATACGGTAACATGATTTTGGATGACTATTGAGGTTTCTTTCAGTTGTTGAGACTGGGAATCAATACTGGCTTTCTCTAACCCCTGGCTTTCATACCTGTAAACATTAACAGATCTCAGGTACCTTAAATGTTGAAGGAGACGTGGTAAAAAGTTTTTTGACCATCTAGTATAGTTGTGTGCATGGTATGTTGACCAACGTGTTGTGGCAGAATTGTATTCTTTTTAGTAATAGTTTTTAACTATGTCTTGTAACCGATGCATAAAGTTCTTTATAAATCTTACAGACGTAGGAGCGTGCGTGTTTCCACGGTAGATGGGTTGACATAAACATGGGTTGCATTTGTTGATTGAAGTTGTAATTTACCTGCATCGATAAGTATATATTTCAATGTTTTTTTACTGGGGCATAATAGTTGTAATGCCCCGTTCCCGGGACGCTTACAGTTGGTCATTCATCGCACATAAAACATTTAATTACATTTGCCTTAGGAAAATATTGCAGCGGAAACATTCAAAAATGACATCTCATTTCATTATAAACACATTTGCCAAATAATACATCATTATCCGATTACAAAATACATGTTTGCATTACATCACAAAAGCTTTATAAATGGATGCCATCCCAAAAGAGCCGAGTAGCCTTGTCGTGCCATCCTCAGCAATCATTACCTGCCAACTGGAAAACATATAAAAAGTCAGCGTTGCTGAGTGAGTTCTAGTTTTATAATAAAACATACTTTACTTTCATTAAAACTATTCATTTTCTCATGTGATCACTCAACATACGTATACAAAGATAATGTCATTATTATCTTTCATCACATTCGTTATCTTTCGTTCTTTTCTACGTTCATTCTTCCGAGTCTGTTGCGATGACAGAGTCGCTCACCTCAATAGCAATCTTAACGATTGCACGCTATCCGAGTCTGTTACAACCATAGGGTTGCTCACCTCATTGCCAATCTTAATGATAGCAAGCTATCCGAGTCTCTTGCAACAACAAGGTTGCTCACCTCATGGCAACATCACGATAGCACGTTACTCGAGTCTCTTGCAACAACAAGGTTGCTCACCCCATGGGCAATCTCAATGATTGCACGTCATCCGAGTCTCTTGCAACACAAAGTCGCTCACCCCATATATGTGCTTGCAAGCCTTTCCTTCGTTCATTCATCATTCATTAATGCATGCATTCTTACTTCATGTTCCTCTTTCATTATCTTTCGCTTTACATTACATCATACTTTATTCATTCATTAACATGACATGTAAAGCCACAAGAAATATAAGCATACATCATAATAAGGAACATACCATACACATTCATCATCATCATACAGGGCAACATCATACATACATAACATGCATAAACATGCAACATCATCATCATCATGCCCTACATTCTCTCTAAGGCCATAACAGTCATCTTACATGTTCTTACGGGAACTTTACATCAAAACTTACATCTACACTTTCCCCCGAAAGCCAGAAGTCGAACTACACTTTCCTTCGAGTACAACAGCCCTATTCAGGCGTATGGACACCCTTCAGTTGCGTGGCCTTCATGCGACTGAACATCATGCGATTGGACTCATGCGGATGAACATCTATGCGAATGAACATTCAGTCGTGCGTATGGACCTCATGCGGATGGAACTAATGCGAACGGGCACCTATGCGACTAACATCATGCGAATGGACTCATGCGACTAAGCACCTATGCGACTGGACCCTCAGTCGTATGACTCCCCATGCGACAGGACTCCCAATCGTGCGACTAAAACCTTAGTCGTGCGAATGAACCCCCCAATTGTGCGAATGAATCCCAATCGTGCGACTGACCCTCAATCGCCTCTCAATCGGCTGTATGGCCTTCATTCAGTCGCATAGCCCTAGCTGATGCAGAATGGAGTTCATCCCGAACCCAATATGCCATTTTCGGCCTCCAAGCTCATCCAAACCCATTCTAAGCCTAGATCAACCATCCTAGACCTTAGGAATGCATACCACAACACCATACAAGCACACACAAGCCCGGAAACATACACGAAACGCATCACACACATCACACCCAAATGGGTCAAACACATACTCACACCAAAAACGTGTTTTAATGCTTTCTAGCCCTAAAATCAGTTGAAAACAAGTAAAAGTGGGGTCCTAGAACTCACACAAACGAGCACAATGACAAGGGCTTCGATTTGGCTTGCTACACGACAATTTTGGCCACTCGAACCACCGAACCGACCCTTTTTCCCTATTTTCTTCTTCTTTCTCTCTTCTTCTCTCTATAGATGGCTGAAATATGAGTGTGGGGGATAGAGTAAGGGATGCCCTCTCCCTTAAATACTCCCACTCACCCGTCTTTCTTTCGTTGGCGAGGTTGGTCCCTCGACTTTGGACTTTATTTCTTTTTCTTCCTTCGTCGGCTTCAAAATAATAAATATCCAGGTGTTACAATAGTTAATGTGAAGGTGTATACCGATGAAATCGGTTACTCTTATTCTAGTAATCGCGAATATTAAAGGTTGTACTGATGCCTCAACTGTAGCCCTTGGAAACTTCGTTAAAGATGTTGCTATTTCATCCCATAGAGTGACACTGACGTCCCTGTTGCTGCAGTGATCATAGTTGGTGTGTTAGCGCTATGGTGAGGATGGAGTTTGCAAATAAATATGGTTTTAAGGCATATTTAATGTCCACTAAAATAACAGAATCTATGATTTGGTATCTAGGGCTTCATAGTTAGCGGTTGGTAGTAAATCATAATTTTAAATGCAACGTCAGACTACATTAACTTTAGCCAAAATAAAGGAAAATTTTGTTTTTTCAAGTTTTGTTCGCGAGACTCAAATCTCTGGCCTTGTACACGCTACCAGTCATGCTATAGAAAGCTTAGTCAATGCATTCAAAAAAAATGCTTATAAGTTCAATAAACGTTAACAATAATACAAATGGGCTATCTGAGATACCCACACACACAAACATACATGTAGTTATACTTCGTATTAGTTCCAAAAATAAGATTTTGCCAATAAAGGGCTAAATTTATCTTATTTAAATTGTAGTTTTACTCCACGCTTTAATTCAAAAACTTGATCATCAACTCATAGCTTGAGGTTTTAATTAAAGAACACACTATTATTGTAAATTAATGCAAATGCAATAAGTTATAGTTTTTTTGTCAAAAACAAAGTATTGTCCACTAATAACATGTGGAAAAATTAAATAAATATAATTAGTAATCAGGTATTTGATAGCATTTTTTGTGATATAACAGATGACTACGCTTATTGCTGATTGGGAATACTTTAGAAGTGTCTAACCTGCTGTCTTTGAGTGTGATTGTAACAAAAGGTACGCCAGCATTTGTTATTTTATCATGTAGGTCTTGCAGGATTCCAATGTAATCTGGGTGGGCAGTGTTAACACGTCATAATGGTGAACATGTATGTAATGGATGATGCTGAAAACGGTTGTAACAGAAACCCTTACCTACGATTGCTCTTTTGCTTTTTTGAGTTGGATCCTTGCTTTGCTCATGGAGGTAATCCAGCCTATGACGGGAGACAAATTCAAAATATTGGCGAGGGTGGTCGGGAGTGTCCTTAATGGGTGTAAACACTGTTGTTGGTCCAACTCGCATGTATGCAGGATGACCTACAGTTGAGGTGACTTGTCAGGGTCCGTGCATGCGTAGCCTTTAACCCGGTAACAACATTGCACTTGAAGCTTTGATGCCACTGTTCTTTGGTCTTTACCCTTTGCTACGGCCTGTATTCCTATGCCCAGTTGTAGAATAGTGAGTTATAATTGTAAATGATCGAAAACAAATGGAGGTGAGATTTGGTGTATGATAAGGAGAAAGTTTCAAGATTTGGGTTGATTTTACCTGTCGATCCAAAAACACATAGCATGTTTCATTGTCTCTAAAGGCGGGCTTCCAGGTACGAACTACACGAACGTCAAGTTCAGGTGCGGCCCACCGGGTCTTAGACTTGATATCTCAGTGTCCTCCATCTCTATTAACTTGTTTAGGGAAGAAACGCATAGATAAAAGCAACAATGTTAAAGTGGACAAGCAAACATGTAAATATAGGTATCTATCAACATTATACGTAGCAAAGAGATCACACAGCAATAGAGATTGACCTGATCCATATGAATCTCGTTTAATAGTTCCATATACACAATATTTAATGTTTTATTATCACTATTTTCTACGCTTTTCCTTGTTTAGAATCTTTATGGAATTTGGGGATGTTGCTCTTGACAGAGCTACATACAACTGTCCATGACCGAATATTGGCTCAGGTAAATAGATTCCTATTTTTTTAAGTGATTGACCTTGGCTTTTGTTAATAGTCATTGCGTAACATGTTTTAACAGGGAATTGCCTCCTTGTAAAGACAAACAGAAGATCTTTCGTATTATGCACAAAATTAATTCTTGGAATATATACTCTATGACCTAAAGATATACATGTTATTAGATGTGCCTCAATAACACGGGAAGTAACTGTGATACCAACAACCTAGTGCCATTACATAAACCATTTTTTTGATCTAGATTACGAATTAACATTACCGAGGTGTTCTTTTTCAGCTTTAAACAATGTTTCGGAATGCCATTAAAATTAAGTACATTGAGATATTCAACTGGATACATAGCGTCAACATCTCCTCCATCTCTAGAGTGTGGAATCATGGTGTTGGTGCTGAAGTATGAATGACAATCTCCGGGTGACATGGCATGAATAATGTCATTTATTTCATCAACGGTCTCATTCTTAGGACATATGATGGCACGTTCTACAAATGTTGTGGCTGATGGACTTAGTAGATTTTCGTCATTGTACACAAACCTGAACAAATCATACACTGCAGCCTCTGAATCCTTAATTATCATATGTGGTTGTTCGTCAAGCAGGCCACGTGGATTGGCCAGGGTCTTCTTTGGCTAATGAGACGGTATTTCAATAACTTTAATGTCTGATTGTCTAGACGTAAGTGGAACACCTTCTTTGCCATCTCCAACTCTTAGTAACCAACTACAAAATGATGTACATCCTCCGGTCCACTCATGTTTGAGCACAACGTTGCTTGTAAATTCACTGTGAGCCTATGAACAGAAAAGTAAGTCCACAAATAAGACTTTGTGAGACATGACGAGATTATATCAGCCTTTGTGCATTTTGGTTTCACTGGCAATGTTTGACGGAAGTCTCCACCCAGCAGTACTGATTTATCGCCGAATGGCATCACACTATTTCCCGTTAAATCCTTTACGTTTTATCTACAGACTCAAAACACCTTCGGTCACTCATCGGTGCTTCATCCCAAATTATAAGAGCTGTTTCTAGCAAAAAGGCGAGACAGGTTTGTATTTTTCTTAATATGGCATACAGATTCATCACTTAACTCCAACGGTATCTTAAATCTTGAATGAGTCGTACGGCCTGAAGGCAATAATAAAGAGGTGATCCCCGAGGCTGCTACTGCTAAAACAACCTGTCCCACTGACCTTGAAGCTGCAATGATTGTTTTCCAGAGGTATGTTTTACCTGAACCTCCATGACCATACACAAACAGCAACACCTGCGATGAATCGCTGGTCGAGGACATCACCCTATCATAGACAGTTCTTTGTTCAAGATGAAGATTTGCTTTTAAGGAGAGATGTTCACAGTGCAAAGCTTCCTGATCATAACTCTTTCCTCAAGTAATAGCACATTCCTAAGCATAGAAAGAGTGGATTCTGTGGGGAGAGGCAAGCCGAAATCCGCTAGCGACCGTGGTGATGTGTTAGAATTAAGTAACAACTCGAGCTCATAGAACACAAATTGTTGTAGATCAACCCTACTAACACCAGAATTTGAGTTTCGACTTGTGGAGTCAAGGTTTTATGCAATATCCTCTCCCATTCTTTCCCAATTTGCCTCCCACAAAGCAAGAGGGTTTGACACATCACAATATAGTAGTATGTGCACAAAAAGGGACCTAACCTCAGAAGCAGAAGCCCATTCAGAAGCTTCTGAAATGGTAGACAACCACTCCTTATCTTCACCTATTAAGCCTAGTTTTTCACATGCCTCCCTAAAAGTTAGCATTACAACACCTGAAACAGTACGTATGTCTGTAAACGAACAACAACCCCTTTGATAACTTAACAACATTCTCAGGTAAAACAATTCCTCAAATGAAGGGTGAACGTAAGTTAGTATGCCCACAGTTGGAGTCCTTTTGCACGTTCGACGGGTCCAGCTTTTTGTCGATAAATCCCACCGATATTTAGACAGATAGTCAATATAACGAAGGCCAATCACTGAATCAGAAGAAAGCATTCTTGCAGAAGACTCAAATGCGTTATTTGCTAACCATTCAGTCAGGGTTGTTTTCCCAGCATTTTGATTATTGACAATCTCTTGAAGTCGTTGTGTCTGTCTAAATGTCATGTTTTGTTTGCCTTCTAAGTGCACTGCTAGAACTTGAACAGGCGGGTTCCTATTATGTATAGGAAATGAAAGAATTCTCCACGATGCCTCATGTGGGCATATGAAACGACCATCAAGGTAGTTCTTGATCTCATCAATAATCTCAACTACATCAACAGGTATGTTTTCTGAGGTAACATCCTTTTTTGTTAACGTAAAACGAACCCTGTCTGCACCCTATGATATATACTTAAAAAGATATTTGATGAGCATACTCCACCTGCAGTACTCGACATTTATGTGCGCATCAAAATGCATTAGCAAATTCGCATTGTACGGAACAACATACCCATTATCTAACGGAATTCCATGGTTTACACATGGCAAACAGTCCTTGGACCTTTTGTAGTGAACATGCCCTCCGCTATCAAAACGTGTATGCCTTATAGGATTTAGGATATTGCTTCGAACATACACCATCTTTCATACATGGAGAACTCATTCTAGCAAGACCGCACGGTCCATGTAACATCGATTCCGTAACAATCCTGTGTAAGACAGGATCTGTTTGACAGTCTGGCAGCTCGGCACTGATAAATCTGTTGATGTCCTCTGGCGTGTGAATTTTTAGGACTCAGTCACCCATAATAATGTATGACAATGTGGCAACCCTCTTTTCTGGAATTCAATTGTGTATAACTCTATGAAAACAGAAGTCATAATACAACATGAGTATCTATAATAACTTCATATGATAATATAGTTCCAGAGAAGAAACAACAAGATTGATACTTACCTGCTGCAACATCACCAAAAGGTTTGGATGTTTTGAGATGCTTGATGAAGGACCGCACCTTCATTTGGAAGACTCTAGCAATAATATCAGGTCTATCCTGTGCACTTGAAACCTGTGCTGCCGCTATCTCCTTTTCAATCTCAGGCCACTTAACATTGCATGTGAATGTTATAAAGTATTGAGGGTTCCCATAGACTCGACATATGGCAAGGGCATCTTGGTAATGTTTATACATACACCTTGGACCGCTGGTGAAAGACGATGGCAACACGACCCGTTTACCCACACTATGGCCCTCTGTATCACCCCGGGATATTGCATCATGAAGACCTTCCAAAAATTCGCACCGAAATTCTTCTTGATTATTCCGCACATACTCTAAGCGTTAATGTTCAATACATATATAGGCATCAACAATGTATTGTTGAAACAGCCTACCTGCGTGAAGAAGGTGGTTGTAGACCCCTTCACGATCATGAATTTGAGTAGAACATTGATGGACTAAGCTTGCGATCATCACCAGAATGGTCTGGTGCTAAGCGTAATTCAAGAGACCACCCTTGCTCTGCCCGAGGAAATAGAAGTGGATACTGCAATGGCATATAAGATGGATGAAGCTTGCTAACTCTATGTGGAGCGTTGGCCTTATCACAAACAATAACATCAAAGTCTTCTGAGTAATGCCACTGTCACAAACAATAGCACCAACAATATCCGTTAAGGGGTTGTCATACCTTTATCTCTAACCCTACTGTAAAGTTTAATCGAAAAATGTGGAATATGCTGCTGGCTACATAACTCCTTCACAGACCGCAAAAGACGCACGTAGGCATTTGACTCATCAAGCATAGTAGTTAACGCCAAAACAATCTCTGCTATAAATTTGGTGAGCTATCTCCATGGAAGAGACGAATCATGTTTGAAACTTCATTTTCAAAGTAAAAAATATACATCTACAGAAACCTTGGCCGATCCCTAGGGAACGGGCACATCAAGCCAAGCCAATGACATACTTGACCAACAACCCTGAACACGTACGGACCAGCACCCTGATTCACTGAATTGTCCATGGTAGCCCCAAAAGAAGTCATTGAAAACATGGCATTATACGTACGAACACTCCCCATAAACACACGATCAGCAAACAAAGACCTCAACAAGTCAGGGGGCTGCAGAGGAAAATCCAGCAACACCCTCCTAGCCTTACAACACTTATGGTATCGTTGCCTGCGACCAGCCGGAAAAGACGTGAGCCGCTCAGCATTCCAAAAAAGAGCCCAACAGAACTCACACACCTCATTACATCTTCCCAAATCCACATAGTAAGGAGATGATGTTGTATGACCGAATTCACCAAAGAAAACACCCATCTCAACCTCAACATGAGAACTTGTCGAAGACATACCACTTCCCGTAGACGATCTTAACATCGAGGCACGATGGGAGGACTGGCGTTGCGTCTGGGATGATGCCTCAAAAGGTGATGTAGAAGAAGAACTAACACCAGAAACAGCACCACCCAGACGCCTACGCTTACCCTGCCGATTCTTACAAAGAAATGCACGCAATCAGAGATAACACACAACAAGCGCATAGAGCAGAACACAACACTTGTCAAACAACCACAAAACCTGGATTCCACCTCGGATATTAAATTACTGGTAATATCATACAAGTTAACCTAATCAAAAAAACATGTTCTTCCTAAATCAAGAACGAATAAAACAGGGAACTCCTAATGATATACATAAAAAAAACACAGAGCAAGAAATCATACCTGCATACGACAATGGGAAATATTAAGCAAAACACCAGCACCAAAAACCTGCAAACACAAAATAAGTGCAACAGGACAAGAACGTTATAAGAAAGAACCAACCTCCAAACATATCATAAACCAAACAAAAATATTAGATTCACATCAGAGTTCAAAAACAACAGAACAAACAAAACATAAACAAAAATAGGATAACAAACCTGCAGATTGAAGTCACGCCGACAACAACATAACCGTAACAATCTAAAACCTGAAAAAATAAAACATGCAACAAAATTCAATTTACAAAGTTCCAAAAACCTAATTTCAATTAAAATAAATAATATAAATTTCTGTCCCTGTAAGAAACACACATAACAATTTCAACTTTTCATCTCTTTGCATATAATGTTTTGACTAATAATAAGAGGATACAAATGGCACCCTTACATCTAGTGCACAAATAACAACGTCACTTCAAGTAAGTTATTCTTTAATTGCTATAGTCAAATAGCAAATATGGATCAACACCAAAATATAAATTAAAACATCATGAAAAAAGATGTAAACGGTGTAATAATATCGCTATCTTTTATTATCCACACAGAATCACTTCCTAAAAAAGGACTCAAAAATTCATATGACTTATCTTCATTGACCCAAGTAACATGGTTTGCATTACCCTTGAATCAAATAAAACGGCAAAATAATTGCTTACCATCACAAAACAGACAGCCAAGCATCAAATATCACCATCATTATCTATGGTTTCCTAATCTGTTAGGAATATATTCTAGGGGGTATAACAATAAAACAAATTAAATAGCATATACAGTCCGTTGAAATACGTAGAACCTTTAAAGCATTTCCACTTGGACAACGGAATTCACTTCTTTATTCATATTTCAAATAAAAACCAAGCCCATGCCCACATGCTCGTAGACCCCAATCCACAAACCGTTTATAATACTTAGAGTAAATTACCATTTGCATCCCTGACGTTTTTCGATTTTAACCACTTGTATCCCTGCAGTTTCAAAGTCTCGATTTGCCCCCTAACATTTCCTTTTTATCTCCATTTGAGTCCAAAACACTAAAGGCGTTAGATTTTTCTGTTAACTTTTATAAAATGACAAAATTACCCTTATTTATTAATTCACATACCTATCATCCTCACCCACACCCCTTATCTCTTCTCTCTCCCTATATATCTTCTCCATTTCTACCACCACAACAACACTACCACCGCAGCCACTGATGTCGCCGCCGCAGCCGCCAGTGCAACCGCCGCAACCACCACCTCATTGACCACAACCACCCCACCCCTATCTCTTCTCTTTCTCTCTCTCTCTCTCTATTTTCATGTGTGTGTGATCGGGTGTGTGTGTGATCGGTAGTCCATAACCACCATCAATGTGAAATCACAGATCTAGATAAGAAGGGGGCTGTGGTGGTGGTGATAGGGGGCTGCGATGGTGGTGATGGGGGTTATGGTGGTGGTGATGGGGTGGCTGTAGTGGTGGTGATGGGGGCCGCGATGGTGGTGATGGCGGTGTTGGGGGTCGCGATGGCGGTGATGGGGGGTCGCGATGATGGGGGTCGCGGTAGTGGTGATGGGGGTCGCGATGGTGGTGATGGGGTCGCGATGGTGGTGATGGGGGTCGCGATGGTGGTGATGGGGGTCGTGATGGTGCTGATGGGGGTCGCGATGGTGGTGATAGGGGTCGCAATGGTGCTGATGGGGGTCGCGAAGGTGGTGATGGGGGTCGCGATGGTACTGATGGGGGTCGCGATGGTGGTGATGGGGGTGGCGATGATGGTGATGGTGGCCACGCTGGTGATGATGGGGGTCGCGATGGTGGTGATGGGATCACGATGGTGGTGATAGGGTGGCTGCAGTGTGGTGATGAGATCCCGCGATGGTGGTGATGGGGGTCGCGATGGTGGTGATGGGGGGTTGTGGTGGTGGTGATGGGGGAGGTAATGCGGGTCGAGGTGGTCCCGGTGGTGGTGATGGTGGTCGCGGCGGTGGTGATGAGAGTCATAGCAGTGGTGATTGGTGTCTCTAATAAGAGAAAAGAGTGTGGGGGGATTATGCTGGTGGTGATGAGGGATGTGGAGGTGGTGACGGGGGTTGTCGTGGTGGTAACGAGGGTTTGTGAGGTGGTGATGAGGGTTGTTCGGTGGTGATGAGGCTGTGGAGGTAATGTTGGGTATGTTGGTAATGAAGAAGATGATGTTGATGAATGGGTCCCACAAGTTTTTTATTATTTAATTCAAGGGTAGTTTAGTCTTTTCAACAATAATTATAACAGAAAAACTAACTGTGTTAGTTATCTTGACTCAAATTGAAACAAAAATAAAACGACAGACACTCAAATGAAGATAACATAAAACGTCAGGTGGCAGATGGTAATTTTAAAACTATAGGGATGCAAACGGTTAAAATGAGAAAACATCAGGGATGCAAATGGTAATTTACTCTAATACTTATAGAAAACAAAGCATGAATACTATCTGTTTGTCTAAAATCTTCAATCACACAATAGCTTTGCTCAAACACTTCCTTAATCGATGACAATCCCTCAATAAAAACTCTACTTGCAGGTGAATGAATGAACAGCTAAATGCACAACAAAAAATGTAATTCAATTATTCACCCTCCAAACCAGCATAAACAAATGAACAAAAACCACTAAGCAATAAAAATGTAAGAAAACCTTAATCTAAACCTAAAATGAGCAATGCGAAACCCAAATGCAACCACATGCAAGCACAATCAAATACAGAGGAACAATAAAAATAGGAGTTGCAGCAAATTAACATGAAAATCAACTATTAATCAACTAAATGAAGAAACCACAACACAAAAAGAAGCAATCTAAGCAAAACTCAGCGGTGAGCAGCGATGACGGCGGGAAGAGGTTTTGCCATAGCAAGCAGCACACCGAGGAGAAACAACAACACTAAACAGTAACAGTACACAGAAGCAATTGAAGAAAAATAAAGAAGAGAAACAGTAAAAACCTGGACAGAGGTACAAGAACGAAGCAGAGAGCGGAGAGGAGAAAGAGACACTGGACAGAGGTAAAGAAACTTTATAACACAAAAGGAAAACACGTCATCAGCCAAAGAAGATAAAAAGAAAACACGTGTACAGCAAGACCCAAAAAACGCAGGCCATCCAAAACCTAAAACAAACCAAAGTCGAACCCGTGACCAAAAAGAAACCAAGATAATCAAACACCAGCTGAACCAAAGCCCATAGAGTTATAAACATGAACAAAATCCTACTTAAAAGGAAAAGAAAAGTACAAAAACCAAAAAAATTAAACAAAGCAGCACCTGCCACGCAAGTGCTGAACACTGTTCATTTCCAATTGTTATTAACATAAAGGTTAATTAGGTTGGAGGCAAATTGGTAATGTTTTTCCTTCTCAAGTTATATATTTTGTTAAACATTCATAACTTTTACATACGATAATATTTTTATAAAAAAATTACACCATAAAACGAGTAATTTTTAATCTTTAAAACGTGTATAATGTTGATGCAAAAAGGTAAAGTTTTTTTTAACTCATTGTGTAATTTTGTTTGGTGATTGTGTAATCTTCGAACCAATGAACATTGCATAATTATATGATGATATAATGAACTTGAAACATAAAAATTTTATATTTTTTATTATTGTATTATTCGAAAATTAATATTTTATAAAATACAATGCATAACACAATGGTCAACATTAGACACAATGGATAACATAATTACCAGCTCTAGACTCGATACTTAGCAATGGACATAATGAACTGCTTTGATGATGATTATACATGACATAATCAGGATTACATAATAACTAGAAAACGTAAAAAAATTACATTTTTAGCATTATGTTATTTGAAAATCATTTGTAAAAAACACAATTCATAACATAATAGTCAACATTAGACACAATGGCTAACACAATGACCAACACTAGACTCAATTATTAGCAATTGATTGATAAAGATTATATAATGACCTGATAGAATTACACAATAAACTAAAAAAAACATTAAAAATACATTGAATCACGATTTTTAAAATACAATGGTTAACATTACACACAATGGGTAACACAATTACTAGCACTAGATACGATTATTAACAATAGACATAATAAACTGTTTGATGAGGATTACACTATGACCTGATCAGTATTACACAATAACTAGATTAGGATAACACAATGAACTAAAAATATAAAATATTATATTTTTAGCATTGTGTTATTTGAAAGTCATCATTTAAAAAAAACATAATGCATAACAAAACGATCAACATTAATCATAATGATTTGATGAATATTACATAATGACTTGATATTACATAATGAGCTGACGAATATTACACAATGAGCTAACAAAGATTACACAATAAGCTGAAAAATATTACACATGACTTGAAATAACTTGAAAAAACTTCGTTGTACATACAATTATAGGCATTTTAAAGATCAAAAAATATTTGTTTTTATGATGTAATTTTTTTAAAAAAATAATATCGTATGTAAAAGTTACGAGTGTTTAAAAAAGGTATTACTTGAAAATGTGATTAAGACTAAAATACCATTTGTCTATCTTTTAAATTCTAATTATTTACCATAATGCTCCTGATTCCGCACCTTTTGTTTTGCAAAGATGGACCTTAACTTTTGACTGAAGTACTCATCCGAGCTTTTGATCTGCACATATATCTCGGTCCCTTCTTGAAACCTTACATGGTTTAAAACTTATCCACACCTTTGGAGTTCCTTTTTTTCAAAAGAAAGTGTTTACATTCCATGACAAAAATTGAAATTTTACCCGACGTACGACACTAGTCCTAGACAAAGCAAGACTTGTGAGATGCCATTCTAAATAGAGCTAGGAAGAAACCATCAAGGGAGTTGAACCGATCCAACGATCCACCCAAATTCTTAACAATTAACTATATATGAATAAAAACAAAATGAATAGTTTAGTTTGGGTTCTATGCATTTTGACCATCAAACTTTATGGCTCATTTGTTTCCGCTGACGTGACACTTTATATGTCATCTGTTATGCATTTTCATCTTCATCTCCTCTTTATTTTTTATAGAGATGGAAACTAGAGAAAAAAACAAAGAGTGAATCGAGGGTCAATGGCCATTTGATCCGACCGCCGGCCAATGGTTCATTCTGGTTTTTGCTTGTGTCGGCCTACAACTATGTCATGCAATGGCCTCCTCTATCTCTATCTCTCTCTAGGTTATGTTATGTTTGTCTTTGTTTTTCTCTTTGATTCTTTTAACATTTTCACTTTTCCCAGCTGATTACGATAAAGAAAGAAAGGGAAGCCCTGCCATTACCAGGAACCATCTTATTCAAGGAGTGGACATTTGAGTCCATCTCTAGCGAGAATTCTACAACCGCTTTAGCGGGGTCGTCGTTCGCTCTCTGTCTTTCTCTCACTCACTTTCTGCAGGATCGGGTTGTCACTTAACACTTGTTTTTCTCCAAACTCACTTATAATAGTCACTCAAACAAGATGAAGCAATGTCTTTGACAAGAGTTGATAGTAATATAATAGGTAATCAATGCAACAAGCAGAAATATTTTCAAGGAACTTGTATATATTACTTCTCAACTCAAGATTACAAGACACTTACAAGCATACAACATGAGTTACAAAGAGAAACTATATATACTAGATCCTACAGCCGGTTATACTTGATACCAGCTGGAAACCTAACTAAAGCATATACTACAATGCTATAGTTAAGGTATCTTAGATAAAGTATTATCTAGATATGGTAGTCATGACATGTCCATGACTTACCTTTTGTCACCAACTAAAGATGGCAACTGTACTTAACATGAAAAGTAAACAGTAGATTAAAGTATGGTCAACTACATGGCTTTAGAGAAAACGCCATGCAGTATCTCAGAGATTTGCAGCGGACTGTCAGACAGACCATACTTATGTCTGCTGGATAATAGAAGTGTCTTCCGAAGGTTAACTGGCTTCGGAAGAACAAGTTCTTCCGAAGCCACTTATACTTCGGAAGATGCTTCTATGCTTCCGAGGCTTTTAAGGACTTCTTTTATTCTTCGGAAGTTGACTTCAGATCTTTGTCTTCAAGTCTTGATCCTTCGGAAGTAGCTTCTTTACCTTCGGAAGTTGGAGTTCTCCTTCGGAAGTGTATTTGCCACTTAACTTCGAAGAACTCTTTCTTCCTTCGGAAGTCCCACACTGGCTTCGGAAGTCCTTTGCATGTAGTACTCAAAATCTTCTAAGTGATATTGTTTTGGTTGCAACAGCCTCTTATGATCCAACAAACTCCCCCTAGGCTGATGCTATCAAAACTTCACTTATCTCTACTTCTCAAAGTTTTCAGCACCAGGGATAGAAGATATTGTCTGTCTCTCTGTTCTTCCCGGAAGTTGTGCTGAGAAGCTTGTACAAGTCATTCGTGGATAGGAGATCCAGTCTATCACTTTGAATGACGTGTACCCTTTGTTGTGACCCCCTGAAGAGAGTTAGTTGACGGGAGTTGTAGTCATACTCCCATCTAACTATGGACTCAAGTTCAGGACCTTCAACCATTTGAAGAAAGGCTTTGCCTTTGGTTGCTGATCCTTTCCTTTGCTCCTCCTCTCTCAGTTTTGACTCCTCTTCAACCTTGCTTCTTGCAGTGAGCTCGGCCATTGTGAAGGCTGCCTAGATGATTTCTGATGTGAGCAGCTACTTCGGAGTTTGAGGGTTTGGAGAATGGTTTCTCTGCTAACTCAGCAATATCGAATCTGCTTAAGTGTAGCAGAGATGAGGCATTCACCTGTTAATCTCACCATTCTCTCTCTCAAACAACAAAGTTGTGAGAAAGTCTTCGAACCTCCACTGGACTATCTTCTTTCCTGGGTACAAGAGATTGTCTTGGTACCTATCTCCTTTCTTTGTGTCCAGCAGAGTCACCAGCCTTCTCTCTCAGCCTCTTTTCTTCCTCATTAATGTATCTGAATTGAGGCCAAAGAGTCTTGCGGCTTGGTCCAAAGTTCCTCTTGGTAGATCAAGAAACTCATCTCTTGTGAGGGAACTTGAGGATCCATCAACATAAGTCAGGTTGACTGTATCCTCCTCACAAGAGATGTCGCTCAGAGTAGTGCAGTTGATGAGCTTGGTTTTGATCTCCTTGAATTCCTCCATTGAGAGATGTTTAGAAGGCTGAGGGGATGGTTTGATTGGTTGTTGGGTAGGTTTAGGAGGTTGGGTTCTGGGTAAGGCTTTAGGTTGGATGATGGGTAGTTTAGGTGGTTGAGGTGAGGGAGTTGGTAGATGGGAAGGTGTAGGTTCAGGGGTGAAAGGTTCAGGTTCAGTTTTGATTGGGAAGGGAAAGGGTATTGGTTCAGGTTGATGTTGGGTTTGGATATTTGGCTGAGAGGTGGCTTTGAAGGTCATCCCCTGTCCCCTTCTATACATCTCCTTTCTTCTCCCTGCACGAATGTCAGCCTTGATGTCACTGACATGTCGTTGCAGAGTCTTTTCAGACATTGGACCCACTTGCCTGCCAGAGAAGCCGTGAGCTTTAAGATAGTTCTTCATCCAAGCTTTGTCACCTATCTTCTTGGCGGCAGACAGTCCAGCCTCTTCTTCCTTCTTCTTCTTTACTACCAGCTTCTCCCTTGCAGCTCTCTTTCTCTCCTTCTCCATTTGATCTTGCTCTTTGTTAAAGAGCCACAAGATCGTGTCACTGTTGTGTGGAGATAACTCATCTTGAGAGAATCCTCTGGAGAGTAGGAAAGTGATCCTTTCTCTCCTGAGCTGCAGATCAGCTTCTCTTTCTTTTCTCAGCCTTTCTTCTTCCAAGGCCAACCTTGCAGCTTCTTCTTTTTGCTGTTTTTGCAGCAAGGTTGCCTTTTCTAGCTCTATCAGCTCCTCTAATGGTAGCAGGAGTACATCTTCCGAGGCAGCCCCTAGACTGACAAGTCTATCAATTACCTCCACCCTTCTTCTATTGTTGATTGCCTCTTGGTTGGCTGCAGCTGCTTTTGAACTTGCAGCTAACAGTTTCCCAGTTGGCAGTCTTCCTTTCCTTTTAAGTTTCTCCAGCCTTTCTTCTTCCAGAAGCTCTTCCGAAGTCATCTTCCTTTTACCTTTAATGTCTTCGGAAGTGCTAGACTTTGGTGGTTCTTGGGTAGAAGACTCAGGTTGGATGGTGGAGGTAGGAGCTGAGGTCAATGCAGATGTAATGGCTAGTGGTTGGCTGAGAAAATCCTCCCTATTAACCTCAGATGCAAGTTCCAGAATTGCATCTGTGACTATTAGATCATCGGAAAGAGAGAACAGTCCTTCCGCAGCAGCAATTTCAGCTTCGGAAGTTTGAGTTGGTTCTTCCGAGGCTTCAAATTGTGCTTCGGAAGCCTGTGAAAACACACCTTCTGTCCCAACTATTTCAGTTGCTGGGCCATCAGTCCTAGTTTCCCCTTCGAAATCAATCTCAGGTTCCACTTGGGCCTTAGGTTGACCAACTTCCTCAACAGTGGTAGGAGGTGCATTCAACCTTTGAAGCTCTTGAGCTCCAAAGTATATCACAGACATATCTGGACTGGTTGATCAATGAGGGACTCTAAAAGGAACTTGTTGAAGATCCTATTTAGATCCTGAAGCATCCTTTGATCCACTTGAATCACAACTGGAGGAGGCTCAGGGAAGATGGCGGTTTGTTGTTTTGAGCTCAAAGAAGTGAGAGCTTGACTGATGGAATCCTGTCTTTGACTTAGTTCCTCAACATTCTCCCCCTTTTTGGTAGCATCATCTTGAGAGGTAGATGAGCTAGAGGAAGAGGTCAAGGAGACTTGAATGGGTACATGCCTAACAGATCTCTCAATCTGTTTCTCAGCTAGTTTTACCTTGAGACTTTCAATCTCAAGTTGCTGAGTGGCAGACCTATCCTCTAAAGTCTTAACCTTTGATTCAAGGTTTGAGACTTTAGAAAGTAGGTCTCTTATTGTGAGTTGCAGTCTTCCCTCATCTTCTTTGGAAGAATCACGGGGAGATGAGGTAACATACCTAGTATGTTCATCCTCACCACCAGATGTGGTTTCTTGGCACCCTGGTTTCCCTTGCACAATGATGTCTCTTTCAGAGGCATCATAGGGCATGGTTGCCGTAGATTCAGTCTGACTATTGTTACCACTGTCCTGAGGATCCAATGAGGCTCCTTCAGTAGTGGCAGCTGAATCTACATGAGTCCCCTCCACATCAGTGGGACTCACCTCAGTAGGGCTTTGCTGGTGTGGGCTAGAGACAAGAGGTTTCTCTAGGCTCTGTTGATCCTTAATGGGGTGTTGTGGATCAACTTCATTGCCTTGGAGAGACATAGTCTCTTCACCAGCTCCGGTCAATAGGTCAGTAAAAGAGAAGGAATGAAGACCTAAAGACCCGGGACTTTGATCAATGTCAAAAGGCATTGAGCTGTCCCTTGGTGGCTGCTCAGGGGAGTATAGAGACTCACCCTGAGGGCTATCAGCTGGGGTTATGGGCTCATGGGTCTGAGACTGAGGAGACTCAAGACCCATATTGAGGTCAATAGTGAAGGATTGGGGGACCTCTGGCTGAGTGGGAGCCCCTTGTTCCACTCTAGCCTTTTTGGTTTGAAGAGGAGGGGCTTGTTCAATCAGAGTAGATTGAACAAGGGTTCGTTTGGTTCGTCTCTGATAGGTGACTTTTATTGGTGGAGAAGGTAGATTTGGAATGGTGAGGGTTGTTGCTGGTGTGGGTTCATCACCTGTGGGGATAACAGGGATGTCACCAGGAGCCATTGGCTCAATCATACCTGGAAGTAGTGCGGTATCCCTTCCAGTGTAGTTGGTAGACACTCTCTTCAGTACTTTGAAGATAGTCGGCCTCATTTGAGGAGCAGATAGAGCAGCTGAACAGACAAGCTTACTCTGATCTAGCTCGCAGTTGATTATGTGCTGTAGAAATCTGGGATACATAAAGAATGTGTCCCTTTGCAGATTTCCCATGAGGTTAGTCAGCACAAACCTGGAGTAGTTGAAGCGCAAGCCTTGTACCAACCCATGAACTAGGCACCCGAGTTCATAGGGAATTTGATCCCATCCCCCTGATTTGTTAGATAAGCAGTGGAGAACCACATGTAGCAGGAACTTCCACTTGTAGGAGAAGTTGAATTTGTAGACTGTAGACCTGCTTACATCTCCACCGTATCCCATTTGGAGATAAGAGTTATCTAACTCAGACTTGGGGAATTCCGTCGGTGCGCCTTCATCATGGAGCTCAAGATGCTCCCTGATGATTTGTTCAGTAACGACCAACTCTTGGCCACATACACTTGACCTGATAGCACGAACCCCATTTAGGGTTTCAACCCGACTATTTGCCCAGAATTCGGACATTTGGTTGGTGTAAATGGTAGGGTTTACAGTCAGTGCTGTGTAATATGAAGATTGGGCTAAGAAAGAGATAATATCAGAGAAGTCAGCATCCCTTGAGGAGTCAAGGAGTGCGACTTGGTTGTGCTGAGGGTTTAGAGCCATTTGGAAAGGTAGCAGAGGAAAAGTTCTTGAGAGAGAGGTAAATTGGTGAAGAAGAAAGCTTTTAGGGCAGTGAATTTGGTAAAAAGAGTGTAAGTGATTAACCGGAAGTATTTAAATGGGTGAAATGGCGGTTTAAAGGGTGGTTTGGATAAGATGATGTGAGGGTTCAGAGGATGATGTGACAGGGGCGGTAAGGTTAAGCCATTTAAATAATCCGACATCATTAACAAAATCTTTACTTTTTACAGAGTGGGGCCCAAAAGATTTCCGTTACACAGTAAAATCCTTCTTCCGAGTATAAGGTATTTCCGAAGGTAAAGTTCTTCCGAAGGCAAATGTATTTCCGAAGGTAAATAAATTGCTTCCGAAGATACATGTTGCTTTCAAGTGGAAAGTATTAAGTGCTTCGGAAGTAGATCTGAGATTACCTCAATCGCTTCTTCCGAGACTTAGTATACTTCCGAGAAGAAAATTATCCTATGAGAAATTTGCTTCGGAAGTTATGCTAGATATCTTCCGAAGGCAAGTTTCTCTTCGGAAGAACTTATACTTAGTTAAATAAGAAAGGATCTTTTGTAACAGGGCTTAGATTGTATTGACATAAGACTTTACATATTGAAAAGGTTTTCAAATGAGATTGACTAGTCAATGTTTATCATCCCAATAGCTGTAATAAGATACTTAAATCTTTGTTCATCAAATGCTTTGGTGAACAGATCAGCATATTGTTCATTTGAATTGACTTTGACTAGTTTGATAAGATTTTTCTCATGAATATCTCTAATGAAATGATACCTGATGTCAATATGCTTTGTCTTTGAGTGCTTTACTGGATTTTCTGTGATGGATATAGCACTGTTGTTGTCAATGTGGATAGGAGTGCTCATGAAGTTGAATCCATAGTCAATCATCTGGTTTTGAATCCACAGCAGCTGAGCACAGCAACTTGCAGCAGCAATGTATTCAGCTTCAGCAGTTGATGTAGAGACACAGGATTGCTTTTTGCATTGCCATGAGATGATCCTTCCACCAAGAAATTGACATCCTCCTGATGTTGATTTCTTGTTGATGTTGCAGCCACCATAATCACTGTCAGAGTATCCATAGAGATTAAAATCACTATTTCTTGGATACCAGAGACCTAACTTAGGTGCTCCTTTGAGGTATCTGAGGATTCTCTTGACAGCAATTAGGTGAGACACCTTCGGAGCAGCCTGATATCTTGCACAAATGCAAGTTGCAAACATGATATCAGGTCTACTTGCTGTAAGATACATCAGAGAACCAATGATTGCTCTATACTGATGTTGATCAGTATCCTCCCCCTCAGAGTCAGGGCATAAATCATGGTTTCTGGGTATGGGTGTCTTTGCTGCTTTACAATCCTTCATATCAAATCTCTCTAAGATGTCATTGACATACTTAGATTGATTGATGAAAAACCCTTCCTTCAGTTGCTTTACCTGAATTCCAAGGAAAAAGTCCATTTTTCCCATAGAACTCATTTCGAACTTCTTCTTCATAATGCTCTCAAAGTCTTTGCACATTTGGTCATTTGAAGAACCAAATATGATGTCATCGACATAGACTTGAACTAGCAAAATGTCTTTCCCAGACTTTCTGATAAAGAGAGTCTTGTCAATGGTTCCTCTAGTGTAGCCGTTCTTCAGAAGAAATTGAGACAATGTCTCATACCACAGCCTAGGTGCTTGGTGCAGCCCATATAGAGCTTTATCCAATTTGCACACATAGTTTGGATGCTGTGGGTCTTCAAATCCTGGAGGCTGGCATACATAGACTTCCCTATCTATATCCCCATATAGAAAGGCACACTTGACATCAAGCTGGTAGACAGTGAAATTCTTGGATGCAGCATAAGCAAGGAAGATCCTAACTGCCTCAAGTCTTGCAACAGGTGCAAAGACATCAGTATAATCAATTCCTTCCTCTTGAGTGTATCCTTGAACCACTAGTCTTGCCTTGTTCTTGATAATCAAGCCTCTGTCATCTCTTTTATTTCTGAAAACCCATTGGTGCCTATAGGTACTTGACCAGATGGTAGCGGACATAGGTTCCAAACCTTCTGTCTTTTGAATTGAAGCAGCTCCTCTTGCATTGATTCAACCCAGCTACTATCCTTTAAGGCATCTTCCACCTTCTTGGGTTCCATTTGGGATAAGAAGCATGAGTACAGGCAGACATTCCCATTGTGAGTTTGTCCCCTTGTTCTCACACCCTCAGAGACTTCCCCTATGATGTTTTCAGCTGGATGAGTATTGTGAATTCTAAGTCTTGGAATCACCTCCAGCTGCAAAGATAGGTCCAAGTTGGACATATTTTGCTCTGGAGCTTGAATACTTGGTCCAGCTGCTGTTTCAATCTCATTCAATGAGGACTGATTGAATGAAAGAGAAACATCATCATTTCTTTGCTGTGAAGCATCATTAACAGTTGCCTGTTCCTTCAAAATGCTGCTTCCATCAGCTTGGTGTTGTGTAGGATCACCTGAGGAGACTTGAAGATCATCAGGTGAATCCCTTGTTGAAGTTCCACTATTTCTTGAAATGGTTATACTGTCAGATCTTTCAATAGTGGGAACTTGATTTGTTGTTGTTCTTGGAGAACTTGGAGCAGGTCTGGGAAGCTCAAACAGTTGATCTTCATCAGAATTGCCTTGAGCACCTGTTCCAGCTGAAACATTCTCACAAGATGGTTTAGAATAGTTTGGAAACAATTCTAAATCAAAAATATGATCAGGGCCATTCCCCCTAACACAAGGAGTGTGCTCATTAACTACAATGTTGGAGGATTCCTCAAATTGTTGGTTTTTAATGTTATAAACCCTGTAAGCTTTAGAGTGGGAGGAATATCCAACAAAGATGGCATCATCTGACTTTTCAGCAAATTTTGCTAAATTGTCTTTTGTGTTAAGTATGGTACACCTGCTGCCAAAGGACCTTAGAAAGCCAATGAACGGTGGCCTCTTGTTCCATAGCTCATAAGGGGTCTTTCCATGTGGCTTTACTACAAGAACTCTGTTCTGCACATAGCATGCAGTGCTGACTGCCTCTGCCCAGAATGTTAGAGGCAGCTTTGAATCAGCTAACATAGTCCGAGCAGCCTCAATAAGTGTCCTATTTCTCCTCTCAGCAACACCATTTTGTTGAGGAGTTCTAGGAGCACTGTATTGTCTGGCAATCCCTTTTGAGTTACAGAATGAGTCAAGAACAAAGTTCTTAAACTCAGTCCCTTGATCACTTCTAATTATTTTAACCTTGTGATCAACTTGATTTTCTATTTTAAGAATAAAAGATTTTAAAGTTTCAGCAGTTTCATCTTTAGTTCTTAAAAAGAATACCCATGTAAATCTAGTAAAATCATCAACTATCACAAGGCAATATGATTTCCTTCCAATGCTCATTATACTTGTGGGACCAAATAGATCCATGTGCAATAAGTGTAATGGAGTAGTGATAGAGTTAACAACTTTGGATTTATGAGAAGACCTGTGTTGTTTCCCTTTCAGGCAAGCAACACAGTTATCTTTGCAGAAAAATTCCTTTTTAGGCAAACCATGTACCAAGTTATTTTTAGCCAATTTATTCATTGTCTTAAAATTGACATGACACATTCGTTTATGCCACAGTGTTGACTCATCACTATCAGCTTTGGAAAGAAAGCATGATACTTCTCCCATTGGGGAAGCATTGTTCATATCAAGCTTGTACATATCCCCTCTCCTGGGAGATCTAAGAAGCACCAATTCCTGAGGAATTGTCATCCCAGGTTTGAGGATGATGCACTCATGTTCTGTGAAAAGCATTTGATGCTTTTGATCACAAAACTGAGAAACACTTAACAGGTTGTGTTCAAGCTGTTTGACAAAATTAACTTTGTCAACTTTTAGTTTTCCGTTGGATATACTTCCTCTGCCAGAAATATATCCTCCGGCCTCACCTCCAAACTGGACAGGACCTCCATCATAATGTTGAAATTGTTGAAGGAGAGATCTGTTTCCTGTCATGTGCCTGGAGCATCCACTATCTACTATCCAAATGTTGTTATTCTTGTCATATGGATGTCCCTGCACATAAGGTGAGAAAATTAGTTTTGATTGGAAACCCAAGCCTTTTTGGTCTTGGGTTCTTCCAATGAAAGTGACATGATTGAACCAAAGTTTATGCATGGGGGTTCAATGGATGTCTTTGAAGAAGAGGTTTGGGCTACAGCATCTTCCTTGATCTTCCATTCCATCCCTTGGTTGATCATAGAAGATGAGCTTGATGAAGCTTTTGCAGCTTGGCATTCTTCCGAAGCTTCTTTCTTTTCGGAAGAGACCTTCACCACCTTTTCTTCCGAAGCAGTCTTCTTCTGGGATGGTTTCAAGGGAACTCTTTTGTGAGTCTTTGCAGCTTTTACTTCCGAAGCCTTTTTCTTCTCGGAAGAAGAGTTTTCTTCCGAGACAAGCCTTGCTTCGGAAACAAGCTTTCCCTTTTTCAACACTTGAACCATCTGATATGGTCCAAATGTGAAACCTTCCCTGACTCCTTCTCTTTTAACATTATTTGCATAATGTGTGCTAGCAGGATTGTAATAACAATCTTTAGCCATGTGATTTTGCAAACCACACATTATGCATGCAATGTTAATTTTCTGGGAATTGGAGGGTTGCTGTTTCTTGTTCTTTTTCTCTTCATCAGCAACCTTTCCCTTTAACTTCTGATCCTTTGGTAGGACAGGAGTACTGGTATTATACTCCTTTCCTGAATCAGAAGGTCCAACCACCTGGAATCCTGCTGATATGAATACACCCTTTTGCTTTGGGTCTATCTTCAGCTTGGATTCAGCCACCTTCTTGGCAGTTTTTCTGGCTGCTTTAGCCCTGCTTCTTCTGGCTTTGGTGGTCAGAGATTGATCATCATTGGTCTGGGAGGGCTCAATTACCTGTTCCTTCCCTGTGATGGTCATGGTCTCCACAGTTGCATCACTCTTTGACTCTTTACAAGGTGGGTCAACAGATGGAACCTCTTGCTCTTCAGTACCACATCTTGGTTGTCTTACAGACTCATAAGAGTGTGGTGGAGCAATTTCATTGGTTCCCAACCCACTTTTGTTTTGATAACAAAGTTTGGAGTGAGAGGATGATGCAAGTATGGCTTGGAAGTTTTGCTCAGCAATAGCATACTTCCTGGCTTGAGCCTCAGCTGTGACAAGCTGGGCTTGAGCCTCAGTCAATTTGGATATTAAATCCTTGATTTGAGTCTTGTAGTTGGTGTGTTCATGTTTTAAAAGAGATACAGTTTTCTCTAACTCCTCAATTTTCTTTTGGTAGTCAGATTCAGCTCTCTTAAAATCAGATTTTAGCACATTTAAAGACTCAATATCGGATTTAATTTCCATATTGTAGTCCTGGTACAACTTAACCTTAGCAATGCAAGCAGGGGTACAGAGATGTTCATATACCTTATTTTCATCTGTTCCTGCCATGAGTGCTTGAGCAGGAGTCACATCTTGAACCATAAAGCTCCAGTCAACTTCTTGAGCCATAGCTGCAGTTTCAGTTGACTTCCCATTGGGCTTTGGTGTAGAAGGATGTGTGGAGGCCTGTGAGGTTCCCGGGTTGGACTTGGGAGCCTTGCATTCCCTTGCAAAGTGGCCAAGCTGGTTACAGTTGTAACACTTAGCCTTGCTTTTGTCAAACCCAAACTTGCTAGTGATTGGGTTTTGAGGGAATTGCCTTCCAGTTCTCTTAAAGAACTTCTTCGCTCTGTAGGTAAGGAGAGCCATTTGCTGGACAATGTCCACATACTCTATGTCATCTGGACTAAAGCACTCAAGATCATCAAAGCAGAACTGATGATCATTGGAGTGTCCACTCCCTGAAACAAACGCACAGCCCTCCTGAAAGGAGCTTTGCTGAGCTTGATGAGACCTTGGAGTCTCAGGGAATGTGATGTAAGGCCCAGATGAACAAGATGGCTGCTGGGTGTATGACAGGTACTGCTGAGACTGTGGGATACCTGAGCCTTCAGCAACCATTAAAGCGTTGCTAGCAGGAAGGCTCAAGGGTCTGCTTGCTTGGTGACCCTTCTTGCTTTCCATTTCCAAACGGTATCCATCTAGGATCCCATAGAGTTCGGTCATGGTGAGAGTGTTTAAATTCTCTGTTCTCTTAATGGAGACACAGTAGAAAGTCCACTCATTGGGTAGAGCACTCATGAACTTTCTGGTAAGGTCTCTTAGTTCTTGAGTGATTCCCACAGATTGGAGGGAGGAGATAAGATCCATATACCTGAAGTATTGCTGGCTAAAAGTTTCTCCAGCAACATAGGTGAAGTTCTCGAACTGCTGCTTCAGTGAGTCCTTCTTTGAATCATTAGAGCTCGAGTACATCTGAGCAAGTGCATCAAAGAGTTCTTTGGCTGACTTGCAATGCTCAAACCCCACCATGATGGAGTTTGGGATTGCAGTCATGAGAACAGTCATAGCATTGCTGTCAATGTCGAGCCTCTTCCTATCTTCATCAGAGTAGTCTTCGACATCCTTCTCGATCATGGCACCGTTTCCACCAGCAACTTTTGGCTTGTACGGGCCATTCACGATGGACTGCCACATCTTGCTATCCTGGTATCTGATGAAGCCTTCCATTCTTCTGCTCCAAGACCTGAAGTTTTCAGGATCGATGATAGGAGCTTTGGTCATCGTTCCCATTTCGACTTCAGATTTGTTGAGGGCCATTTTTTGAGTGAGGTATAAGGAGGAGTGAAAAACTTGGTTGATTGGGATGGTAAGATCTTACAATCAAGAGCCTAAAAAGCTCTGATACCAATTGCAGGATCGGGTTTTGTCACTTAACACTTGTTTTTCTCTCAAACTCACTTATAATAGTCACTCAAACAAGATGAAGCAATGTCTTTGACAAGAGTTGATAGTAATATAATAGGTAATCAATGCAACAAGCAGAAATATTTTCAAGGAACTTGTATATATTACTTCTCAACTCAAGATTACAAGACACTTACAAGCATACAACATGAGTTACAAAGAGAAACTATATATACTAGATCCTACAGCCGGTTATACTTGATACCAGCTGGAAACCTAAGACTAAAGCATATACTACAATGCTATAGTTAAGGTATCTTAGATAAAGTATTATCTAAGATATGGTAGTCATGACATGTCCATGACTTACCTTTTGTCACCAACTAAAGATGGCAACTGTACTTAACATGAAAAGGTAAACAGTAGATTAAAGTATGGTCAACTACATGGCTTTAGAGAAAACGCCATGCAGTATCTCAGAGATTTGCAGCGGACTGTCAGACAGACCATACTTATGTCTGCTGGATAATAGAAGTGTCTTCCGAAGGTTAACTGGCTTCGGAAGAACAAGTTCTTCCGAAGCCACTTATACTTCGGAAGATGCTTCTATGCTTCCGAGGCTTTAAGGACTTCTTTATTCTTCGGAAGTTGACTTCAGATCTTTGTCTTCAAGTCTTGATCCTTCGGAAGTAGCTTCTTTACCTTCGGAAGTTGGAGTTCTCCTTCGGAAGTGTATTTTGCACTTAGACTTCGGAAGAACTCTTTCTTCCTTCGGAAGTCCCACACTTGGCTTCGGAAGTCCTTTGCATGTAGTACTCAAAATCTTCTAAGTGATATTGTTTTGGTTGCAACAGCCTCTTATGATCCAACACTTTCTCTGTCAGTATTTGTTTTTCTTTTGAAACATTTTGGGTGTTCAATTGATTTGCTCTTAACGATGAGACTATATCATCTAAGTGATGTTTAAATTTATATGATTTCATGAACTGAAACCCAAACACTATAGCATTTTATTTTGTGTTTGATCGATGACAATGATCCTTGGCTCATTTGAGAGGTTGCTAAACCCTAATCTAAGTCTCGAATTGGTATGGGAGCTAACATTTTATGCGGTATATTTTGGACTAATATGTTTTTGTTATTTGATGTCAATGGTAAAACTATCATTTTTGGGTGTTGAGGGGTGTGATGATGAGTTTGCCCACATTTGAGCTAGTCTCGAATTAATTTTGACAATGATGATGCATCTCGGTGAAAATGAGCATGAATGATTGACTTAATAGATAAACCCTAACATTTGTTTGGTGTTAATGGTTATTCTAATAAGTTTGCACTCAGTTAGGGAAGCATTTATTTCATCTAGAATATGATGTCGTTATTAGCATATGCCCACGGAAGGTTGAATGAATCCAATTCGATTGTTTTAATTTTGATTACAAACAATATGAACTACATTATTCGTTGTTATTTACTAGTGAAAAATGCTTGTGCGTTGCGACGGTTTGCCGTTGTGCGATTTTTTGGGAATTCGATTTTAGTCAGTATTGGCTCTGTGCGTTATGACATAAATTAAAAAATCAAAATATAATTATTAAAAAAATTGAATGAAAGAAAACAATTACGTATATTATAAAATTTTTTAAGACAACTATATTATCCTAACAAGATTAGTGAAAACATGGGTGGTACCTGTGATCGAAAATCACTTATTACCTATATTTTAGGGGCGGTTTCGTTTTATGAATGTAGGTTAGAGTTTTATGATTATTGGAGGCAGCTTTCGATGGTGATTGCATAGACCAGAGAAAGTTAATGGAGAAAATGTCACCACAAATTACCATCTTAATTGTTATTGAGCCGTTAACAACCAGCAATGGAAAGTGGAAGATGGATTAATGTTCAATCGCAATGAAAGAACGACATTGAAAGTAAATGACGGTTTTGTTTGACCACGTTTACATGTTTTAGCATTTGTATTATAAGCATCATATACTATACTTTATTGTAAGGGCATAAATAGAATAAAATGGTTAATTTTTTAAAATTTAAGCATAACTTTTCATATGGGTTTTAGTTCATATGTAAAATTATCATTATATCCTACTTTCACTTTTATTATAAAAGATACAGATAAATATTACAATTATTAAACTCACAATATGCCCATAAAATTATTATTATAGTTATTATAAATATGAAGATATATATAAGTTATATACTTAAATATTTAAATAAAATAATAATTAATTTAAATAGTATTTAGTTATAAAAATATGAATAGTAACTATAAATGTAAATGTCAATTTATATTATTATAAATAAAAAAATTTAATGAAGTGAATTAAATAATATCACATTATTAAATAATGTAATAATAATGTGTATTAAATAATACAATAATTAAAAGAAGTTAATTAAATGGGGGTAAAAGTGAAACTGTTGTATAAAGAACTTGTATTTCATACTTAAAATGTTGTATAGGTGTCTTACACCTTGAATGAAATTATTATTTTATCCTTCTAAAATATATTATATATTAGTATAAATATAGATGAGTTAAGTATATCATATTATAATACATTTGAGAAGGATGAAAATGTTTTTTTACATTAATAGTTAAGAGTTTAAAAGGGGGAATTGTCTTTTATAAATTTCACTAAATCATCTTCTACATGCTTGCCAATTATGTGATTATAATTGTTGATATTCAGACTAATTTCTCCCATGATTTTTAAATGTCCCTAATTGTTTGCATACACTAATATTTTTTAAGAAAAAAATACACTATAAAACTAAACATTATATTTTCTTTAATTTGAGTATGTATTAATATACTTATTATAATTTTAAAACTTACATGTGCTCTCTACCTCATTGCATGGACACTCCTCTCGTATATACTTAATATATATTAAATTTTCAATTATTCGTGCAATAATAATATGTTAGAAGCTCATTTGAGCGTAATTAGATGCTATTGCTCTTGATAGGTCTTGAAGATGAAAAATGGTTCTATTTGTTGAATTCGTGTGACAGATTTACACTAGTGTGAATATACTTCAAAATTTCACGTACCAAATGGTAATATTTGTAGACACAATTAGCTAACAATTCTCAGCCTACAAACCCTACAATGTAGCAGGAAGATATAACTAATTAACAATGAAAACAATACATATAATACAACAAAGTTTCATTTTCTAAAAATCTCTAAATATCCTATTTATTAATTGAAAAACAAAATGAACAGTTGTTGACCTTGTTTTCTCGGGAGATCTGAGTGTTTAGCGGTGGCGGTGGACCTTGGCATAGGAGAATCATCACTCTGTTAGTTCTACTATGAATCATATTGGGTCTTTCTCTCTTCCACACTTGTTAATAACCTTCGTATGCATCCGTTGTTCAACACAACTGTGTAGCTCACGTGGGCAATGATGATAATTAAAAGATTTATGCAGCCACAATAAGTTCTGATACCTGAGCATTCGACTGTTTTTATTAACTCTATATGATTTATAAACAACTGTGAATAAATGAATTGTAAATGGTTTGCATACCTCAACAAGAGGAGGATGCCATATTATATAAAGAGATTAATATACATAATAAAGAAGAATAATAAATGAGACAATGAATACAATGCTAAATGCTAACATCCCCCCTCAAGTGAACCGATGGAGGATGAACAGTGAGTTGATCTCGAAAGAACTCGAACTGATGGCGAGGTAGGCTCTTAGTGAAGATATCCGCAACCTGGAGCTTGGATGGAACAAACGCAGTGACTAACTTGCCAGTAAGAACAAGTTCCCGAATAAAATGATAATCCAAATCTATGTGCTTAGAACGTTTGTTAGACACCGAATTTTGAGATAAAAATATAGCACTCCTGTTATCACAAAGAATCGTCGGGCGGTCTGATGGCAAAGCAAAGAGTTCCCGAAGAAGATGTGTGATCCAAACTATTTCTGCAGCCGTGTGCGCGATAGCCCGGTACTCCGACTCGCAGCTAGAGCGGGCAACAGATGGCTGATTCTTGGCACTCCAGGAAACAAGATTGCCCCCAAAAAATGGAGTATCCATAGGTAGAGCGACGGGTGTCAATGCAACGAGCCCAATCCCCATCCGAATAACCCAAAATGGTTGTGGTGGCTGGTCGACGAAAAGTGAGACCAAAAGAGACAGTGCCCTTGATGTAGCGAAGTATCCTTTTGACATGCCGAAAGTGTACCACAGTTGGTGATTGCAAATATTGACATACTTGGTTCACAACATAAGATATATATGTTCTGGTAATTGTTAAGTATTGCAAGGCACCAACTAACGAGCGATAATGTGTGGGATCCTTGTAAGGTTCCCCATGGATCGAAAAATATTCATTTGAGGATAGAGGTGTATGCACAGGTTTAGAATCAATAAGCCCAGCCCGGTCAAGAACATCTCGCGTGTATTTGGACTGGCTTAAGACAAGACTAGTAGAAGTATAGGTCACCTCAAGGCCAAGGAAGTAACTTAGCCGGCCAAGGTCTTTGATTGCGAACTCCTTGTGTAATCGGGCGATGAACGAGGACATTATATCTTCACGGTTACCCGTTAAGATAAGATCGTCAACGTAGACGAGAAGATACATTATGCATTGATTTTGCTTGAACAAAAACAAAGAAGTATGTGCACGACTACATGTGAATCCATTAGTGGTTAAGAAAGAGCTGAGACGTTGAAACCAGGCACGTGGCGCTTGTTTAAGGCCATAAACTTTGTTCAATCGACACACATGATTTGGGAGATTGGAAATGACAAAACCCGGGGGTTGCTTCATGTATATTTGTTCGGTGACATGACCATGCAAGAAAGCGTTATTGACGTCCAGTTGGTGAAGGTTCCAATTGTGCAACAAGGCCAGAGAGAGAACAATTCTGACGGTGGATGTCTTGACAACTGGACTAAACGTGTGGGAATAATCCAAGCTAGGGAGTTGGCTGAACCCTTGAGCAACCAGACGAGCCTTATACCGATCAACAGACCCGTTAGCTTTATATTTCGTGCGAAACAACCATTTGCAGCCAACAACATTCTGATCAACCGGACAAGGGACTAAAGTCCAAGTGCCATTCTTATGAAGAGCTGAGAGCTCGTTATGCATGGCAGCAAGCCATTGAGGATGTTGAAGAGCGGTTTTAACATCTTTCGGTTCGGCAGAAGAGAACAATGCTGTATAAAGTGGGTGAGATGAGGTGTGAGCAAAGTAGGCATAATGTTTTGGTTTGAACGTCCCAGCCTTCGCATAAGTTATCATGGGATGCGAAGGAGTGGGAGGAGGGGGTACAGGTTCAGGGATGGGGGAAACACTCGGGACATTGGCTGGGGTAGGTTCCAGAGCAGAAAATGAGGGAGCGGTGGGCTCGGTAAGAGGTTGGGGTTCCTCGGTTGAAACCTCAGGGTTGGGAGCCAAAGGTTCATCTTGTGTTGGAGAAGGGTTAGGAGTGTGAACAGGCTGTGAGTATGGTGTAGAAGGAGTGGATGATGAGAATTCACAGCAAAAGGTGGGCGAGACCTGGACGGGTTTTTGAGGTGTCGGCCCAAGAGAAGGAGATGGAGGCAGGTCGGGAGAGTCTTCCAAGAATGTGTGCCAAGGTAGTGACAACACATTGTTGGGAGATTCAGTGGTCTTAAACGGGAAAAAATGCTCATCAAACCGAGCATGTCTCGTGATGACCACCCGTGAGGAGGATGGATCAAGACAATTGTAGCCTTTGTATTAAGGACAGTAGCCCATGAAAACGCAAGGCAAGCTACGCGGAGCCAACTTGTGGGGTGAATAATCCCGTAGATACGGGTAGACCCGACAACCAAACGGCCGAAAATTAGCATAGATCGGCCTATGAGAATACAATTGTTCAAAAGGGGATTTATTCCCCAAGAGTTTTGTAGGAAGACTATTAATGGTGTACACGGCCGTGCTAAAAGCATCCACCCAATAAGAGGGTGGAACATTGCCGTTAAACAAAAGGGCTAAACCGGTCTCAACGACATGTTTGTGTTTCCTTTCAGCCCGCCCATTCTGTTGGGGCGTATATGGGCAGGATAACCGATGGAAGGTATCGTTATCATCAAGTAATTTTTTAACCCGATGATTGACAAATTTCATACCACTATCGCTTTGGAACACCTTCATTTTACATGAAAATTGAGTTTGAACAAATTGAAGAAACACTGAAAAGATAGATGTGAACTCGCTTTTATTTTTTGAAGGATAGAACCAAGTGAATCGAGTCAAGTCATCCACAAATATGACATAATACCGATAACCATTATTAGAGACAATCGATGATGGTCCCCCAAGGTCACAATGAATCAAGTCAAGGGGGTTAGAGGCACGTTTGTCATTGGTGGCAAACGGTAAGCGATGAACTTTAGACAATTGACATGAATCACATAAAACCGGTTTAGGTAATATAAAAGTAAGTTTTAGACATCCTAGTTTATTCAAAAGCATAATTGTATCAATTGAGACATGACCCAATCTAAGATGCCATAATTCAAAAGAAGCCTTTAACGAATTCCTTGTACTCGCAACAAAAGCTTTAGGTCCGGTGCCCAAAACATAGAGACCATCCTTACACCGACCTTGAGTGACCACTTGCTTCGTGACCCGGTCCTGAATATAAAAATATGGTTGAGAGAATAAGACATCCAAACAATTATCAGTCGTTAATTTACTAATAGATAACAAATTGTTCATAAGATGAGGAACAACCAAAACATCCTTGAGATGTATGGCAGGAGAAAGGGTAATGTCCCCAATGTGAGAGAAGGGTAGAGTTTTACCATTGCCAAAAGTAACCTTTGCACCATCGAGAGAGGAAGATGGATTGCCAACATGAGCAGGAGAGTTGGCCATATGATCTGTTGCCCCGGAGGCAACAAACCAATCGGGAGATGAGGAAGCAACATGGCAGCAAGCTTGGAAGGCTTTGGCGAGGTCCACGGCAGGAGGGACAGACTGAGAAGCAAACGTAGCGAGGCTGGGACATTGGTTGGCATAATGACCATCAGTGCGACATAATTGACAATGAGGTGGTCGTCGCCCCCGACCACGACCACCACTCGAAGCATAAGGACGAGCACGACCGCCCCGACCCCGAGAGGTAGAGGAGAAGTTGATGGACCGAGAGTTGAAGGCAACAGTGGGTGTAGTGGTTGCACCATGAATGGATTGAAGGAATAGCTCATGGCTTTCAGCCTGAGCAAGAAGATCCCGAAAGGCTGGCGCAGGTTTGGAGGCCCGAAACGCGGTGGAGAAGGTCTCAAAGGAAGAACCGAGACCGCATAAAAACCAGTGCAGTTTGTCACTTTCATCAACCGAATGCCTAACAGCAGCGAGTTGATCACAAACTAGTTTAAATTTGCGGAAAAATTCAGCAACCGAAGAGGAGCCTTTCGATGTTTGTCGAAGTTGATCCTTGAGGTTTTGAATTCGCTCAACAGAAGTGTTGTTGTAGGCACTTTCAAGGGCCAAGCAGATGGCACGGGTAGTGGGTAATCCAAGGACTTTGGCCATGGCTTCCTCGGAAAGGCTAGCATGAATGATAAGGATAGTTTTCTGGTTATCATTCTTCCAAGAAGAAAACAGGGGGTTGGGGATCAGTTTATTTTCAAGAAGAGTTTCAGCCGAAGAGGGTTTATGAGTGCCATCGATATGTGGTTGGAGATTTTGGAAAGCAAGGATTGGTATGAGTTGATTCCTCCATAAGAGATAGTTGGTTGGGGAAAGCTTGATAGTAAGCATGTGAAGAATGGTGTTCAAGGTGACCGGAGACTAGGTGGAGGAGGAGGAAGCCATAGGAGACGAAGAGAGGGAGGGAGACAAGAAGAGGAATAGCTAAGGCCAAGGGGAAGAAGGAGGATGAAGAGGCTCTATGATACCATGTGAATAAATGAATTGTAAATGGTTTGCTAAATGAGACAATGAATACAATGCTAAATGCTAACAACAACGACGAATGGTGCTTTGCTGTGATTTGGTCGTTGTACTTTTGCTTGTCACTATTGGACGGGAAAAGAACTTTGTTTCAATTTCAAACTTTGAGACGCCATGATGATTGCACAAGTTGTCATTGTATGGTGTGGGAAGTGCAATTGATTTTTCTTTTGCAGCCACAACAGCCTACAAGTTATGAACGTCACACATACAATCAAATTTTGTCCATTCCATTACCTTCTAATTTAGATAGGAATTAAGTTTTATTTGGAGACGAAATGAGAACATGGTTATATTTGTATATATACAAAAATTTAGAGTGACAACATTCGAAAATAAAAACGATATGGCAACAGTGTGGCATCGAAGCATAGAAACATCATACAAACAATATAGGACGGTGAAAAACTTTGCCACGGAGCGCAGTAGTGTTATCTTTATGCAAAGTTTAACGGAATCATATAATAGTCATATTTGAAAATGAGTATATTTGATATTATGATCTTTTTTCAAATGAATAAATTATTATACTAAGTTTTTTGAGAATGTATAAAATTATTCCAAATAACAAATTCAAAATAAATCAACAAAACTAGGTGTAACTTCGTGCGCTTTATGTGAGGTGGAAAGTACTTAATACAACAACATTGTACTTTTTTTTGGTCGATTAGAAAATAGTCGCGTCAGATATAATACGTTTTTAGTAAACATATATATTTGAGTTATTCTACCTTTTGAATTAAATTTAATTAAAAAACAAATCAGGTCGATTATAATTTATATTTTATCACGTCACGTACAATCCTATCGTAAATATAAAAAAAACATAGTTTAGTAATTTAGTTTAATAAAATATACATATTTTTTAGAAGAATAAATAGAATCGAGATCCGTGGTCCCTCCGTGTTGGACCCATGCGCACACGGAGAATAAATCATAACCCATCCCAACCAAAATCCATTCTCACAATTTTACGTTTCTCCCGGACTAATTCTCGCCGGAAAACAATTCAACAATTATGTCTTCTCCACCGCCCCTAACATCTCCGGCACCACCACCACCCACCAACACCACTTCACCACCACCCACCGCCTCCGCCCCACCTCCATCCACCACCACCTCCCCCCCACCGCCACCCACCACCACCTCTCCGCCGCCAGCTCCTCCCACTCCCACACCAACTCCGGTCACCCCCGTCTCCTCTCCACCACCTTCAACCGCCCCACCGGCGCCACCCACTACCACCACACCGCCGCCGTCCTCTCCCGCCACCCCATCGCCTCCCCCACCATCCAGTACCCCAACGCCACCCACTCCCCGCAACAGCCCACCGTCTCCTCCGGCGCAAACGACACCATCTCCGCCGCCTCCGACGAGTGTATCTCCGGCTAACGATTCATCGGGAATCTCAACGGGGACTGTTGTTGGGATCGCTATTGGAGGAGTTGCTGTGATAGTGATTTTGAGTGTTTTGTTTATTTGCTGCAGAAAGAAGAAAAGAAGAACGCATGATCCTGCTGATTATTATGTTCCCCCACCCCCTCCTCCACCTAAAGGTAAGATTTTTATTACAAAAAGATGATAATTCTTGATTTCTTGATTGAATGTAAGAATATTCATGTTAGATTAAGTAGTTATACAATAACTTGTAGTGTTTGATTATGTAGTTGATCCTTATGGTAGTACACCTCAACAATGGAATCATAACGCCCCACCACCAGGTGATCATGTTGTTATGATGCCACCACTAAAACCACCACAACCACAACCAATGGGAACAAAACCACCACAATCCCCAATCATGAGCAGCAGTGTTGGTTCGGGGTCGAATTACTCGGGTGGTTCGAGTGCACTTCCACCACCAAGCCCTGGTTTATCATTTGGGTTCTCTAAGAGTACGTTTACATATGAAGAGTTAGCCATGGCTACCAATGGGTTTTCTGAAGCTAATCTTTTGGGTCAGGGTGGGTTTGGTTATGTGCATAAAGGGGTCCTTCCGAATGGGAAAGAGGTGGCGGTTAAGCAGTTGAAAGTCGGTAGTGGTCAGGGTGAGCGCGAGTTTCAGGCGGAAGTTGAGATCATTAGTCGTGTTCATCACAAACATCTTGTTTCGTTGGTTGGATATTGCATCAGTGGAACGCAAAGAATGCTTGTTTATGAGTTTGTTCCTAACAACACCATGGAGTTCCATTTACATGGTAAGTTAATTTCATTCGTTACATTGATTGTTACTTCATAAGTAGTTGATTTGTTTAGATCTTAGTTTTATTAAATTGTTAACATAATGTTTTAGATAAGAGTCGACCTGTGATGGAGTTTGCAACTAGATTGCGTATTGCTCTTGGATCAGCTAAAGGGCTAGCTTATCTTCATGAAGATTGTAAGCTTATTTTTTCGTGATGGTTAACGTTTTGTACGTTAAAAACATGAGATTGTTAGTCTTTTAACATCCTTTAATGTGTTTGCAGGTCATCCCAAGATCATTCATCGGGATATCAAGGCTGCTAACATTCTTCTTGATTTCAATTTTGAAGCAAAAGTAAGATCTTTTTTTGGTGGTTTATTGCTTGGTATTCTTAATGTCCATAAACTTGTATTTATTAAGTTTGACATAATTGTTTAGGTTGCTGATTTTGGGCTTGCCAAGATTACTTCTGATGTTGCTACTCATGTCTCAACCCGAGTGATGGGAACTTTTGGGTACGCCATCTTCTTGATTCTTAAGATTATGATAAGTTATTTAAATCTTTTCTTATGTTATTGTTATAAACTTGTATAGTTACCTAGCGCCAGAGTACGCGTCTTCAGGCAAACTCACTGAGAAATCTGATGTTTTCTCATATGGTGTCATGCTCTTGGAGTTAATCACTGGACGAAGACCTGTTGATTCGGCTAATACCTTTATGGATGATAGTTTAGTGGATTGGGTAAGTAAAAAAACTTGTTTTTTATAGGTGTTTGAATTTACAACATGAAACTGAATATTTGATTGATGATTACAGGCAAGGCCATTGCTAACCCGAGCCTTAGAAGATGGAAACTTTGACTCCATTGTCGACCCACGTTTACAACAAAACTACAACCACAACGAGATGGCTAGGATGGTGTCATGTGCAGCCGTGTGTGTCCGCCACTCAGCTCGCCGCCGGCCTAAGATGAGCCAGGTGGTTCGAGCCTTAGAAGGAGACATGTCACTGTCTGATCTTGATGATGGGATCAAGCCAGGACACAGCTCGGTGTACAATGGGAGCTCAGACTATGATACGGCTCAGTACAACGAAGACATGATCAAGTTCAGAAAAATGGCTTTAGGCACGCAAGAGTATGCCAGCAGCGAGTACAGCCGACCCACAACCGAATACGGGTTGAACCCATCCGGGTCAAGTAGTGAAGGGCCAAATACCCGCGAAATGGAGTTGGGTAAGCTGAGGAAAGACAGTCGAGGTTTCAGCGACGGGTTCTAATCGACGATAATTGTACAAAAACTTATGCTAATTTTTTTATTATTTACAATTTGTGTTTATATTTGATACAATAAATTGATATATGATACGATTCTTGAAGTTGAAAGATTCAAAGGTTTTTGGTTAAATTGGTGAGAATTGTTGTGTTTGACAGTTGTATTGAAGGTTACTTTAAGGGTTGACAAAAATATGTTAGCTGGCATTTTTTTTTTTAATTTTCTATGATGGTTTGTCGTTAATCGGCAACACGTTTTGGGGCTTCTGGATGATGAATATATTATTGGATATTCAGATATTAACGTGTGAGGTTGGTCGCATACTCGCATATATACGAAAACAACAACATGGAGAATTATATTATATTATATTATATTATTATGTAACAAATAATAAATATCTTTATATACACCTTTTGTTTAAGATTCAGTGAATTATGAATATGATTGGTTAGTTGATTTAGGAAATATAAAATGTTTGCAGATTCAAGAATTATTCGAACAGCCGAGTTCAAGTTATCTGGCTGGATTACCGTTTTAATATTAAGAAATTAGAATTGTTAAAAATGTAACCGTGTTTAAACGTACATACATGTGAAATCAGATGGAGACCCTAGTTTTAAGCACAATAATCACTTTTGAAGATTTTGTAGTTTTTTTAATGTTTGTGATAATGTAGATTTTGGATACTATTCAAAATTAATGATAACAAACGTTCAATGGCAACGTGAGAAGCTAAGTTTTAATTTGATCACAAAAAATTAGTAATTCAAAGCGCCACCCCTTCCGGATGCGAACCACGAAACTTGGGTGCTACAGCCTCGCCAAGCTATCCATTCTAATATGCCTTTTACCTAGCAAGATACGTCTAGTTCTCCCTCCGCCAATACGTCTTTCTGTCTCTGCAGGATCTATTGCTCTGGCATTTCTCAAAAAAAAGTTTAACGCTCTAGAATTTCATTTTTCATTTGCCCAATTTTGGCAGAAATTGTAGAAAGCCTATTTGCAGTAGCATCCATAGCCATATGTGCTAGATTTTTATTTGAATTTGGCGAGTATTGGCGGGGGGTTGAGCCCCATTAGTAGCGCATCTTCTCTTCGGTTGTGTGGCTCTTGGTGACTTCGGCTGCAGAAGCCTCTGGCATTTTCCATCCTCGTTAATAATCTCAATTTGCTTTTCCTATTCACTAGTACAATGTGCGCTACAACTAGCAACCCTCTTGGCAATCTTCTTGGCGGCGCAAGGTGTTCAGCCAATCATCTTATTCCCCAAGAGTTTCACATTCCCACTTATTCTAACGAAGGAAGCAATAGAACCGCTTCCCAAGAGCTCTTGTTCCTCAAACACTGTGCTGAGATAGCAAGAACCCTGAATGGCCTAAAGGCTGGTCTCTCACTCAAAAACAATACGGGAAGCAAGAGAAGAAGAAGCCCCCAACGCGGTCAAGTCTTGCGCGTCACTACTGGATACGCCAGTAAGTGTCTAATGTTTTACATTTTTGATAGCTTGACAGGATTTGCTTAAAATTAATTAAAAAAACTCGTTAATCTCATCACAAGAGGAACCATCATGCGTTCAGCTTTCGATGTGATAATTAGTTAGATGTTCTTTGAGAGGTAATAGTGAAGAGAGATTATTAAAGATAAAAAAGTATGTATGTTAGGATCTCAGATGTGTGATGCCTAAGACATCCTCATATACTACGAATTTCCAGTTAACAACAATGTTTTTAAAACCGGACGGGACAGTGAACCGGACGTCTTACCGGTCCGATGGTCGGACCGGTTCAATCGGTTGGACCGTATATAAGAACCGGATAAAATTATAATTGTTTTTTATAAAATATGTAAAAATTACAAAACTATAAAAAAGTATATAAAAAACCGGTTCAACTAGTCCGATCACCGGTTCAACCGGTCCGACCACCGGTTCAACCAGTCCAGTTCACGGTCCGATCGCCGGTTCGACAACTACTGAAAAGAACTACTTCAGCTGTTGTGACAACTTCTGAGAACTTGGTCTTCAGACTTTGTCTTCAGCAGTTGTCTTCACACTTTGTCTTCAACTGTTGTCTTCAGACTTTGTCTTCAGCTGTTGTAGACCACTTCAGTTGTTATGATGTCTGTGGGACTTAAAGGTTTTTCTGATCTGGCTCATTGGTTCTTTTGGTCCAACACACCCCGCCCACCGCCAACCAATACTACCAACGACCCTGACCGCCGACCCCCGCCGCCTCACGCCGACCACGACCGCCATCACCCACCGTAGACCCCGACCGACCTCCGCCACCGCCCCCGACTGCCGCCACCCCACGCCGACCACGACCGCCATCACCCACCGTAGACCCCGACCGACCGCCGCCACCGCCCCCGACCGACCGCTGCCGCCCGGCGCCACCGCCCCCGACTGCCGCCTACCACCCCGCCCAGCGCCAACCGACCATCGACGCCCCCGATGGCCGGTGCCCCCCCCAACCGACGTTGTCGTCCACCGACACCTGCCCTTGACCGCCGACCATCGTTGTCCACCCCCAAACGCCGAGAGCCGCCATCCATCGCCGACCGCCGCTACCCCCGACTGTTGCCCGTCGCCGACAGACGGCCGCCGCCGCCTCCCACCGATTAGAAATGCATTTGAAATTATAATTTCAATTCGTTTATAAGTGTTTTGTCATTAGAAATGCATTTGGAATTTATATTCCATCTATAGATTCCAATTCCTTTGAATATCAATTCCTATGGAAAATATTGAATTCCAAATACAATTTCTTCGAATTCCAATTCAAATTCCATTTCCAATTACAACAAATTCCGCGAACCAAATGCCCCCTAAGGGTTTCTAAGAATTCAAATATGCGTTTGTAAACAAGACTTGTGGAGAACTTGATTACTAATTGGACTTGATAAAATTTTTACAATAACAAACAAGAAGAGAAGTTGTGCTAAACATTAAAACTAATTTGAATCAAATTATTACTTTCAGAACTTCACATATAATATCGGACCACAAGGGACAAGTCTTGTAACAACGGGAGAACAATATGCGACCATTGGAGCTGATTTCTTAACTATAGAAATCCAAATGATGATCATATTAGATGAAAATTCTTGTTCCCATGTTTGATGTTGAATTACTTAATACCTCTGCGCTTATTTCTTTCTCAAGTATCTTGCGCTTATTACCTTCATGACTTCATGAGTATGAATTTAAAGAATCTTCCATTGTAGGACAAATGATCTAAAAAAGAATGTTCTTTTGTCATGTAGGATTATCTAAAGTACAAGACTGAACAATTTCCTTTTCTTTTTTATTTTTGGTGAAGCTACCTTCCTGATATGATTAATGTTGCAAGTAGACAACAACAAATATCATTTTCAGGGTGTTGATGTTAAATGTGACATTGGCATGCTTATATTCCATGGGACCCTGGACAAAAGGACACGTGTCTCCTCGATTCAAGTTGTAACGAAGCATTTCTATGTGTGTTGATGGGAATTGTATGTACATTTGAAGGCATTCAACTGAGGTCTATGTACTTGAGAAACTAACTTGTTGGTATGTTGATTTGCCTTGTAAATGTAGAAACAAATGCATAACATTCACATTATACTAATGTTTTAAGTAGATTCAGATTCTACTGATGTTTGTTTACATAAAATTTTTATAAATAGGTAAGCATAGAAATCAAATGATCCGTTTACATATTGACTTACACACTGACCTCAGCAGAAGCTCCCATACAAATAACAATTATTCGTTAACATACATAGATCATTCAAGAAAGACATAATGTTAAAACACAATCTTTCTTCTTCTAGCAGTTAGGAAGCTGTTAATGTCGGGCTGTTGGGCTTCTTAATCCATAAGCTTCAAGCTTCTCAATATATGACATCTTTGCTTTCGTCAAGATTTTAACATGTTTAATCTTTAAATTAGGACTAGAGTTTCCATTCATCTCCATCATCTCTCCTTGATCCACACCCCACCCCTTGGAACCGCATAACATAGGTGTTCCTCTAGGACTATGAACTGGAGTAGTATGATCTATCAGTTGACCAAGCGTATGTATGGATCGAGGTGATGCTAACACGCAATCCATTGAATGGTTCTTCTTGTACATCCCCAATGATGTATTTTGCGCTAGTTCGTCTGCCTTTAGTACATCTTCTATTAACATCATTACAGTGTTTGCCAAACTCTCCAACACTCTTGAAAAGCTCTCTAGTATAGACTGACCGACATCCTACATAGTTCATGTAAACAATGAGTTATAATCTGGTACAAACAAGGAGAAAAGGGAAACGTTCTTGATCATACTTTATTATGCTCGATTTTGCTAACGTCTAGTGAAGATTGAGCTAGTGCTGGGAATTTCTGTTTGATGAGTAGTAAAATGGTTTCTGCTCTTTCTTCAAATAGTTCTCTTTTATCATTGCTTATAGTTAAACTCCAAGAAGACTTCAATTCCTTATAGTTCATTTTTCTTTTCCATATGACAATTGAAGCTTCAATTTTGTTCTTGAGATCCATTACGTCCTGCTCTGATGACATGTTCATTGTCGATAAAAATTCACTCGGGTCAAAATACTCATCTGTAATGCTCTTGTAGATCGAATCCCCCAAGCTAGTTTTACCATTCTGTTTATCATAAATTGATTCATGAGGTTAAAAATCATGCTTAAATTTTCAAAAATTCTAAAATTTTCAAATGTACCTTTGGAAGGGTATCAATGTAGGTCTCAGGGATCTCCATTTCTGAAAGAACTTGCGCGTTTATTGCCATGGAAGCTTTAAGAACTTGGTTGCAGGTATCCTTTTGATGTTGAATCCACTTTCTTGATTCATCCGAAAGCCCTCCATGAGGAACTTTAACTCTAGGTGTCCACCATTTTTCAAGAGGTTCATCTGCATCTTCAGGCACATACCAGAACTCTTTTTGATCTTTAAAGTTGTCTAAACAATCCTAAAAAACATGTATTCATGCCATTACTTCACTTAAAACCACAATAGAATTGATTGTATATATTATAAAATTTTATATAGGAATTCATTACAATTAGCATCGCATCAAGCTTCTTTAAAGCAGGAATGTTCATGAGTAGATCTCTTCTTTGTTGCGTCACCATAATCTGCAGAAAACCAGAATCAGAAACCATAATTTGAGGGATGTAAATATATAATCATTGAAGGTGGTTGAATGAGCATTAACATGAAGCTGAACCCGAAGAACTGTTCTGATGTTAGCCAACCCGACCCTTCATCCCATAAATTACTTGTTTTGACATGTTATCCAACCAGCCCGACCCACCCATTTTTCCACCTCTGATGATCATATAAAACACATACGAAAACGCTACAAAATGCAAGTAATTGACCTCCATATTCGATCCATCTTTGCCTATTTGTTGAGACGGGACGAACTCAACTATGTAATCAGTCACTGACAGGAGCCAATCAATTTCTTTTCTCCATTTTCTTTTTCTATCTTCTGGAACTGGAACAAGTTTATTCTGTTTTCCAAACACATAAGCTGCAAATTGCCCAAAAATCTGAAGATAAATGAATCAAAAACCTCCCAGTTGTTCAAATAAACCCGAATAAAAAAAGAAAATATTACCAGCAAGATTTGTAATGGCATTCGACAAAGCTAAAGCCGATGAAACCCCTTTTCCACGACCCGTCATATCTTCTCCCAGAAGCAGCCTCACAAATCTCTCTTTCATTTGTTCCATATCTACAAAAAATAAAGTTATAAAAATTCTATTAAAAACTATCTCCAACATTTGAGGAAAGAACATAAAAGTACAAAAACATAGGGAAACAAACTAACCCGAATTTGGAGCTGGAGCTTTATCGCTGTCGGGTTCATCTGACATGCTTCTAGTTTCTAAAGTGTCTACAATCGAAGTGAACGATGATCGATGTTTCTTGAGGTTTATCGCTTTCTCCTATGAAAAGTTATGATTTGAATATGTATGAGCTACTTGAGGTGAATTAATCTTTTGTTTAAGTTTTATTTTTTGAAATAGAAAAGGTATTGGGAGAAAATTGGGAAATTGATGTATAGATGAACGTGGGTGCATGTATAAAAGAAGGTATGGTTTAATGGTTGGCTTAGTTAATGGCTAGCACAAAGGGCAGGAATGACATTCAAAAGTCAACTAACTTCTTTATGTTGCAATCTTACTTGTTAATATTTTTTGTTTCTTTTTTCACATTTTCTTGTTGATGTTGTACTAAAATAATGTAAACAAGAAGCGTCTTGCAACCGTTAGTAGTTATAAATTGTTATTGGTTTTAGCATTTCATGGTTTACAATTAGAGCTATAAACAATACGAGTCGGCTTAGGGTGGGCTCGAGCTCAGCAAGTTTAGAAAACGAGTTGCGCCGAGCCGGCTCGTTTATCATAATGAGCTCAAAATGTGGGCTTTGGCTCACTAGTATATAATTTTTTTAATCAATTTGTAACTATTACACATATTTATATTTATTAATAAAATAAAATACTTTTATATTTGTTTATCCTAATCATTCATATAATGATATGAGATTGATATTTTATAAAATATGATGATCCTTGATATTTTACACTTCAGATTTTTCATTAGTAAATATTAAAACAAACATATGCCTATATTCTATTTAAATAATTAGTTACTTACCGGCCACGTGTTGCGATGACATCCTACGCGACTTGATAAAATATAGACAACAATCGACCTGACTTGTTTCTAGACTAAATTCACGTCGAATCGTAAAACGACTCGAATTTATACCGTTGAACAAAAACGTATTATAGTCAAAACGTAGACCAATAAATTTGATTTGAGTATAGTCTAACTATCAACCCGACTTGTCTTTAGACTAATTCTCATCGAACCATATAGTAACTCTAATTAATACCATTGAACGAAAACGTATTGTACTTGACCTGCCTCTTTTTCAAACAAATTTATCTCAAAATCATGCCAAGTCAAAACAAATATATGCTTATATTCTATTTAAATAATTGTATATAATAGGGGATGGTTCAAATGAGAACTTATTTTTTATGAGAACTCTAGGAACCAATCACAACTACTAGTTTACAATGACAAAATGGTAATTAACAAACACATAACAAAAAAATTATAAAATGAAAATAACATAAAAAATAAAAAAATAAAAACACAAAAATGTTCCTCTAGTTTCCCTCTTTCATAAAAAAATTATAAAAAATTATAAAAAATAAAAAAAATCTCGTTTTTTTACGAAATTCGTTTTACACATGTGTAATACCGAATAACCAGATTTACACATATGTAAACAACGGATGGACTTTTTTTAAAAAAAAAGTATATCAATATGGTAGGCGTTGGAAAGATAAAAAAAATACTGAATTTTATGGTAAAATTTTTTTGGAAAAATAATGTCGTGAAAAAAAGTTATGAACGTTTAAAAAAAAAAAGAGAAATGACATATGATTTGCATGTGATAAAAATGAGTGGCTCATATTGGTTTCTAGAGTTCTCACAAAAAAATATGGTTCTCAAGATAACACTACCCTTATATAATATTTATTTATAATTTATGAAAATTATAATTTAGGCTTAATTTTGAACGAGCAAATGACCGAAGCTAACGAGCGAGCCAACAAGCTAGCTAATAAGCAAGTAGCGACTCAAGCTGGTCTTGGCTTGGGCTTGGCTCAATTCTGAATGAGCCAATTTCGAGCGAGCTATTTTCGAGATATTTCTGAGCGAGTTCGAGCGAGCTATGAGCCACGAGCTTTTTAAACAACCCTAATTAAAATGCCAAAATAACGAGTTATAGTCTTTTTTTTAATTACAAATTTGGTTCACCGTTTACCTAATTATAACACATTTGGTTCGTTGTCTCTTTCATTTTCTCCTTTCTCTCATGCATGTAATGTTAATTATAATCCTTACCCCTTCTTCTTCTTTCAAAGAATTGCTCTGTGTTCCAAGGAGTTCTCATCACCTATGACAAGTTCAATTCATCCAAATCCTAGGGCTGGAAGCTCGACATGTGACATTGGAGTATAAAACATTGTATCGTAAAAATAGAAATCACTTTCAAGTCAACTTGAATAGAAGACAATAAAAAAAGAGAAAAGAGAAAAAAAATATTTTAATAAAATAAATAGTTTAAAAAGAAACTTTTTAATAAATGAATGGTAAAAACACATTCAAATAAAAAACGGCATAAAATTACGTTTAAACGAGCCGAATGGTTAAAAAACATGTATAAATAAAACAAAAAATTAAAAAAGACGCTTAATAGAATTAAAAGATTAAAAAAAGACGTTTAAATAAAATAACAGTTAAATATACTTTAACGGTTTAAATAAAACAAATAGATTAAAAAGGACGTTTAAGTAAGCCCAAAAATTTAAATATGAAGTTAAGCCAAATGGTTTTATATTTTATGTTAGATTAGATGTTTGGTTTAAATACGATATCTAAATCGAGCGGTTTAAAAATAAATTTTAAAACTGAGAAAAATTAAAAGTAAAATAAAAAACTTTGTATATATAGATATAATATATGATCTAATATATATATATATATATATGTATGTATGTATGTTTGTGTGAGCGAGTAAATTACGTTTTTGGTCTCTCAGGTTATTATGAAATAACTATTTCAGTCCAAGGGGCATTTTGGTCATTTTATTAGAAACTAACTGAAAATCTAACTCTGTTATTGTAATGGACTGAAGGAGTTATAAGAATACTCATGTGTGTGGGTATATATATATATATATATATATATATATATATATATATATATATATATATATATATATATATATATATATATGTATGTATGTATGTATGTATATGTATGTATGTATGTATGTATGTATGTATGTATGTATGTATGTATATAATGATTTTTACAACACTTGGTTTTAAATTTATATAAATGATTTTTACCTTAAAATTAAACCACACAACAAATAGGCAAATGTACCTATCGTATATGTAGCATAGTTTAGGCAAGAACCAAGTATCGATCCAAGGACACGGTAGCTACTAATAGTAAACCTTTGTTATTATTTAGCCAGAAAAGAAAGATGATTTGATATTTTTATATTTTAAACTAAAATAAACATAAATACATAAATATGGATAGAAATCAAGAAAGATAATCAAGCAAAGAGAATATTCACTTAGACTTTGAATCCACCTAGCAAAACAATGATAACATACATAAATTGATGATGAGATCATTATATACACGTCTAACACGGAAATAGACTAGACCACCGTCAAGGCTACCTAATCATATGACTTTTTGGAAGTTAAAATGAAATTAACATAGTAACAACCTAAAGTCACTCCATGAAGAACCACTGATACAATTATGTTGAATATAAATGTGGACTAAACTCCAGTCAAGGATATTTAGTCCCATAATTCTTTGGAAAGCTAATACGATTAACACATAGCAACCACCTCGAATCACGTAATGTAAACAAAATCATGAAGTCCTCCAACTTGTGAATATCATACCAAGAATATATGAACTACATATTTACGCTAGTAAATCATAATCGCACATACATAATGATATGAGAAATTCACAACAAATGTAATGGTCTTTCCAAGCATATACACAAGGATTCACATTTGAATAACAATCATACATGTTCCAATCCCCATCCATCATTCCTAGTCAAATGCCATGAATAAAATACGTACATATAAATATTCATGAATAAATACCCTAACACATACGGTTTTCAAACATAATATGGTCAATATACACATGAGATTTAACATATAATCAAGTCAAACAAACACATGAAAAAGATTCAAGACCATGTTAAAATCATCAATATTAATCATCATAAAAAATCACATTACATCATCAAATTTATCTAGGATTCATCTAATCTAAGAGAATCAAGAGTTTTAGCTCATGCTAACAACAAACACGCCCAAGAAACTTGAATCATCAAAATGATACATGGTTAGATGAAGAGATTATCAAACCAAATCAAGGTAAATGAGTTGTATGTAGTTAGATTCTTCTTTGGAGTGCTTGATCTTCAATCTTGACTTCTTTTCCTTCAATAGATGCTCAAAATAGTTTTGGGGGCTGGAAGGAACTAGGGTTTTTAACCCCCAAAGTTAAATGTTTGAAATGAGGCTTAATTTAGGTTTAAAAAGTAAGATCTGCGCCGAACATGGCCATGTCGTAAAGTGACATGGCCATGTCGGGCATCAGACATGTAAAACCTGAATTGATTCTGATATGGCCATATTAGAATGCCACATGGCCATGTCTGTAGCCAAATTTCACTTATTTTTTTATATCAAATTCATCAAGTCACCATCCAAACCTACAAAATTCATATAAAACCCGATTAAATGTCGTTACAAATGAATTTGAAACAAAAAAACATTCAAAACGTGGGACAATATGCATTATTAATATGTATAATTTTAAGCATATCAAATACAAACCATGAGGCTTAATTCGTTGTAAAATTCATTTTTAGACTCAAATGGTTAAAATGACCAAACCAAAGGGACCAAAATGGTAATTTACTCTTTATAAAATTATAACAAAATAAACAAAAGACATAAACTTAGCTTTAAATGATTTTTCATCCAACTCGCTAGTCTTTGCTCTTTTGAAACGTGAGTCTTCCATGTCTTCATTCATGAAAGGACCGTGCTCCATTGGGAATGAGTTTTAAGAACTTCCAACACGCTAATAATAATAAAAGCTTTCTTTGTTTTATGTAACTTTGTATACTAATTTAGTGCTGCCTTTAATACATCGTCACTTGATTACCTATTACTCATCTTGAATAACTTTTTAAATTATAAATACCCGCAAAACTAGTAATCTTTGCATTCAAATCCTTCCATTAAAAATCAATTGATGAGTGGTACGACCAAATGGGTAGCTTAAGTGGGAATCAAATTTCGGTATTTTTTTTCAAAATGAGTTATAGGTTTGCTGATTTCCCGTAACTTGCTCCTTGGATACACATATGTACGCCTTTGCTAAACCATCTCTTCCTCTTGTGTTCAAGGACATAGCTTATTCTATTTGGGAAGTTGACGCTTCATCATATTCTTCTTGCTCGTTTTATGTCTTAAGTTGTGTGTCATCTTCTTATTCATCTTATTGTCTTCAGTATCCAATCGCATATGGTTCTCCAAATTAAGAATATATGAGGTGGGGAAGGTGACAATCGAAAATTTGGTATATTCATGTTGAAGAGGAAAGGCACTTTCGTGTAGATAATGGCTAATTAAGAAAATTAATTTTGTTGGCTTGTGTAGCGCTGAAATTGTGGGAAGTTAGTGTGAGATGACAGGTTTGTTTCTATTTTTGAGAACATTTTCTTAGAGAAAATTGATAAATCTGAATTAATAAATTCACTATACCAGGGCCTTAGTAAGAGAGAGTATAATATTAACAAGAAATAACTGTTGATAAACAAAACTGAATAAATGATAACTGAACTAAAAAAATAATTATTGACAACATAGAACTAAATTTAAATGACGAAATGAACGCATGAATTAATGAGCTCCACAACCTAAGGCTTCGGATGAGAGAAATTGGGCCTAAAAGTAAAATAAAGTAATAAACCGCCTATGATAGTTTGTTGCCTTGTCTAGCTCGTTTGCATGTTGTTTTCATCTAATTTTATGGTCTCTTTAGCCTTACGAGCATCTAAATTGTATTTTGAAGTTGTATGTGTTTTTTTAACCACATCTCTTTTGTTTTAAATGACCTACATGTTAGTCCCTAAATAATTTCTTAAATTGTAGGTATACACTAATATTCCATTTAATTTTATTTTTAACATGGTTAATCCAAACTAATATATTCATTTTAACATAATCTCGCTTACATCTCATATTATAAATTTGTTTTTATATAACTTAAGAACTAATCTCCTTTAGTTATTTTTTTTGGGTTTAATAACTGTTGGAAGTTGGTTACATCGCATTTAACGACACAATTTTGAGGGTTGGGAAGCAGGTTGGGTTACCGTATGTTTTATTTTTCGTCATAACCAAGGAAGTGAGTGGTGTTCATGCCAGCTTAGTTGTGGTGCTATCCTCACTCCGTTTGGGGGAAGACTCAAATTTGAACCCTTAAACCTCATCAATAGTGCGTTGACATGTCATTTTACCCCTCAACTATCCTTAGCTACCCTTATAAGCGGCTTGGGGGGCACTCCACTTTTGAAAGCTTGAATCCGTTTATGTTTTGCATAAATTAATAAAATTTGCATAGAACAATTTCACTATTTCAAAGACAATTACAAAATTTGTAATTAACATATTAAAATATAAAAAAAACCTAAATATCACAAGGCCAACCCCTTTCAGATTTCATTTATATTATTATTAATTTTAATGGTTCATCCAAAAGCTCATGGAGCTCCATGAACGTTTCTAAATCATTATATCATTCGAAGACTCATCTTTATACGATCTGGGAATGTGGTTTATGGTAGGCTTACATTATGGTTCGTTTCAGTATGGAGGGATAGATTCACGGTATACACGCACGCCAAAGTTTGGATCAAACCCGAATTGACCCGAGGCGTATTCAATGGGCATACCAGGCAAGATTGAATGTTGTGGATAACCAAATTGTGACTATGGGGAGGATCGACTAGAACGGGTGGCATTCATTTATTTATTTTTTATTTTTTTTTATTTTTTGGCTTAAGGCTTTCTTCTTCCCATGACGTATATTTTTGGTGTAGAAAATAATGGTATGATAGGAGTGTTGGATCTAGAAAGGCTGGTGCAACCAAAACCATATCACTTAGACTATTTTGGTGCAACTAATAAAGGACTTCCTAAGGAAAAAGGAGCTCTTCCGAAGACAAAGTATAAAACCAACTTCCAAAGGAAAACTCCAACTTCCGAAGACAAAGTATTCACTTCCGAAGATCAAGACTTAAAGTGAAAGATCAGAAATCAACTTCCGAAGTATGAAAGAAGTCCTCAAGCTTCGGAAGTACAGAAACCTCTTCCGAAGTATAAGTGGCTTTGGAAGAACTTGTTCTTCCGAAGCCAACTTACCTTCGGAAGACACTACTATTATCCAGTGGACATAAGTATGGTTTCCCTAACACTCCGATGCAGACCTCTGAGATACTGCATGGCGTTTTCTCAAAAGCCATGTAGTTGACCATACTTTATTCCACTGTTTACCTTTATAAGTTAGTACAGTTGCCATCTTTAGTTGGTGACAAAAGGTAAGTCATGGACATGTCATGACTACCATATCTTAGATAATACTTTATCTAAGATACCTTAACTTTAGCAGTGTATTATATGCTTTAGTCTTAGGTTTCCAGCTGGTATCAAAGTATATCCGGCTGTAGGATCTAGTATATATAGTTTCTCATTGTAACTCATGTTTTAATGCTTGTAAGAGTCTTGTAATACTTTGAGTTGAGAAGTAATATATACAAGTGCCTTGAAAATTATTTCCTTGTGTTTTTTGCTACTTATTATATTATTATCAACTCTTAGGAGAGATTCTACTTCATCTGATTTGAGTGTAACATAAGTGAGTATGAGAGAAATCCAAGTGTTAAGTGACAAAACCCGATCCTGCAATTGGTATCAGAGCTTGTTAGGCTCTTGATTGTGAGATCTTACCATCCTAATCAACCTGTTTTTCACTCCTCCTTACACCACACTCAAAATGGCCCTCAACAAGTCTGAAGTAGAGATGGGGACGATGACTAAAGCACCCATCATCACCCCTGAAAACTTCAGGTCATGGAACAGACGGATGGAAGGCTTCATCAGGTATCAAGACAGCAAGATGTGACAATCTATTATCAATGGCCCGTATAAGCCAATGGTGGCTGGTGGAAACGGTGCCATGATAGAGAAAGCCGCTGAAGACTACTCTGATGAGGACCGGAAGAAGCTGGACATTGACAGCAATGCTATGACTGTTCTCATGACTGCAATTCCCAACTCCATCATCGTGGGGTTTGAGCATTGCAAGTCAGCCAAAGAACTTTTTGATGCACTTGCTCAAATGTACTCCAGCTCAAATGACTCCAAGAAGGACTCACTGAAGCAGCAATTCGAGAACTTCACCTACATTGCTGGAGAGACCCTCAGCCAGCAATACTTCAGGTACATGAATCTCATTTCTTCCCTTCAGTCTGTGGGAATTGCTCTTGAACTTTGAGACCTCACAAGAAAGTTCATGAGTGCACTTTCCAATGAGTGGATATTCTACTGTGTCTCTATGAAGAGAACAGAGAACCTGAATACACTCACCATGACTGAACTCTATGGCATCCTTTATGGATACCGTTTGGAAATGGAGAATAAGAGAGGTCATCAGACAAGCAGACCCTTGAGTCTTCCTGCTAGCAACGCTTTAATGGTTGCCGAAGGCTCAGGACCCTCCCAGCCTCAACAATACCTGACTTACACCAGCAGCCATCATGTTCTTCTGGGCCATACATCACATTTCCTGAGACTCCAAGGTCTCAACAAGATCAGCAAATTTCCTTTCAGGACAGCTGTGCTTTTGTCTCAGGAAGTGAACACTCTAATGATTATCAATATTGCTTTGATGATCTAGAGTGCTTCAGCCCAGATGACGTGGAATACGTGAACATAGTCCAACAAATGGCTCTCTTAACCTACAGAGCAAAGAAGTTCTTCAAAAGAACTGGAAGGCAATTTCCCCAGAACCCAATCAACAGCAAATTTGGGTTTGACAAAACCAAGGCCAAATGTTACAACTATAACCAACTTGGTCATTTTGCAAGGGAATGCAAGGCTCCCAAGTCGAATCCAGGAACCCCACAGGCCTCAACACATCCCTCTGCACCAAAGCCCACTGGAAAGTCAACAGAGACAGCTGCAATGGCTCAAGAAATTGACTGGAGCTTCATGGTACAGGATGTGACTCCTTCTCAAGCACTCATGGCCAGAACAGATGAGATTAAGGTATATGAACATCTCTGTACTCCTGCCTGTATTGCTAAGGTTAAATTGTATCAGGACTATAATATGGAGATTGAATCTGATATTGAGTCTTAAAATGTTTTAAAATATGATTTTAAAAGGGCTGAATCTGACTATCAAAGAAAAATTGAGGAGTTGGAGAAAACTATGTCCTTATTAAAACATGAACACACTAACTATAAGACTCAAATAAAGGATTTAATATCCAAATTGTCTGAGGCTCAAGCCCAGCTTGTCACAGCTGAGGCTCAAGCCAGGAAGTATGCCATTTCTGAGCAAAACTTCCAAGTCATTCTTGCATCATCTTCTCACTCAAAACTTTGTTACCAATACAAAGGTCGGTTGGGAACCAATAAAATTGCTCCACCATACTCTTATGAGTCTATAAGACAACCAAGGTGTGGTACTGAAGAGCAAGAGGTTCCATCTGTTGACCCACTTTCTCATGAGTCAAAGAGTGATGCAACTATGGAGACCATCACAGGGAAGAACCAGGTAATTTTATCCTCCTCTACCGGTGATGATCAACCCCTGACCACCAAAGCCAGAAGAAGCAGAGCTAAGGCAGCCAGAAAAACTGCCAAGAAAGTGGCTGAGTCTAAGCTAAAGATAGACCCAAAGCAAAAGGGTGTATTCATTTCAGCTGGATTCCAGGTGGTAGGAAACTCTGATTCAGGAAAGGAGTGTAGTACCAGCACTCGTGTCCTACCAAAGGATCATAAGTTAAAGGGAAAGGTTGCTGATGAAGAGAAAAAGAACAAGAACAACAATCCTTAAATTCCCAAAAGATTAACATTGCATGCATAATGTGTGGTCTGCAAAACCTAATGGCTAAAGATTCTTACTACAATCCTGCTAGCACACATTATGCAAATAATGTTAAAAGGAAGGAGTCAGGGAAGGTTTCTCATTTGGACCATATCAAATGGTTCAAGTGATGAAAAAGGGAAAGCTTGTTTCCGAAGCAAGGTTGCTTTCGGAAGAAGGTCCTTCTTCTGAAGGGAAAAAGGCTTCGGAAGCTAAAGCTGTCAAGACTCAAAAGAATAAAAGAGTCCCCTTGAGACCATCCCAGAAGAAGACTACTTCGAAAGAAAAGGTGGTGAAGGCTTCTTCCGAAAAGAAAGAAGCTTCGGAAGAATGTCAAGCTGCAAAAGCTTCAACAAGCTCATCCTCTATGATCAACCAAAGGATGGAATGAAGATCAAGGAAGATGCTGCAGCCCAATCCTTTTCTTCAAAAACATCCATTGAACCCCCATGCATAAATTTTGGTTCAATTATGTCACTATCATTGGAAGAACCCAAGACCAACAAGGCTTGGGTTTCCAATCAAAACTAATCATCTCATCTTATGTGCAGGAACATCCATTTGACAAGAATAACAATATTTGGATTGTGGATAGTGGATGCTCCAGGCATATGAACAGATCTCTCCTTCAACAATTTCAACATTATGATGGAGGTCCTGTCCAGTTTGGAGGTGAGGCCGGAGGATATATTTCTGGCAGAGGAAGTATATCCAGTGGAAAATTAAATGTTGACAAAGTTAACTTTGTCAAACAGCTTGACACAACCTGTTAAGTGTTTCTCAGTTCTGTGATCAAAAGCATCAAATGCTCTTCACAGAACATGAGTGCATAATCCTCAAACCCGGGATGACAATTCCTCAGGAGTTGGTGCTTCTTAGTCTCCCAGGAAAGGGGATATGTACAAGCTGGATATGAACAATGCTTCCCCAATAGGAGAAGTATCATGCTTTCTTTCAAAAGCTGATGGTGATGAGTCAACACTATGGCATAAACGAAGGTGTCATGTAAATTTTAAGACAATGAATAAATTGGCTAAAAATAACTTGGTACATGGTTTGCCTAAAAAGAAATTTTTCTGCAAAGATAACTGTGTTGCATGCCTGAAAGGGAAGCAACACAGGACATCTCATAAATCCAAAGTTGTTAACTCTATTACACTTATTGCATATGGATATATTTGGTCCCACAAGTATAATGAGCATTGGAAGGAAATCATACTGCCTTGTGATTGTTGATGATTTTACTAGGTTTACATGGGTATTCTTTGTAAGAACCAAAGATGAAACTGCTGAAACTTTAAAATCTTTTATTCTTAAAATAGAAAATCAGATTGATCACAAGGTTAAAATAATTAGAAGTGTTCACGGGACAGAGTTTAAGAACCAAGTTCTTGACTCATTTTGTAACTCAAAAGGGATTGCCAGACAATATAATACCCCTAGAACTCCTCAACAAAATGGTGTTGCTGAGAGGAGGAACATGACATTTATTGAGGTTGCTCGAACTATGTTAGCTGATTCAAAGCTGCCTCTAACATTCTGGGCAGAGGCAGTCAGCACTGCATGCTATGTGTAGAACAAGGTTCTTGTAGTAAAACCACATGGAAAAACCCCTTATGAGCTCTGGAACAAGAGGCCACCATTCATTGGCTTTCTAAGGTCCTTTGGCAGCAGGTGTACCATACTTAACACAAAAGACAATTTGGAAAAATTTGCTGAAAAGTCGGATGATGCTATCTTTGTTGGATATTCCTCTAACTCTAAAGCTTATAGAGTTTATAACATTAAAAATCAACAATTTGAGGAATCTTTCAACATTGTAGTTAATTAGCACACTCCTTGTGTTGGCCCTGATCATATCTTTGATTTAGAATTGTTTCCAAACTATTCTAAAGCATCTTGTGAGAATTTTTCAGCTGGAACAGGTGCTCAAAGTGATTCTGACGATGACCAACTGTTTGAGCTTCCCAGACCTATTCCAAGTTCTCTAAGAGCTGCAAAAAATCAAGTTCCCACTATTGGCAGATCTGATAGTATAACTATCTCAAGGGATAGTGGAGCTTCAACCAGCGGTTCACCTGTTGACTCTCAAACTTCATCAGGTGACACTGCACAACACCAAGCTGATGGAAGTAACATCTTGAAGGAACATGCAACTGTTAATGCTAATTCACAGCAAACAAATAATGATGATGTTTCTCATTCATTCAATCAGTCCTCATTGAATGAGTTTGAAACAGCAGCTGGACCAAGTGTTCAAGCTCCTGAGCAAAATATGTCCAATTTGGATCTATCTTTGCAACTGGAGGTAATTCCTAGACTTAGGATTCACAACACTCATCCAGCTGAGAACATCATAGGGGAAGTCTCTGAAGGCGTGAGAACAAGAGGACAAACTCACAATGGGAATGTCTGCTTGTACTCATGCTTTTTATCCCAAATGGAACCCAAGAAGGTGGAAGATGCCTTGAAAGATAGTAGCTAGGTTGAATCAATGCAAAAGGAGCTGCTTCAATTCAAAAGACAAAAGCTTTGGAACCTATGTCCGCTACCATCTGGTCAAGTACCTATAGGCACTAAATGGGTTTTCAGAAACAAAAGAGATGATAGAGGCTTGATTATCAAGAACAAAGCAAGACTGGTGGTTCAAGGATACACTCAAGAGGAGGGAATCGATTATACTGATGTCTTTGCACCTGTTGCAAGACTTGAGGCAGTTAGGATCTTCCTTGCTTATGCTGTATCCAAGAATTTCACTGTCTACCAGCTTGATGTCAAGTGTGCCTTTCTATATGAGGATATAGATAGGGAAGTCTATGTATTCCAACCTCCGGGTTTTGAAGACCCACAGCATCCCAACTATGTGTGCAAATTGGATAAAGCTCTATATGGGCTGCACCAAGCACCTAGGCTGTGGTATGAGACATTGTCTTAGTTTCTCTTTAAGAATGGTTACACTAGAGGTACCATTGATAAGACTCTTTTCATAAGGAAGTCTGGGAAAGACATCTTGCTCGTTCAAGTCTATGTTGATGACATCATATTTGGTTCCTCAAATGACCAAATGTGTAAAAAATTTGAGAGCATCATGAAGAAGAAGTTTGAGATGAGTTCCATGGGAAAAATGAACTTTTTCCTTGGAATTCAGGTGAAGCAAATGAAGGAAGGGTTTTTCATCAGTCAATCTAAATATTTCAATGACATCTTAGAAAGATTTGATATGAAAGATTGTAAGGCAGCAAAAACACCTATACCTAGAAACCACAATCTCTGCCCTGATTCTGAGGGGGAGGATATTGATCAACATCAGTATAAAGCAATTATTGGTTCTCTGATGTATCTCACAGCAAGTACATCTGATATCATGTTTGCAGCTTGTATTTGTGCAAGATATCAGGCTGCTCCAAAGGTGTCTCACTAGTTGCTGCCAAGAGAATCCTCAGATACCTTAAAGGAGCACCTAAACTAGGTCTCTGGTATCCAAGAAATAGTAATTTCAATCTTTATGGTTACTTGACAGTGATTATGGTGGCTGCAATATCAACAAGAAATCAACATCCGGTGGATGTCAATTTCTTGGTGGAAGGATCATCATCTTATGGCAATGCAAGAAGCAATCTTGTGTCTCTACATCAACTACTGAAGCTGAATACATTGCTGCTGCTAGTTGTTGTGCTCAGCTGCTGTGGATTCAGAACCAGATGATAGACTACAGATTCAACTTTATGAGCACTCCTATCCACATTGACAACAACAGTGCTATCTCCATTACTAAAAATACAGTGAAGCACTCCAAGACTAAACACATTGATATCAGGTATCATTTCATTAGAGATATTCATGAGAAAAATCTAATCAAGCTAATCAAAGTTGATTCAAATAAATAATATGCTGACTTGTTCACCAAAGTCTTTGATGAACAAAGATTCAAATATCTCATTGCAGCTATTGGGATGATAAACCTTGATTAGTCTATCTTATTTGAAAACCTTTTAAATGTGTAAAGTTTTATGTCAAAACAATCTAATCCCTGTTACAAAAGGTCTTTCTCTAAAGTTTTATCTAAGTATAAATTCTTCCGAAGAGGAATTAACCCTCGGAAGATATTTTACATATCTTCCGAAGCAAATTCCTCCCAGGATAATTTTCTTCTTGAAAGAGTTGTTAAGTCTTGGAAGAAGCAATTGATTTCATATCAGATCTACTTCCGAAGCTTGTAACACTCTCTATTCAGAAAGCAACATATACTCTCGGAAGTAAAAACTTTACCTTTGGAAGTAAATTTGCCTTCGGAAGAACATAGCCTTCAGAAATGCTTTATACTCGAAAGAAAGATTTTACTGTGTAACGGAAATCTTTTGAGCCCCACTCTGTAAAAAGTAAAGATTTTGTTAATGATGTCGGATTATTTAAATGAACTAACCTTACCGCCCCTGTCACATCATCCACTGAAACATCCAATCATCTTATCCAAACCCCCCCCTTTTTAAACCGCCATTTCACCCGTTTAAATAACTCCGGCTAATCACTTTCATTCTTTTTACCAAAAATTACTGCCCTAAAAGCTTTCTTCATCTCCATTTCACCCAATTCCGAATTATCTTCCTGCAACTTTCTCAAATGGCACTAAACCCTCAGCACGACCAAGTCGTACTCCTTGATTCTTCAAGGGATGCCGACTCCTCAGATATCATCTCCTTTCTAACCCAATCTTCTTATTACACTGCCCTGACTGTTAACCCCACGGTTTACTCAAATCATATGTCTGAATTTTGGGTAATGGTCAGATTGAAACCCTAAATGGGGTTCGTGTCATAAGATCGAGCATCTGTGGCCAGGAGTTGGTCATTTCTGAACAACTCATTAGGGAGCATCTAGAGCTTCATGATGAGGGGGCTCCTACAAATTTCCCCAAAGAAAATTGGACAACACTTATATCCAAATAGGATATGGTGGAGATGTAAGCAAGTCAACCGTTTACAAGTTTAACTTCTCTTACAACTAGAAGTTCCTGCTGCATGTAGTTCTTCACTGCTTGTCCAACAAATCTGGAGGATGGGATCAAATCCCATATGAACTTGGGTGCCTAGTTCATGGTTTGGTGAGAAGCCTCTGCTTCAACTACTCAAGATTTGTGCTGACCAATCTTATGGGAAACCTTCAACGGGACACATTCTTCATGTATCCCAGGTTTCTTCAGCAAAAAATCAATTGTGAGTTGGACCAGAGAGCTTGTCTGTGCAGCTGCTCTGATTGTTCCTCAAATGAGGCCGACCATCTTCAAGACTTTGAAGAGAGTGTCCACCAACTTCACCGGAAGATATACTGCACTTCTTCCAGGTATGACTGAGCCAATGGCTCCTGGTGACATCGCTGTTAACCCCACAGGTGATGAACCCACACCAGCAACTACCCTCACATTGCCAAATCTACCTTCTCCCCCCATCACCGTCACTTATCAAAGGCGCCCAAAACAAACCCTTGTTCAATCTTCTCTGATTGAACAAGCTCCTCCTGTTCTATCCAAAAAGGCTAGAATGGAACAATGGGCTCCCACTCAGCCTGAGGTCCAATCATCCTTCACAATTGACCTTAATATGGGTCTTGAGTCTCCTCAGTCTCAGACCCATGAGCCCAAAACCCTAGCTGAAAACCCTCAGGGAGGGTCTTTATACTCCCTAGAGCAGCCAAAAAGGGACATCCACACCACAGGCTCAATGCCTTTAGACATTGATCAAAGTCCCGGGTCACTAGGCTTACTTCCATATCCTTTACTGACCTACTAATAGGAGCTGATGAAGAGATTATGTCTCTTCAAGGCAATGAAGTTGATCCACAACACCCTCTCAAGGATCAACAGAGCCCAGAGATATCTCTTATCTCTAGCCCCCATCAGCAAGCCTTTACTGAGGTGAGTCCCACTGATGTGGAGAGGACTCATGTAGATTCAGCTGCCACTACTGAAGGAGCCTCAATGGACCCTCAGGACAGTGGTAACATTACTGAGACTGAATCTACGGCAACCATGCCCTTTGATGACTCTGAAAGAGACATCATTGAGCAAGGGAAACCAGGGCGCCAAGAAACCACATCTGGTGGTGAGGATGAACATACTAGGTATGTTACCTCATCTCCCCGTGATTCTTCAAAAGAAGATGAGGGAAGACTGCAACTCACCATTGAAGACCTACTTTCTAAAGTCTCAATCTTGAATCTAAGGTTAGGACTTTAGAGGATAGGTCTGCCACTCAGCAACTAGAGATTGAAAATCTCAAGGCCAAACTAGCTGAGAAACAGATTGAGAGGTCTGTTAGGCACATACCAATTCAGGTCTCATTGACCTCTTCCTCTAGCTCATCAAGCTCTCAAGATGATGCTACCAAAAAGGGGGAGAGTCTTCAGGGACAAAGCCTAAGACAAGAGAAACCACAAAGTCAAGCTCTCACTTCCCTAAGCTCAAAATACCCTATGCAACAAGCTTCAGTTTCCTGAGCCTCCTCCAGTTGTAATTCAAGTGGATCAAAGGATGCTCCAAGATCTCAACAGGTTCTTCAACAAGTTCCTGTTGGAATCTCTTATTGAACAGCCAAGTCCTGATCTGTCTGTGATTTACTTCGGAGCTCAAGAGCTTCAGAGGTTAAATGCACCTTCTACCACTATTGAGGAAGTTGGTCAACCTAAGGTCCAAGTGGAACCTAGATTACACTTCGAAGGGGAAACAAGGACTGATGGCCCAGCAACTGAGATAGTTGGGATAGATAGTGCATTTTCACAGACTTCCGAAGCACAAGTCAAAGTCTTGGAAGAACAATTTCAATCTTCCGAAGCTGAGATTGCAGCTGCGGAAGGACTATTCTCCTTATCTGATGATCTAATAGTCACAGATGCAATCCTATAACTTGCATCTGAGGTTAATAGGAGGATTTTCTCACTCAACCCCTAGCTCAAACATCAGCATTAACTCCAGCTTCCATTTTCACTACTCAACCTAAACCTTCCATCCAAGAACCCCTAAAGTCTAGCACTTCCGAAACATCAAAGGAAAGAGGAAGATGACTAAGGAAGAGCTTCAGGAGGAAGAAAGGTTAGAAAAGCTTAAAAGAAAAGGTAGACTTCCAACTGGAAAACTGCTAGCTGCCAGTAGCAAAGCAGCTGCAGCCAACCAGGAGGCGGTCAACAATAAAAGAAAAGAAGAGTGGAAATCGTTGACAGACTTGTCAGTCTAGGAGCTGTGAGTGAAGATGTACTCCTGCTACCACTAGAGGAGTTAGTTGAGCTGGAAAAGGCAACTTTGCTGCAAAAACAACAAAGAGAAAAAGCAGCAAGGTTGGCCTTAGAGGAAGAAAGAGAGAGGAAAGAAAGAGAAGTTGATCAACAGCTCAGGAGGGAAAGGATAACTTTCCTAACCTCCAGGGGTTTCTCTCTAGAAGAACTATCTCCACACAATAATGATACGATCTTATGGCTCTTCAACAAAGAGCAAGATCAAATGAAGAAAGAGAGAAAGAAAGCTGCCAAGGAAAAGCTGATGCTGAAGAGGAAGAAGGAAGAAGAAGCATGACTAGCTGCTGCCAAGAAGATAGGTGAGAAGTCCTGGATGAAAAACTATCTTCGGGCTCATGGCTTCTCTGGCAGGCAGGTGGGTCCTATGTCTGAAAAGACCCTCCAGCGACATGTCAGTGACGTAAAGGCTGACATTCGCTCGGGGAAGATGAAGGAGATGTACAGAAGGGGACAGGGGATGATCTTCAAATCAACTACTCAACCCCAACCTCAAACCCAACCACAACCTGAACCCATTCCTTTTCCATTCCCCATCAAACTTGACCCAACCACTGAACCTTACACCCCTGAACGTACACCATCACCCTTACCAACTCTTTACCTCAACCACCTAAACTACCTATCCTCCAACCCAAAACACTAGCCAGAACCCAAACACCTCAACCTACCCACAACCTCTCAAACCATCCTCTCAGCCTTCTAAACATCTCCCCTTAGAGGAGTTCAAGGCAATCAAGACAAAGCTCATAAATTGCACAACCCTGAGCGACATCTTCTGTGAGGAGGATTCAGTCAAATTGACTTATGTTAATGGATCCTCATGCTCCCTCACTAGAGATCAATTCTTGATCTGCCCAGAGGAACGTTCAAACCAAGCTGCAAATCTCCTTGGCCACAATCAGATACTTTGAATGAGGAAGAAAAGAAGCTAAGGAGAAGGCTGGTAACTCTGTTGGATACCAAGAAAGGTGACCGAGTGCCAAGACAACTCTTGCGCCTAGGAGAAGATCGTCTAGTGGAGGTTCGAAGACTCTTCTCACAACTTTGTTGTTGAAAGAGAGAATGGAGAGTTCAACAGGCTAAGTGCCTCATCTCTGCTACACTTAAGCAGATTTGATATTGCTGAGTTAGCAGAGAAGCCATTCTCCAACCCCTCCAACTCTAATATAGTTGCTCATATCAGAAATCATCTAGGCAGCCTTCATATGGCCGAGTTAACTGCTAGCACCAAGGTTGAAGAAGAGTTGAAACTGAGAAAGAAGGAGAAAAGAAAGGGATCAACAACCAAAGGCAAAACCTTTCTACAAATGGTTGAAGGTCCTGAATTTGAATCCATAGTTAGATGAGAGTATGACTATAACTCCCGTCAACTAACTCTTTTCAGGGGGGCACAACAAAGGGTACATGTCATTCAGAGTGATAGACTGGATCTCCTATCTACTAATGACTTGTACAAGCTTCTCAGCACCACTTCAGGGAAGAACAAGGAAACAGACAAATATCTTCTGTCCCTGGTGTTGAAAGCTTTGAGAAGTAGAAACAAGTGAGGTTTTGGTAGCATCAACCTAGGGTGAGTTTTGGATCTAGAAAGGCTGGTGCAACCAAAACCAAATCACTTAGACTATTTTGGTGCAACTAATAAAGGACTTCCAAAGCTAAGTGTGGAACTTCCGAAAGAAAAAGGAGCTCTTCTGAAGACAAAGTGTAGGACCAACTTCCGAAGGAAAACTCCAACTTCCGAAGACAAAGTATTCACTTCCGAAGATCAAGACGTAAAGTGAAAGATCAGAAGTCAACTTCCGAAGTATGAAAGAAGTCCTCAAGCTTCAGAAGTACAGAAACCTCTTCCGAAGTATAAGTGGCTTTGGAAGAACTTGTTCTTCCGAAGCCAACTTACCTTCGGAAGACACTACTATTATCCGATGGACATAAGTATGGTCTCCCTAACACTCCGATGCAGACCTCTGAGATACTGCATGGCGTTTTCTCAAAAGCCATGTAGTTGATCATACTTTATTCCACTGTTTACCTTTATAAGTTAGTACAGTTGCCATCTTTAGTTGGTGACAAAAGGTAAGTCATGGACATGTCATGACTACCATATCTTAGATAATACTTTATCTAAGATACCTTAACTTTAGCATTGTATTATATGCTTTAGTCTTAGGTTTCCAGCTGGTATCAAAGTATATCCGGCTGTAGGATCTAGTATATATAGTTTCTCATTGTAACTCATGTTTTATGCTTGTAAGAGTCTTGTAATACTTTGAGTTGAGAAGTAATATATACAAGTGCCTTGAAAATTATTTCCTTGGGTTCTTTGCTACTTATTATATTATTATCAACTCTTAGGAGAGATTCTACTTCATCTGATTTGAGTGTAACATAAGTGAGTTTGAGAGAAATCCAAGTGTTAAGTGACAAAACCCGATCCTGCAATTGGTATCAAAGCTTCTTAGGCTCTTGATTGTAAGATCTTACCATCATAATCAACCTGTTTTTCACTCCTCTTTACACCACACTCAAAATGGCCCTCAACAAATCTGAAGTAGAGATGGGGACGATGACTAAAACACCCATCATCACCCCTGAAAACTTCAGGTCATGGAACAGACGGATGGAAGGCTTCATCAGGTATAAAGACAGCAAGATGTGGCAATCTATTATCAATGGCCCGTATAAGCCAACGGTGGCTGGTGGAAACGGTGCCATGATAAAGAAAGCCGTTGAAGACTACTCTGATGAGGACCGGAAGAAGCTGGACATTGACAGCAATGCTATGACTGTTCTCATGACTGCAATTCCCAACTCCATCATCGTGGGGTTTGAGCATTGCAAGTCAGCCAAAGAACTTTTTGATGCACTTGCTCAAATGTACTCCAGCTCAAATGACTCCAAGAAGAACTCATTGAAGCAGCAGTTCGAAAACTTCACCTACATTGCTGAAGAGACCCTCAGCCAGTAATACTTCAGGTACATGGATCTCATTTCTTCCCTTCAGTCTGTGGGAATTGCTTTTGAACTTAGAGACCTCACAAGAAAGTTCATGAGTGCACTTCCCAATGAGTGGGCATTCTACTGTGTCTCTATCAAGAGAACAGAGAACCTGAATACACTCACATGATCGAACTCTATGGCATCCTTGATGGATACCGTTTGGAAATGGAGAATAAGAGAGGTCATCAGACAAGCAGACCCATGAGTCTTCCTGCTAGCAACGCTTTAATGGTTGCTGAAAGCTCAGGACCCTCCCAGCCTCAACAATACCTGACTTACACCCAGCAGCCATCCTGTTCTTCTGGGCCATACATCACATTTCCTGAGACTCCAAGGTCTCAACAAGCTCAGCAAAGTTCCTTTCAAGACAGCTGTGCTTTTGTCTCAGAAAGTGGACACTCTAATGATTATCAATATTGCTTTGATGATCTAGAGTGCTTCAGCCCAGATGATGTGGAATACGTGGACATAGTCCAACAAATGGCTCTCTTAACCTACAAAGCAAAAAAGTTCTTCAAGAGAACTGGAAGGCAATTTCCCCAGAACCCAATTAACAGCAAATTTGGGTTTGACAAAACCAAGGCCAAATGTTACAACTGTAACCAACTTGGTCATTTTGCAAGGGAATGCAAGGCTCCCAAGTCGAATCCGGGAACCCCACAGGCCTCCACACATCCCTCTGCACCAAAGCCGTCTGGAAAGTCAACATAGACAGCTGCAATGGCTCAAGAAATTGACTGGAGCTTCATGGTACAGGATGTGACTCCTGCTCAAGCACTCATGGCCGGAACAGATGAGAATAAGGTATATGAACATCTCTGTACTCCTGCCTGTATTGCTAAGGTTAAAGTGTATCAGGACTACAATATGGAGATTAAATCCGATATTGAGTCTTTAAATGTTTTAAAATCTGATTTTATAAGTTAGTACAGTTGCCATCTTTTTGTTGGTGACAAAAGGTAAGTCATGGACATGTCATGACTACCATATCTTAGATAATACTTTATCTAAGATACCTTAACTTTAGCATTGTAGTATATGCTTTTGTCTTAGGTTTCCAGCTGGTATCAAAGTATATCCGGCTCTAAGTGGAGTGGTTTAGGGAGTAAATTTGACATATAGCTAGACTAGGATTGGGATAGGTTTATAAAGCTGGACATAAGAGCTGTCATCATATGATTAGACGCACACACAGCTCATTCACAACCTCACTCCTCATATAACATCACTCATTCAACATTATGCATAAACTACATAATCATCTATCATTATTTTATTTTAGGGTTTAAATAACCATATAACCATTTCAATCATCTCTTGATCCTTCCTCACAATCACCAAAATCCTCAACCTTGGATTCACAGCTTCAACTTTGATCCCTATTCAGTTGTATAACTTGCATATTCAAGCAAACTTCACAATGGGGGATGAAAAATCTCCGATTAGCAGAGAGAAAGATCGGGAGCTTCTTATACCAGTTGCTAATGGTGATACAGCTTCTTCCAAACCCTCGTGTTCTTCATCTCCATCATCTCATCCCGCGGGCCGTGAGGTTTTACTCTGATTCTAATGTTTCTTATTATGTATTTCGATCGGTTCCATTTCTTTATTTGATTGGAATTAGCATTTTGTTTTCTTTTGATGGATGATTGATTGTAATTGTGTTGATTTGGGTTCTAGATTTGGGGAATTGGTATGCTTGTTTGATAGAAGTACTGATATGATCTCTGATCTGTCTAGTTGATGAACTAAACTGAGTTTTTCCATACTGAATCTGGTAGTTAAGAAAGATTTTCTACTTATTGTCGTCTAAACTATATAACTTGGTAAATGCTTAAATCCAATGTAAGATGCTCATATAAACATTAATGGCAATTTTGAGCCTGTATGGGGACTGCTTTTGGTAATCCTAGTCTTATACGCGATTATAGAACCGTGTCTTTTATTCTATCCTGTTGGGTGCCTGTTACTTGTTACCAGTTGGGTTCACAGGTTCCTTGTGGGTATTAGGTATACCTGTTTAAGCCCTTATCATAAACTCACCTTATAAAAAAGCTCACTTAAATTATCAATCACTCACCTGCACTTGTTTATAGAATCTAAAGAAGTCACAAAATTCTAGAAACAAACTTGTTAAATTTAGACAAAAGAGTTTTATCAGTCATGAAGAGTTGAAGACAAGATAGATGAGTAAAAATGGGATAGTTATGACTTATGAGTTATGAGATTCCACATTAGTTTTAAGATGGATTTGTAAACTCAATGCTATTATGTGCATGCAGACTTTTGTCAAAGTAATCAGGAGCTGGGCTTCTAAAAAGTTCATGACAGGATGGTAAGCAAACAATTCCTTCCTAATTCTTAAAGTTTCCTTTTCAATTCAAGTTTCTGATGTATTTAATTTTTCTGCAACCCTTTTTGCAGTGTGATCTTGTTACCCATGGCTATTACTTTCTATATTACATGGTGGTTTATACATTTTGTTGACGGGTTTTTCTCTCCAATATATGATCAACTAGGCATAAATATATTCGGTAAGTAAACACTCATACTCTGTTCTTCCTTAAAGTAGATTATTTGACCCGTAAGAATCAGAAACTACGTACTCAAAACAGAGTATTTGACCTGTAATAATCAGGAACTATCTAACGAAACATCAAAAGCTGATTATTGCACTCTAAGTTGTAGTAATGAGATAACTAATTCGAAAATGCTCATAATTTCACTCCCGACTGATTTGTAGGTCTGGGGTTTATCACCTCAATAACTTTCATATTTTTGGTTGGGGTGTTCATGTCTTCATGGTTGGGTGCATCCGTTCTGAGCCTTGGAGAATGGGTCATAAAAAGACTGCCATTTATGGGTCATATCTACAATGCATCCAAACAGATCAGTGCAGCCATTAATCCGGGTAATTAATTAAGTCATGCTTACTTTCCTCTACATTTTGAACTAAATAATTATCTGAATATTATTATGCCTTCACTAAATGCAGATCAAAACACACAAGCCTTCAAGGAAGTTGCAATAATTAGTCATCCTCGTATTGGTGAATACGCATTTGGGTTTATTACTTCATCAGTTACTCTGCAGGTGCACATCCTTTTATCTTATATACATACATACATATGTACATATGCATATACATACATATTGAATGTTCAATACATAACCACCTTTAAGTTGAGAAATAAAAAAGAACCGCATAGGCATTTGTACATAACGCCTTAAATGTGATACATAAGATAGTTTTTTTAACCGCCTCTCTCTCCTCCCCTCTCTCTCTCTCTCATTACACTATGATTATTTTTCATTCACAACTTACAAACTCTACATGAAATTTGGTTTTGTATTGAATGCGCCCGGACTTCAATACAAAACTATTTTAAGTATAGAATTATGATAGCCACATAAATACAAGTAGCTATTGCTTTAATTTTTATCATAAAATAGAAGTAACCGCATAACCTCTTCTTTTTCTCTCCTACTATATCTATATCTGGTGAGCACAACATGCAAATGCTCATGCGGTGCTCTACTTAAAATTGGATCTTTATTGAACATGACGCATATAATGCATGCATAACTACATACATGATACATGCATACATGATACATGCATACATGTACACACACATACACACACATACACAAATACACACACACAAATACACACACACATATACACACCATCTTGTTGGATTATTGTTGAGAATTCTGATGGAAAGTATTTGTAACACAGAATTTCTCTGGGGACGAGGAACTATATACAGTGTATGTCCCTACAAACCATCTTTACATTGGCGATATCTTCTTAGTGAACTCAAAAGACGTAATCAGACCGAATTTATCTGTTCGTGAAGGAATAGGTACGTGGCCTAATACTATTACCATAATGTAAGAATGTGAATTAAATTAATTCACATGTTCTTTTCTAATCAGAGTGAGATTATGGTAACATTTGGTGGTTGTGAGATTTTAATCAAATAATGAATTATGTTATTTTGGTTGCAGAAATTGTGGTGTCTGGTGGCATGTCAATGCCGCAAATACTTTCAACTCTGGATTCAAAGAGACCTACAACCTCTAAAGAAATTTCAAGATATTAAATGCAGTCAAGCCTACCTGTAAATATTCTTTCACCAGATTAATACATTCTTTATTTTCAATTCGATCATTTTTACTTGTGGTTGCCTATTTATCCTTTATGTAGAAAAAAAAAAGAACTTGTCACAACTTCTATTTTATTTTTCTAAATATGGACATGATTTGATATAAATTGTATAAATTATTATATATTAATAATATGTAAGTATGTTTGTTTAAGGGTCCTAATATAGAGACACCCACCAGATAAATCGACACCCCCTATACACCGCGTATAGGTCCATACGCGGCGTATAGGGTCGAATACACTGAAAACGAGGAAAATTCAAGGGGGCTATCAAAGAGCTATACGCCTCATATAGCCCTATACGACCCCCCTATATGACACATATAGGGCTATACGACGCGTATAGCGAATTTCGACACTGACTACGAGGAATAATTCAGGGGGTTGTCAGAGGACTATACGACACATATAGCCCTATATGACCCCCCCCCCCCCCTCTTATACGATGCGTATGGGGCTATACGACACATATAGAAATTTTGAGGTGTTGATTTAAAATCATGGGGCGTCTATTTAACGGGTCTCTTGTTTAAATACAAGCATCAATACATAAATGCATAAAAAAACTAACACAAACCTGATAGCAAGTGAGTAGACGCTCAATTAGACCCATCTTTGAAGTTGTCAGTAGGGGTGTTCGGGCCGTGTTAGATGGGTTTTCAATTTTCACTGTAATTTAGAAGTTTTAAAGCAGTAAGAAACTATGGTAATGACATACTAGGTACTCTTCAAACAGTTTAACAAAGCTGTGCTTTTGTGATAAATTAAAATAAAAAAGCAAGGTTGGTATATTTTTTAGTTGTAAATAAATTAGGTGTTATTCGGGTACCTTGGTGCAACCTGAAAACCTAATAGATATTATAATTGTGGATGCTATTATTATTTTGAGCATCATATGTCATTGTCGAATATCCAACATCCGCAGCTTCGGTTATAGATCTCAGTTGTTCAGTGACATTTTTAAAGAACTGAGGCCAACTTTTCCTTCCCCGGTCAATTCTAAGTTCAACCCATCTTTGATCCCCATTGCATGATATACATGCCTGGTTAACTCAGCGAGTCACCACGAGCATTTTTTCATCTTTTCCTTATCGTCTCACTTAAAAAGAAAAGTTTGCATGTGGAGGTTCATCTAACCTTCCTGTAGATAAACCTTACAGAATTACCAAATCAAAGTGTGGAGCTTAACCAAAGAAGGTGAAAAACGATTAACTTTGGCCGAAATCATAGTAGATGAAGTTATCAAAACTAGATTAAAGCACAGGGCACCAAGTCACCAACCTAGCAAGGCTTATAATGCCTGTTTAAGATTCTTGTTAAACATTGACAAGAGAAAAACGTTAATGCTTCAAATCCATATATAATCACACATATTCGTGAAAACATCTCACTTGTACCATCGTGAGTTTACGGAATACATTTTAGTTGTTTCCTTTTCAAATCCAACTGTAAATGATTTGAAGCAAACAAATTAGGTTGGAGGGGACACCCTCACCAAACCCATCACATTACATCATAAACCTCTTAATCTCATTCTATTATTTCACATTACACCACACAATCAAATTTGGTGGCAGCAATGTTGTCATATCATGTCATACTACAACATTACACCACACACATTTTTGAGTTGTGCCACGGCGAGTACTCGCCGAAAACCATGTCATGCGGCATGGATAGGGACAAGCGATGGTGTTGCCATGCTATGCCATGACCCTGAAGTATGATCACAAAGAGAGTGCCTTGCCCACCCTGACCAAACTATAATATACTAGCGTTAATAAACTCGTGTGTTACATGGGTTGAATAAATAAAATATTAATATAATAAAATTTATTAATTATAAAATGATATTCTAAGATATGATATGACTGAAATTATATATGAGAAATGACTATAAGTAATAAAACAATTATATTAACTTTTTAAATTTATTAATTTTTTTTGCAAAAAATAAACATTTTGTTTTAAAACAACCGTATAAAAATGACATTTTTAAAAATCTTATTATAACTCCCAAATTTAATTATTTTTTGTTTAAAAAATTAACTATTTAAAAAAAATACTAATTTTAAGATATTGAAAAAGTTTTATGCTTTAGAAAAACTTATTATTTTATAAAAAATATTTATTTTAAAATAACATTAATAAATAGACTTCTTTCTTAATTTTTTAAAATTACAAAAAATATGTTAAATAATATTATTAATAAATAAAATAATTATTTAATAGAGAAAAGAGTCGAAAAAATTTTAGTTAGGGTAATTATAGTGTTGTCAGTAGGAGGATAAGTTTGTCAAAGTCAAAACTCAAAACTGCAAATCACCTTGACTTGACAGAACCGGAAAGAGCAGCCCGGTTCGTTCTGACCCAAACCCACTTTGCATCACTTTCATGCAGGCCCAAATCGCTCTTACTAGAAGTAGTAGAAACCCTACGGCTACGGCACCTCTATAATATGAAACGCAATTCAAGTTTCAATCTTTCTCTACACCGATCTATCTGTTGATGTTTTGGTATTTATCTAATTTCTTTTTTATGTCTCAAATCGTTCATCGTATTTGATCATGTCAGTTTTGAATCGATTTTGACTTCATCTTATTCAATTCAATCGATCTTATTTAGGGCTTGATATATGATAAAAGGGCTATGACGATTTTATGTGATAAGGTCTCGTTCGTCGTAACGGTGGTTCATCATCACCTTGCCGACCATACTGCTATATCACCACCCATAAACCGAGTCCATTAGACCTTAAATTTGTTCTTAATTTTGTAAATTAATTTGAATTCGGCCGATGATTAAATTCTAAATAAAAGACAAGCATATGTCTGAATACAACATGTTGTTAATTCTAATCTTCTCTATGAGGCCGTAGATTTTTATTTTTAAACATCTGTGTTTTAATTTAGTCCTTTTTGCATTGAGAAGTTCAAATGATTGTTTGGGATTAGAAAATCTATTAGTCTTTCGCTCCTATCTGATAAACTCTCAAAAGTATATCAACCAGTTATTATCTGTTATATGATATAAATACTCTTTAAAGAAACGGGATAATGACGAGTGAATGTGATAATGTCTCGTTCGTCGTAATGGTGATGAATAATCTCCTTGCCGACCATTCTATTATATCACCACCCATAAACTGAATCCCATTACTTGTTTCTTTTCTAATTCTTTTTGGTTTTCAAAATTTGGTCTGGTTGTTTTACTGTAACTCTGTAATTGTTGAATGTTGAAAGATGTATTAATGTAGCTACTGCTATCCCAATCCAACAGTGCACTCATTGCTGGCTTTTTAACCCAAAGAACTCCGGTGCTTTTGAAGTCCTCTAGCAATTTATCCAAAGAGAGAGGTTGTTTTAGGAAGACCATCCCATTCTTCATTTTCCAAATGCTTCAAATTGTCTTGAGAATTACCGCATGGACGCATCTCCTTTTGAAGCGAGTATAAAACGCCACCACCACTCGACTTAAGTTCAAATCTTTCAAAGAGCCAATACCCAGCCCACCATTTTCATTTTTCTCACTTAATCCCAATTAACCCAAGAAACTTTTGATTTACCTTCGACCCCTCCCCACAAGAATCTTTGTTGTATAGATGATTCTAATTTATTGATGATTTTGTTGGTAGCCTTAAATAGAGAAAACTAATACATAAGGAGACTGTCCAAACCGCTTAAATTACAACAACCTCGCCAATAATAGAAAGGTGTTTTGCCTTCCATGATGGTAGTGTAGCTTCAAATGCTTTGATAACAGGACACCAATTTTTAGTTAAAGTCATATTGACACCATGATGGTAGTCCACATTCTCCAAGGATTGGGAAAATTCACGTGTAGCCCCGAGAAATGGAATGAAAGGCTTTGTTGAGATCAATCTTGAATACAAGACCAGGCATATTTGATTTTTTTTAACCAACAAAGAATCTCACTAACAACTAATGACCCATCCAATATATTATGGTTAGCAAGAAGGCAGTTTGAGCATCAGAGATCACCGAGCTTAGAACTATTTCAGCCGAAAGGCAAGGACTTTTGTGATGAGTTTATAAAATAGCCAATCCAGGGAAATGGGACGATATTCGTCAAAAGAAGGGTCTTGAGATTTTGGTATTGAAGTAATGAAAGAAGAGGAGTAGTGTCCGTTGATCTTCCCCTCATAAAAAAAGAAATTAAAAAAAGTATGATAGATCATGTTTTTAAAAGCTCCAAGAAGAATTGAATGAAAGTGAAATTAAATTTGTCCGGACTAGGAGCTTTATCTCAACCACAATCCCACACAACGGCTTTGATTTCATCCATTGTGAACGCACATATAAGTGATCAGATTGCCAGGGGGATAAGCCTAGAATATCTGACCAATTCATAACCGGTTTGTAGGCCAACTTCTCATGAAATCTATCTTTAAAAAATGACATGCTTCAATTTTAATTTCCCCAAGTTGTGATGACCAGACACCATTGATAGATTTACCATTTATTCTGTTTAAGCATATTCTTGAGTTAAGAATACCATGGAATGATGAGGAGTTCTCATCACCCTCTACTGATAATTCCACACGAGATTTTTGTTTCAGGTCATCTAACTTTTGTTTTTCTTTTTCCAGCCATGATTTCTTAATCTTAGACCTTTCTTTACTTTCTTCCTCAATTAAACCAATGAGTTTAGTAATTATTTCTAGAGAATTCAGTTTATTTGTAAGACCATCAATTATCTCATTATCGATGGCATTCCTTTTTGTGATGCAATCCTTTATAGCCACTTTAGCATTTTTAAGTTTAATAGACGAGCGTCCAAAAGAGGGAAATTAACCTGCATCTTTAGGGCTGCAGTTAATACATCTTCGAATACCTAAAAAGACAACCATGATGAGAAAATTTTAAAAGGTTTCGGGCCAAAATCCAGGCCCGATCTTGTAAGAGTAATCAGATTATAATATGAGTTCTTCCTAGGTCATGCTGTAAGGATTGAATCCGATCAATGGTTAGAAAAACATCATTTACCAAAAGTCTATCAATCTTACTAGCTTTCATCTTATTCTAACTCATGTATGTGTACTTGGTGCCCCCCATACAGTATTCAGACATGTTACATTCATCAATAAAAGCATTACAATCATCATCATTATTCTGATTGAATTCATAATTCAATTTAACACCAGGATATCTTACCTCATAGAAGTCACCAAATAATACCCACATTCCTTATCATCGCATGTCTCTAGAATCAAAGAAATGACTGATAGTTTACTTAAATCAACAGAGGAAGGAGCAGAAAAAGAGGTGTCAACTAATTGAGAATCACAATAGATAGGATCATTTAAAGAATTAATATTATCATTCAATGAATTATCTTTACCCTAGTCAGATTCAGGATTGGCGGGCATTAGAACCGAAAGCAATTAAAATTCAGAGTTAGCTTGGCGAGCCCTAGATAAAGGAGGAGGGGAACAAACCTTAATTTTTTCTTGTTAAAAGCCCTATAGTTTAAAACTAATTTCATTTAGACTAAAAGAGTCTGGCCTAAAGCTTTTAGACCTATCTCTCAATTTGTTCTGAAATTAGGCCCTAAGACTATTATTTAAGCCCATGGATTTATCATGTAGATGATCAATTTTTTTGGTATTTTCAATGGTACTAGTACCAACGGTAACGTATGACAAAATCGGTACGATATTCGATTTATTTTCACTCTTTTCAATGTCGGTACTTTTTTGTATGATATCGGTTTGGTACCGGTACGGTAGTGATCTCATCCTTGGTGTATAATGTCTAATTTGTTTTGTTAAATATATTTTTATTGCAAATTAGTATTATATAGGGTAAGGTTTTTATACAACGTTTTTCCGTGCGAAGTGTACGAAGTTGGGGGTCGAATTATCACGCAAGCACAAGTAATAATTACGCAAGAAAGATTACACTTATGTGATATTATCACACAGGGATAGAATTAACACCCAAGAATACCTCATTGCGTGATTAATTCTAACAATTGCGTTATAATTCAACCCGTAACGCTTCTTTTTGCAAGGTAACTTGTACGATTCACACGAAATAAACACTTTGTATCATAATCTTTCTATTTACTATACATCACAATATTTAAAAAAAAGAAAAATATTTTATATTTGACTTGATTTAGATTTGAACTTTTTTATGTTAAATTCTATATAAAAACAATAAGGGTATGTTCTAGATTTTATCTATTTTACAAGTTACAAGAAAAAATAAAAACATTTATAAAAGTAATTTTAAATAATATTAAAATAATAATACTTTTGAGATGTTGTATTTTCGTGTTTTACATAAAACGTAGATATAAATGAGGATCTTATAATGGGAAATTTGGAAATTTAAATTGTAATGCAAAAGTTATGAAAGAAATAAGAGTAGATATGAGGAGTTGTATTTTATATGTTTTACGATTATGGTGAATTTGAACAATATGTCACACTATTATTACAATAAATTTGGTCTTAGTTGCATTTCGTTACTGAAATGCACTTGTTCATGAAGACGTATTTCTTGAAACATATGTAAAGCATCAATATATCTCGACACTCATAAGTTGCGGTCTATCATGGTGGATGATCCTTGAACCTTTGACTTGCTTATGATTGTTCTATTTTAATGCGTGTTGATGAGACAGAATGCAATATTTTCCTATCAAATTCTTCAATTTTTCATGCAAAATGGTTATAATATTTTTGAGACAAAACTTATTCTAGCAATTTGATGTGTTTGAAGTACTGCATTTTACTTTGACTTTAATATCATGATCTTCACAGGATACATGATTGTATTGGTCTTAGACATCCTAAAAGTGATAATGAATAAAATTAGCAAAAGAGAACATAAATTAAGTTTAATATGTTGAACAAGATTCTCAGAATTGAAGAACACTATGATCAGATAGCTTGACCCAATTAGATCAAGAACCCTAATTTCATTGCATGTTAATTCCAGGGTACCTTGTTCTTGATTCCAAGAATCTTGGAAATTGAAGTATACTAATCACACCCCATTCAAGATATCCTTCTTAAACATGAAATCAAACAAAAAAAGCTCATGGGTATTCAATAATACTCCACAAAAGAGTAAAGCTTTGATCATTAAATAACTTGGATGAAAGAGAATACTTCTTTGATTGAAGCAGGATGCAAGGAGTGGAGTGGGGATGCATGCTGAGAGATGAATTTCACTATTTGCATGTATGTAAGCAATTGTTGTTTAGTGACATCTTGGGGAAATCTCATCCACAAATATTATCAACAAAACCAAAAGTAGTTTTTTGAGTTTTGGTAATTTTTGCTTGTGGTCGAAACTTAAAAGGGTGATGTGACGATGAAATACCCTCTTTCTTTTTCATTTATCTTGGAGCTTATTTGATCACGTTTTGTGTTTCAAGATTGAAGAACCACAAATATTGAATATCGGAAACTTGATTTGAACCTGAAAACTATAATAAACCCAAACACGATACATGCATTTATAGGTAAACACAAACATGATCCGTTTAACTTAAACAAATAAGCAATAGCTACATATTTACATATTAATATTTAAAATTATGAATTTAAATGAGTACTTTTTATATTTTTAAAGTATCAGGTTTCAACTATGCAATTTTTAATATTAATAGTTTAAATTTACAAATTTAAATGTGTATTCGAACAATTAAATTTCTGCACAAATAGTGTACTTTATTTTTATAAAATACATTTTATAAAACCATGCAAGTCAAATGAGTTAAACAACAGGAATACAACCCCATTGGGTCATTAGCTAAACGTGTGTGTGGCTTCACCCGAGCGAGCACATTTAAAAAACCAAAACCCATAAATTTCTTGTTAAATTCGTATTTTTAGTGAGTCATAAATTCACATCCCTGTTGTAGAATACAAATGGTGCATGAACTTCTTACAAAGTGAAACTTTCATTAAGGGACTAAAATACAAATAAGATCATAGTTCAGGAGTACAAGAGTAATTCACTTTTGTCTCTATCTGTAAATATTCAAAACCTACCCCTTTAGTTTCTACTAATTACCTCTAACACCCCCGCATTATCTCCACCCATTCCACTTATTGACGCATCGTGGATAAGTTATCGAGAAGCTTCATCATTCATCTCTCCAACACCTCCGTACAACGGTGGTTCACGGCGGCGGTAGTTGCAGCACCTCCGTCCATCCCTTACACCAATTCAGAAGAAGACCTCTGAACTTTCATCTTCACATCAATTCGGAACAATCCTTGAAGATATGGCGCCGATTTGCAGCACCTCCGTGCGTTCATTCACACCGTCGTTAACTTCGGTATCACCGCCTTCTTCATCGCTACTTGCAGGTACTTCGAAACTCTCATCATCGTCATACGTAGCTCCTTCATCGGTTTCGAGGTTCGCCGATGTGCTAGTGTCCATCGGACGTCGTCGGCGGCGATGATTGTTTGTATGGCTCCGACGAAGAGAAATTGACTCGCCGGAATCCTCTGGACTTTCCTGTTGTAAGTTCTGTTCTTCTTTTTCTGCTGGTTTTATTATGGATGTTAATTGATTGATTAGGGTTCTAATTGTGTGGTTTCGTGTTTTTTGTATATAGTTAGTTCATGAGATTTGTAATTGTAATCTTGATTGCTTAACTACAGCAATTCAAGAAGTATTAGATAAACAATTGAAATTTGTTATGATGTTTGAAGTTGAATTTCTCATTTCTAAGCGTAATTAGCTCAAGACCTCAGGAGTAATCGTGAATTTAGGGTTCATTCTAAGTTCAGTTAGATGTTAGATTTACAATACATGTAATGTTATCTGAAAGTTAGATGATTTATCTACATATTTCAATTTGATTGAGTTAATGAAGCTTTTTAGTTAGTATGAATGCTATGAGGTTTGTTCAATTTCACATTAAGCTGTACTGAGGCCATGTTGGGATTTGCTTATTTTAGTTGAAAAAGACTTCTTACAAGAAGAATTTTTATTAACTTATGACTTTTTAAAAGGAATTTAAAAGAATCAGCTTATAAATTTAAAACTTGTAAAATAAAAAAAAAGACATAATACGAATCGTACTTAAAGAAATTTTCAAAAGTTAATAAGTCACCCCTTCTTGCTTTTCAAAAACTGATTTTTATCTTATATGAAAAGTCAATTTGAAAGTTTTGGGATTGTCAAACGTTTTTTTTTTACTTATTAACTTCTCAAAGAGTCAAAGTTAACAAGTCAAAATAGGTTAAAAATAAGCATTCCCAAACACCCACCGAGTTCTTGGTCAATTTGCAACGATAGGATATCACCATAATACGAATCGTGCGATCCCTTAAGCTTGTGATTGTAAGGAAATTGATGTGTAGGTTGCATAGAAGTGGCAAGATGCACGGTGTCAAGACAAAAAATGCCAAAGTAGGTTTTGGGTGAAAACGGGGCATTTGTTACACTTGTATGTAACCAATGGTTTGTTATCGACCTTCAGGTCAGGTGTACCCAAAAGTTATAGGTTCCATGTTGATATCAAAGTAGGACAAAAAGGACCAGAATGATTCCTATCAGTTTGTTTGGATAATTTGGTTCTGTTATCTAAAACGAGTTATTAACAACTGCAAATGAAAGCTGATGTGGTGAATGGTGACAGGAATGGGAGAGGCCGAAACCAGGAAGAAGGCCTGATATATTTCCACAGTTCAGTCCGATGATGAAAACACCATTACCGCCA
>CM046039.1:25778181-25788181 GCA_025215565.1 Flaveria ramosissima | reverse complement strand
AAATATTCGAAATATTCAAAATTTCTAATTAATCTTTATTATTTAATAGTTTATAAAAATAATTTGGATAATTCTAATATCCGAATATCCAAAATTCCTCAATAGCAATATTCGGACATAAAGACAAAAATTTCGGATATCTGAATATTCAGTACTTCGGGTTTAGATTTTAGATTTGATTTCAGATTCGGATATTTTTGAACACTCCTAGTGGGTACGTACTTAGTCAATGTTCCCGCATATGTTCTGTGACTAAGAAGCTAGCAGATCTTTATGTCTGTTAAATTTACGCATCATCTACCTCTGGTATAGAGAATTATTTGTCCTTTTAGAAGTAGAAATAGAGACAAAATAAAATTATGGTATATGAAATATACAAGAATTATTGAGAAATTAAAGAGAAATTATGCTGTTGATTTTATAATGCAATTAGGAGATTTGGGTTTAATTGTTAATATAATATAGTTTTATCCTTTTTTGAATGTATCGTTAGAAATAGTCTGTAACGATATTATTAATGTTTTGTTTGAATCTCCTTTTGGTTTCTTACTACTGTTGATCATTAGAGAGATGTCTTGTTGCCATGCTTTTTATATTATTGAAATTTCACTAGAGATTCTTTAAGCTTGGAGATTATGTCATTATAAGAATTGCGTAGCAATCATAATATGATGCCAAATCATATGCATTCACAAGATGTTCAACTTGTTTCGCCAATAGTTGACAAATATAGGCGAGAAGAATAGCAATGCTATAATATGCTATATGTTTAAGGCCATAAAATACATAAACCATGGATGCAAGGCATTTCGAATCTTATGCAGTAGATACCACAAATGACAATAAAACGACTCTAGGATATCCCAGTCCTAACGGATTTTTAGATGTCTTTTCAAAATATTGTCAAGGCTTCTCTAGAGAAAGAAGTAAAAATTTTCATATTGAGTTAGTACCAGAAGCTAAGCTAATTGCTAAAGCTTCATATCGATTGGCCCATCAAAGATGGAAGAATTAACTAAAACAACTACAATAGCTTCTTAACGAAGGTTTCATATGCTTGACTACCTTGTCATGGGGTGTTCTTGTCTTGTATTGTTTGTTAAGAAAAAAAGATGATAGCATGAGAATGTGCATAGATTACCGGGAGCTAACAAGGTGATAGTAAAAAATATATATTCACCACCGAGAATCGATAATATCCGATCAGCTGCAAGGCGCAAGTTGATTTTTCAAGATAAATCTACAATTTGGATATCATCAACTTAAAATCAGAGTCGAAGACATACCAAAAATAGCTTTCTATACGTGTTATGGACGTTAGGAATGTTTAGTGATGTCTCTTTGATTGACTAAGGCCCATGCAACATTTATAGATTTAATGATTAATGTATATAGACTGATGTCTGACCGTTTAATGATCGTCTTCACTGATGATATACTGATCCTACTCCTATTAATAAAAAAAACTATCCTGATGTGGTAGCCAACTAGCCCTTCCAACTTCATTTTCCCACCAAATGTCTAACTACCATTTTCTTTTATAGGCGGATCCTATAACCCACTTCATTTCCTTTTAACCCGAGTTAAGATTTGTTAACTTTTGGAACCATCAACCATACGCATTGTAGCGTCCTAAAAAACCCAAACATCAAAGATCATCATCTTCAGCATATTGACCTTCATCGATCTTCGTCATCGTTTCTCTCTACTGGTTCTCTCATCTTGTTACTTCTTGTATTGTTTTCTTCATATCTATTCTTAAGCGGGAGATAATGTCGACCAGGAGACGAGAACCAGGGAAAAATCAAAAGTCGATGACCATGTTCAGCAAAAAAAAACCGGATCAAGAAGAAAGGAGCTGGAGCTTAAATTCATCACACTTCCCAACTTGAGTAGGAAACTGTAAGCAACATTACCAATTATATATATTTATATGATATATAAATTAATGTTTAACATGAGTTGCTTCTGTGAAAATTTACACTGATCTACATATAAAGGTAAAGGTTTATTAATGAATGGTTGTGTTATTGCATTTTATGATTATGTTAAGATATATTATAGGATTCTATATTTAAGGGAGATTACAATCATTTGAGATTATAGTCATTTAAACTCTATAATAGTGTCCAAAGATTATTATTGAGGTCAAAGATTGATTGCATGTAACAATTGTAAAACGAGCTTCTTATATTAAGTTATGAAATGATATGTACATAGATGATGTAAAACAAATGAAAGCCAAATCAAGTAAGGAATAAAGAAGCTTTAAGGTAGTTAATAAAATAGATATAACAATACTTAACTATAATTTTGACCTATTTATCTTTTCAAGTAGATGATGTAGGTTGATTGGAAAAAATTTCTATGTTGCATAAGAGTTCTTTAGCGAGAACAGGTCAAAATGATCGGTATGTTACTTAGAAAATCTGTGTGATCGCAAGATATATGCAACTTTGAATCACCAAATCAAGATCTAAAAGCATCACTTAGTTAACGTGAGTACCTCTAAGTATGTTTGTTCAGTCTATGTTTGAATCATCAAATCTGTTGTAAACCGATTCAAAGAAAGAATTGAAATTGACAATGAATCCACATTGAAAATGATTCAAATATTATTGAAAACTGAGAACACTTGAGAACTAAGAAAACTATATGAAATCGACGAATTAAGAGAGTAATTCTAAAACAGCAACTGATCCTTATATACATGAATCAGGCTTAACAAACATAACAACCTATTTACAATTTACCCCTTTATGTTAAGGAAACATTTCTTCTGAGGTTAAACTTATCTTCCGAAGCTATGAAAATACTTCCGAAGCAAACTTGCTTCTTTCCGAAGCCAAACCTGCTTCTTCCGAAGCCAGCAATATATTCTTTCGAAGTATTCTTATGTGTCTATGATCAACTCTAACTCCTCACAATCTCCACCTTTAGAGTATGCATCATAGATCACTAATAATAACATCAAACCAATGCCAAGCTTGTAACACAAAACTCAAACTTAGAACCTGGCACCACCTTTGTAAGAATATCTGCAAGATTCTCATCAGTGCCAACTTGCTTTACCAGAACTTCTTTATGCTAATCACTTCTCGAATAAAATGCAATCTAACATGAATATGCTTTGTCCTTTCATGAAAAAACATTGTTCTTAGCAAGTTGTACAGCACCTTGATTGTCACAAAACACCACTATATCAGACAATCTCATTCCTAACTCAGCAACTAGTCGTTGTAACCACAATGACTCTTTTATAGCTTCAGTTAGTGCCATATACTTGCTTTCGGTAGTAGACAATGCAACTACATGCTGCAACTGAGCCTTCCAGCTTACCACATTGCCCATCACTCTGAACACATACCCTGTGATGGATCTTCCTTTGTCAAGATCCTTGCAAAGTCAGAATCAACATACCCTTCAACTCTATCTTGACCTTCATCGTTCTTCAGACCAAAAACCAATCCCCAGTCTCTAGTATGTTTAAGATATCTAAGAATCCATTTAACAGCATCCCAATGAACTCTCCCAGGTGATGAGATTAAACCTACTAACCAGACTCACAGCATAAGCCAAATCAGGCCTGGTACATACCATCAAATACATAAGACTTCCCACTACATTAGCATATGGCACCTTCTCCATATATGACAACTCATCTTCAGTACAAGGACTGTCTTCCATGGATAACTTGAAATGAGCCCCAATAGGAGTTTTAACACCCTTACACTCATGCATACCATAAAGCTTCAAAACTTTATTTGCATAAGAAGTCTGTGACAACTTCAACTGCCTAGAACTCCTATCTCTGGTAATCTCCATTCCCAGAATCTTCCGAGCATTACCAAGTTCCTTCATTTCAAACTCCATCATGAGTAACTTCTTTGTAGCTTCAATCTCATCTTGTACCTACATGAAACCAGCATATCATCTACATACAACAACAAGTACAAATAATCCCACTAGAACATCTCCTATGATAACACAACTATCATAGTCACTCCTAGTAAAACCATGAGATACTACAAAACTCATCAAACCGCTTGTACCATTGTCTTGGTGACTGCTTCAGACCATATAGCGAACCTTTAACAAACACACTTTATCCTCCTTGCCTTTAACCTCAAAACCCATAGGTTGCTTCATGTAAATCTTTCAATCCAAGAACCCATGCCAAAAATGCTGTCTAACATCTAGTTGTTCTAACTTTAGATCAAGAGCAGCTGTAATAGACAAAATTATACGAATAGAAGTATGCTTTACCACTGGTGAAAAGATCTCATTATAGTCAATACCTTCCCTTTGAGTAAACCCTTTAGCTATTAACCGAGCTTTGAATCTAGGACCCTCTGCACCAGAAACACCATCCTTGACTTTATACAGCCACTTACAAGATACCAACTTTGCTCTACTGGCTTATCAACCAATTCCCAGTTTCATTTTTTCCAGGGAATTCATCTCCTCAACCATAGCATCATGCCACTTGTCACTTTCATTTGATGACATAGCCTCATCAAAACTCAAAGGTTCATAGATACTCTCCTCCTCAGCAGCTGTGAAGGCAACAGCTGACAACTCATGACCCTGCCTGTATCTGAGAGGAGCTACCACCTTTCTTTTAGGTCTATCTTTGGCAATACTATGAGTAGTATAAGGCTCAGGATTTACTTCACAATCAATCTCACTGCTTGACCCAGCAGACTTGTCTGAACCATCCTTATACTCCACCTCAATCTCAACTTTCTCTGGAGACTGAGACCGGATGTTAACACCTACCACATCCTTATACAACATGCCTTTCTTGGAACTCTACATCCCTGCTTACTATTACCCGAGGTCCTTCTCCTTCCAACTCCATATTCTATACCCCTTGACACCTTCAGGGTACCCCAAAAGAACACCCTTTTGAGCCCTTGCATCAAGTTTATCCTGACTAACATGAAAGTAGACCACAGACCCAATCACCCTCAAATGGCTGCAATCAGGTTTTAATACCTGTCCACATCTCCATAGGAGTCTTCATACCCAAAGCTCTAGATGGAGATCTGTTAATCAGATAGGCTGCAGATGTAACCAATTCACCCCAAAAAACTTTAGGAAATCCAGCATTAATCCTCATGCATCTTAGCCTTTCCAACAGGGTTCTGTTCATCCTCTCAGCCAACCCATTTTGTTGGGGAGTACGGGGTTAGTAAGATGCCTGGCTACCCATGAGTTCTACAAAACTCATTGAACTCACTGTTACAGAATTCCAGCCCATTATCAGTCCTCAACTTCTTGACCTTCCTCTCACTTTGAGTTTCTACTAGTAGTTTTCCACTCATACACAAACTTCTTAATAAAAGCATCATTCTTATGCTTAATAACATACACCCAAACTCTTCGTGAGTAATCATCTATGATGGACAAGAAATAACTAGCTCCACCTATAGTATTAGTTCTGGCAGGTCCCCACAAGTCAGAATGAACATAGTCTAACACATTAGTAGAGATATGACCAGTCTTGAACTGAACCCTCTTACTTTACCCAAAACACATGTCTCACAGAACCCTACATCATTTACTTTAAACTCACTAATGATGCCTTGTTTCCGTAATTCAATAAGACCCTGTTCACTAAGATGACCAAATCTCTTATGCCACACCAAAGAGCTATCACTCTTAGTAAGAGCCACGCAAGCACTTCCATACACTGCAGATCCCTCTAATCTGTATGTATTATTACTTCTCCTAGTACCAGTTAACAATACTAAGGAACCCTTAACAATTCTAGCCTTTCCATCCTTTAACCCAACATAATAGCCTGAATTCTCAAAAGTCCCTAGTGATAACAAACTCCTTTTCAAACTAGGAATATACCTGATATCACTAATATCAACCTCAGAGCCATTATGTAACTTAAAAATGATAGTACCAGACCCTAGAATTCTACAGGGCCGATCATCCCCAAGCTTTACTTCACCAAGATCTTCCATTTTCAACTCTTTAAAGAACTCTTTGACAGGAGTCATATGAAAAGAACACCCTGAGTCAAGTATCCATTCACTCATGTCTTCATTACAAGACACATTCAGAACATCAGAGCTGCCATAGCCATCCATCCTTCTGATACATGGCTATTTTGCCCCTTTCCTGAATTTGACTCAGCTCCCTTCTTCCTCCTCTCCGGGCAATCTTTCTTGAGATGTTTTTCCGAATTGCACACATAGCACCTTCGTTTGGTTCTTGATCTTGATCTAACTTGGCTCTTTCCTTTAGATGACCTTTGTTCTGATCTCCCGCGCACAATCAGCCCATCATTTGAATCTTGTACATCACTCCTTTTCTTCAATTCTTTGGAATTCATGGCTGCAAGAACCTCATCCATTGATAACGTCTCTCGACCATACATCAATGTGTCAACGAAATGTTCATATGACTTAGGCAACGAAGTCAAGAAGATTATAGCTTGGTCTTCATCTCCCAATTTTGTGTCAATGTTTTCAAGATCCAAGATAAGTTTGTTAAACTCATCTGTGTGATCTTCCAAAGTCTTATTTGCCGCCATATGGAACGTATACAAACGTTTCTTTAAGTACAATCGATTTGCCAACGACTTTGTCATGTACAAGCTTTCAAGTTTCGTCCAGATTCCGGGCCGCCGAGTCTTCCTTCGACACTTCTCGAAGCACCCGATCTCCCAAGGACAAGATTATTGCACTGTGCGCCTTCTCCATGATCTCACGCTTCTCTTTCTCTGTCAAATCCGCCGGCAGCTTTGCCTGCCCTGCAAGCGCTCCCACCAATCCCTGATGTACAAGTAGCGCTCGCATCTTGACACGCCATAACCCGAAATCATTCTTCCCATCGAACTTTTCAATATCGAACTTAGTGGACACCATCTTTGATTCTCCAATTTCTCTTCTTGATCACCACTGTGGTCTTCCTCTTTCTTCAATTGAGCCGAACTTGGCTCTGATACCAATTGTTGTAAAACCGATTCAAAGAAAGAATTGAAATTGACAATGAATCCACAATTGAAAATGATTCAGATATTATTGAACTGTAAGAACACTTGAGTACTAAGAAAACTATATGAAATCAAAGTGAATTAAGAGACTAATTCTAAAACAGCTACTGATCCTTATATACACGAATCAGGCTTAACAAACATAACAACCTATTTACAATTTACCCCCTTCATGTTAAGGAAACATTTCTTCCGAAGATAAACATATCTTCCGAAGTTATGAAAATACTTCCGAAGCTAACTTGCTTCTTCCGAAGCCAAAACCTGCTTCTTCCGAAGCCAGCAATAAATTCTTCCGAAGTATTCTTATGTGTCTATGATCAACTCTAACTCCTCACATCTTCCTAACATCCTTCATCAAAAGTGGCACCACATGGCTCCGATCACTCATCTTCACCACCCTCACCCGATCCGACTTCAATCTATCCGATTCCGACCACCCTTTGCTCCACAACGGTCCCCATGACTGTTTCCCCGTTCTAGACCTCTTCAAACCCGACCATTATCGCGATACGGATCGCGATCAAACGCGCTCGTCCCCTCGCCTTTTCGCGACGCATTTCGCGTATAATTTGTTACCTGCAAGCATCACGGATGGTGACTTGGGGTGCAGGATTGTGTACGTGTGTAGGGACCCGAAAGACGTGGTGGTGTCGTTATGGCACTTTATGGTTAACTTGAGGTCTAAAGAGAAACCTGTGGTTTCGTTTGATCAATTGGTTGATAGGTTTTGTGAGGGTGTTGTTGAATACGGGCCGTATTGGGACCATGTGTTAGGGTTTTGGGAGGCGAGTGTTCGATTCCCGAAAAAGGTGTTGTTTTTGAAGTATGAGGATATTAAGAGGGACCCTGAGGGTCATGTGAGGAGGTTGGGTGAGTTTATGGGGGGGTGCCGTTTCGGCTCGAGAAGTGGAGGATGGGTTGGTGGAAAAGATTGCGCGGTTTTGTAGTTTTGAGCATTTGCGGGGGTTGGAGGTGAACAAAACCGGGGCTCATAGGTCTAACAATGGGGCCGTGGTGGCGAATCGGGTGTTTTTTCGACGAGGTGAGGTTGGAGATTGGAAAGGGTACATGACGGACGAGATGAAAGAGCGGATTGATAGGATCACTTGCGAGAAGTTACGGGGTTCGGGTTTGACTCTTGGTGCAAGTTCCGGATGACATCCGCTCTTAAAGTTATTAATTACAACTGTGTTTTATAAGATTTGAATTCGTAACCTTTGAATTGCGAGTATAATATGATGTCATAATAAAGTTAGGTTAATTTTAATGAAAATGATATGTCAATCATTTTAATTTCATTTGTTTATCTACTTACGGTATGTAATAAAAAGGTGTGTGCATGTTGTATATCCCATTTATTTGCTTGATGTTTTTTTTACCGATGGAGTTCTTATTTAAGTGAAAAGAAAATAAAAGAAAGCAGACGGTTATTATTCAGGCACACGACTTCATCCCATACAAGTTATTATTTTTTCGTTAGTTTGAACTTGTTGTAGTTCCGTCGAGGTGATACGTAAGCCAATTTGTTATTCACTAATGTATGATTGTTTTCTTTTTCTTGGCACCACATAGAATGATGTAAAAAGGTGTTTGTATCGTAAGCATTGATACTTATAAAAATAGTAATAATTAGATTTATAGAAAATTACATATATCCTTTTATAAACTTTACTAATTACATATATACTTAACTTGAATTTTTAATTACATATATCCCCTTGTAAACTTAATTAATTACATATATACCTAAATTAAAGTTTAATTACATATATCCCCTTGTAAAACATAATTAATTACATATATACCGACATTAAAAGTTTAATTACATATATCATTTTAAAACTTAGTTAATTTACATATATACCTAAACTAAAAGTTTAATTAAATATATCCGTTTTATATATATATAAATATTACATATTTATCCATTTAATTATTTTTATTAAAATAACTTAAATAGTTAGTATTTTACTCTTATTTTAATAAACTATAAAATTTTCCTTTTTGTTAGATTTTCGAGTTTTTGATCATTTACTACTATTTTTATACTAACGTTCTTTATGTTCTTTTTATTTTTTACATTTTAATATTAATTTTTCAGGTTACTATACGAGACACTTACAGTCTTGTATGTGTTTGGATCATGTTACATAACAAGACTGTAAGTATCTCGTATAGTATCCTGAAAATTAGTATCAAAAAGTAAAAAACGTTAGTATAGAATTATTAGTAAATAATTAAAACTTGAAAAACTAGTAAAAGAACATAACATTATAGTATATTAAAAATAGAGAAAAAAAATACTAATTATATAAGTTGTTTTTAATTAAGATAACCAAATGGATAGATATGTAATATTTATATTTAATAAAGCGGATATATTTAATTAAACTTTTAGTTTAGCTATATATGTAATTAACTAAGTTTAAAAAGGGATATATATATATAATTAAACTTTAAATTTGGGTATATATGTAATTAACTAAGTTTAACAAAGGAATATATGTAATTAAAATTTTTAGTTGGTTATATATGTAATTAGTGATGTTTTGAGGGAGAGATATGTAATTCTCCCTTAGATTTATATAAATTACAGCAAACCTTTTACAAGTTTGTGCCTTTATATGGTGTGTGTTAAATTCTAAAGATTGCTGTTAAAACATATATTTCCACTTTTACCCTTTCGGAATACAACAAAATAATCAACTTCTTGTTAAGGAACAAAGGGCTTTTTGGTAATTATCTTCGCGATTTTATTATTATCATTAACTATTGAAATACGAAAAAACGGAGTAACGGACTGATTCACCATGAGACTCGCTCCATACCATCTTCATGGCCACTACTTCACAACGATCCTCATTCAATCCTTCAAATTCACAACGATTCAATGAAATTTGATGAAAAACGCTTCGAATATCGTCATTTGTAGCATAATTCGCATCATAGATTCGAATTCGTTCGCGATCTGATTCATTGATTCAA
>CM046039.1:25711657-25777981 GCA_025215565.1 Flaveria ramosissima | reverse complement strand
GGGTGCGATTGCTCAAATCAAGGAACCTCGTGCTTATCAAAAGACTAGGCACATTGAGCGGAGATTCAACTACATACGAGATGAAGTTGAAAAGGGAAAGATATGTATTCGCAAAGTTCACACGGATCAAAACATTGCGGATCCTCTCACGAAGCTCCTTGAAAAGGCAAAGCATGAAGGTCATACTTGTGCCATGGGACTTCGATATTCTAGTGATTGGATTTGATCTGTAAATTTTGTATTTGGATATGTGGAACTCTTTATTATTTGAATAAAACTATTTGGTTATTGTTGATACATGTATGTCCCTAGATCAGGATTTGTAATGTAATGAACTTGTCTGTCTGATTTTGATGTAATTGTAATGGATTAATGAAATGATATGAATTGGTTGTTACTTGTAATGTTTAATATTTCATTAATGAGTTGTGATTGAATTAATTGGGTTTATGAATGTTTGAATGAGTGTACATTAAGTTATATTAAGTAGAACATTCAAACTTAACTTAATGAAGTTCTCATGCGGATGGCCCATGCGAATGGACCACACGCATGAATAACTTCATACGATTGACTCAATCGCACGACTGAACCAGGAGACTGGATCAGTCGTATGATTGATACATAAGATTGACTCAATCGCACGACTGAACACTCAGTCGTGCGGATGAATCAACCGCATGGTTCAATCGCACGACTGAACCATACTTATGGCCCAGTCGCACGATTGAACAATACTAACCTATAAATAGACCCAATTCGTGGGAAAACGTAAGCATTCATCCCATTACGACTCCAGACGTACCCTAGCCGTCCAGAAGCCTCCCAAATCGTTCTCCAAGTTCATAGAACACATCAGATCGGTTCTTGATCGATTTCTGACGTTGAAATCAATTCTTGATTGATTCATCGTGTGTTCTCACTGATTGGATCGCCAATCAAATAGGATTCCGCACTATTTGAGTTGGTTTAACACGCAATCACTCGGTATTTCGTTCAAATACCAGGTCCTAACAAGTGGTATCAGAGCTTTGGCTCTTGATTTCGTGTTGATTCAATCAAGATTGCATAAAAGTTTGTGTTTTTGCACGAAAAACGCAATCTTTTGCATCAAAAGTGATCTTGGACGTTCCCTGCTCATCAAAGTTCAGTTTCTACGAACCTAGACGATTTGGACTTGCAAAATTTCGAATTTTTACGGCTGAAACCCGTCAAACCTAGAAATTTTCGCAAAACAGCAGCTTCAGTCGCACGAGTGGCTCATTCGCACGACTAGACTCATTCGCAGTGTTCATTCGCACGACTGGACCTAGTCGCACCCTCATTCGTACGACTGAACCCTTTCATTCGCATAGCTCACACGAACCAGATTCATTCGCACGACTGAACCAATCGCCCTGTTCAGTCGCACGGTTGACCAATCGCAGAGTTCATACGCACGAGAGGACCATTCGCATTCTTCAGTCGCACCAGTTAAAGTTGATTTGATTAGACTCTAAGTTTAGTAACCATGGAAGATCAGATGTCAGCCTTTACTGCGGGGAAGGACTCAAGAATACAGAACCTGCTGCTGCTTGAGAGTGAGGTGGGTATTCACAATAAACCACCAAAGCTCTTGACTTTAGATGAGTTTCCTCGTTGGAAGCAACGTTTTGAGATCTACCTCAATGGAGTAGATCCTAATCTGTGGGAAGCTATCGAAGTTGGATATAGTACACCGGTGGGAGCAGATGGAGTGAAACTAACGTTGAGTGGGATGACTGATGCTCAGAAAGTTAAGTATAATGCTGAGAAAAGAGTTTATGCTATGATAACTCAGTCGATCCCCAAAGATATATTCCACCAGTACTCAGAGAACAAGCAGTCCAAGAAACTGTGGGATGAGCTAGAGAAAAGGTATGATGGGAATGCATCATTAAAGGCAATCAAAGCAAAGGAGTTAAAGAAGGAGTTCGATAACTTCTCATCAATTGGTAACGAGGGGTTAGATGAAGTCATAGACAGATTCTACCATTTGATGAGCGAGTTGCATACACATGGAGTGGAGACAACTATGGAAGAAAAAGTAAGCAACTTCGCTGATGGATTGCCTGACAAGTGGGCATCATTCGTGTCTAATCTTAGACAGAATGGTATACTTATAAAGCTGGATATAAATGACTTTATTCTTAGACTGCGTGAAGAAGCACTAAGGATGAAGTATAGAGCACAGAAGTCATCATATACACAAAACCCAGCTTTATACAATGCCACGCCTCAAGCTAAGACTTCTGGAGCACCTCTCCAGACAGCATTTGTGTCTAGCTCGTCAGGTCCTTCACATGCTTCTACTTCTGGATCAGACACGTCAGGGTCATCATGTACCCACTATATTGGATCAGAAGCAAGTGCTACCAAATTGAAGACCGAGAACCTCGGTAATGTGACTGTAGAAGTAGCACGAGAGCATATGGATCTTCTAGCTGCTGTAGTTCATTCATATGATGGACTTGTGGCTGGGAAGATTGGAAACTGTCATTTGGCAGATGAAGACTACGAGCAGGTAGATGAAATGGAGCTGGAAAGGATGGATATAATGTGGGCCTTAGCTAGCGCTGTCCGAAGGGCGAAGAAGTTTGTTAAGAAGACTGGACAGAACTTGATAGCTACTAAGGATACTACTTTTGGTTTTGACAAGAGCAAGGTGACTTGCTTCAACTGTGGAGAGAAAGGGCACTTCAAGAGGGAATGTGTCAAACCAAAGAAGACGGGTAATGGGAACCCGTTCTCATCCTTTACTCACCAAGACAAGCAAGCCTCTAGTTCTACTTCATCAAACAAGGACCCAAAAGCCTTGACTGCTCATGATGATGAAGGACAGGACTGGAGTTTTAGATTTGTCAACCCAGAATCCAACATTGCCAGTGTTGAAGATCTTGATGATGATTCTGCGAGTGAGGGTGATATAGCAGTTGATATAGCAATGTCACACAGTGAAGAAACAACTGCAGCTGAAGTCAGTTACACACCAAAGGAGGAAACTTCCAAGTCAGATTCAGAAAAGTCAGAATCACCAGAACCAGAGACGTCTGATGCTGCGTTGATGGCTAACTCCTCTGAAACAACACAGGTAAGTACAACTGACCAATTGTTTAATAATCATGCTTGTTCTAACTGTGATAAATTTAGGAATAGCATTGATGAAAAATTTGCTAGGTTATTAGATCACAATGATAACTTAGTAAAGGACTTACAACTATGCACTGAGGCCAATAGAGTTCTAAAACAAAATGAGCATAGTTATAAAGAAAAGATAGACCTATTGACTAAGCAACTTAGGGAAACCGAAGTAGTTGCCTTTAATCAATCAAATGACATTAGGTACTATCTAAACTCCCTAGAGGACACTAAGAAACAAAAGGCAGTTCTAGAAGTAGAAGTTAATTCCTTAAAACAGAAACTGCATAGTTGGACTAGTTCTTCACACATAGTTCAACACTTAGTGAGAGAAAGAAATAATGGGGAGGGATTAGGATACAAAGTGGTTCCACCACCACCTGAGACCTTGATGAACACCAAGTCTAGACCAGTAAACAACAACCCAATCAAGGATCATGTGGTGACCACTCCTCTTGTTACTGATCCAGACACATCATGTTCATCTACTGAATCTGGACAGAAACAAAAGGAGGCCACTTCAAAGGCAAAGGGTAAATTGCCTTGTGTTAATCTGGAAAATGAATTTGAAAAAGTTAACTTAAAGTCAGGGTCAAACAGAGTCAAATCAGAACCCAAAAAGACTTCAAACGTTAATTTTTCACATGCTACAAGTCCAAAACCAGTTAACCAAAAAGTTGAACAAGTTAAACAAGTTAAATCAGTTAAATTTGTTAAACCAGAGAAAACATCAAACATACAAGAGTCAAAACCTAAAGTGATTGATGTTACTAAAGTGTCACGCATTTCTCCACAAAGAAAGTCAAACTATAAGGTTGATAGCAGATCGTGCTACAACTGTGGAGAATGTGGACATATTGCTTCCTATTGTCCTTTCTATCAGACACCTAGGAAGAAGATTGATCTTCAGGACTCTAGACCTAGGTCTTCTAAGAGGAGTTCTCTAACTCCACCTAGAAGATCTAGTGAACCTAAAGTTCAACCTGTAAGCCAGACGACTGTTTATCATAAACAGGCATTGCACAAATCTGGTTTATGGAAAGAGAAGACTACCTGTGTGACTGATACTGATGACAAGAAGGAATCTGAGTTACCCTCACCTTCTAAAGGTCAATGGGTAGAGTTTATGATGTGTGATGCCTCTGGGAAACCCAAGACAGTAAAGGCTTGGGTTCCTAACCTAAACTAATACATTTACTTGATATGTGCAGGGTGTTCGGTATAGCGCTGAGACTAACACGTGGATTATAGACAGCGGAGCATCCAGGCACATGACAGGAAATAGAGCCCTTTTATCAAATGTCAAACAAATAAAAGGAGGGCATGTTTCCTTTGCAGGAAACAAGGGAGGATACATCACAGCACAGGGAGAAGTGGGAAATCAGAAAGTGAAGTTTGATAAGGTGAACTATGTTCAACAACTTCAAAATAACTTGCTTTCTGTTTCCCAAATCTGCGATAAAGGGTTTAAAGTCATCTTCGACAACAACAAGTGTTACGTGCTGAAGAAAGACTACATGATTCCAGAGGATCAAGTTCTGATGACTGCTTCAAGATATAAGGACCTATATGTCTTGGATCTGTCAACAGCTGCTCCAACGGATCAAGAGGTGCAGTGCTTTCTATCAAAAGCTACTGAGAAGGACTCAATCTCCTGGCATAGGAGAATGGGACACATTAGTCAAAGGAAGATGAATCACTTGATTCAGAAGGACTTAGTGAGAGGAGTAAATGTCAAGAACTTCCAACTTCCTGACTTTTGTGTAGCTTGCAAGAAAGGCAAACAGACAAAGAAGTCTCATAAGGAAAAGAAAGTTCATTCAATAGAACTTCCTCTTGAACTTCTTCACATGGATCTGTTTGGTCCAGTCAGTACAAGGAGCATTGCAGGCGATCTGTACTGTTTTGTGGTCACTGATGACTACTCAAGGTTCACTTGGGTAATGTTTCTGAAATCCAAATCAGAAACATTTGAGTCATTCAAGGAATTAGTCACCACTCTGGAATCTCTCTACAAGCTAAAGGTTAGACAAGTACGCTCAGACAACGGGACCGAATTCAAGAATCAATGGATGGAGGCATACTGCAAGGAAAAGGGGATTGTTCATCAATTCACTTCAGCATACACGCCTCAGATGAATGGAGTTGCTGAGAGGAAAAATAGAGCTTGATAGAGACTGCACGGACTATGCTAGCGGACTCGAAACTGCCTATCCAATTCTGGAATGAGGCAGTAGCAAATGCATGTTATACACTGAATCGAGTCCTAATAGTCAAGCGCCACGGAAAGACATGTTATGAGCTACTCCAAAGACGCAAACCGAATTTGGAGTATCTTGAACCTTTTGGCGCACCATGTACACTTCTGAAGAAGACGCAAGAAGGAAAATTCAGCGAGAAGGCAGATGAAGGAATCTTTCTAGGATACAACATACCGAATAAGCGAGTTTACAATAACTCAACGGGTCTTGTAGAAGTGTGGTGTAATGTCGACGTTCAGAGATATACCACACCACCTACAGGAAAAGGACCTGCCTACTTCTTCGATTATGATGGATTCTTCAAATCCTTCAACATACCTCTCTCTCCCTCGGATGATGAGCTAGCAACTAGGATGATGTATGATATTCTGAATACACCATCTAGCACACAGGGAGAATCATCTACTCAGTCAGGGGGAGTAGTCCACGACAGTGACTCCTCCTCTGAAGATGAAGCTGAAGAAGATGACCAGAACAGTCAGGAGGAACAGGTTCCAGTACCAGCAAGTCCACAAGCATCTACGAGTGATGCACCTTCGACTTCAGAACCTCAAACTCCAACTACCTCAGATGCAGAACCAAATGTTCATAATCTTGGCTCTGAGGTAGCTGTTCCTACTACTCCAGGATCACGACTAAATGTTTATCATCCCCTTGACAATGTCATTGGAGATGTCAGATCAGGAGTACAAACCCGAAATCAGTTGTACTCAGCTGATTACGCCTCGGTTATGGAAAAGGTTACATTCATGATGGTGCCTATCGATGTTTTGTCTCGCAGGTTGAGCCAAAATATGTCAGTGAAGCACTCAATGATGAGGCGTGGGTGAGTGCCATGCAAGAAGAACTTCTGCAGTTTAAGAAGTTAGGTGTATGGACACTAGTTGATAAACCTAAAGGTGCTAAAGTCATTGGCACTAAATGGGTACTAAAATGCAAGAAGGATGACCAAGGGGTCATTATCAGGAACAAAGCTCGACTGGTGGTTCAAGGTTTTCGCCAAGTCGAGGGAATTGACTACAATGAGGTGTTTGCACCCGTGGCAAGGATGGAAGCTATTCGTATCTTCCTTGCCTATGCATCGTACATGAAGATCAAAGTCTACCAATTAGATGTAAAGAGTGCATTCCTTCATGGGGAAATCAGAGAAACAGTCTACGTGAGTCAACCAGAGGGTTTTGAAGATCCCTATCATCGGGATAGAGTCTACAAGCTTGACAAAGCTTTATATGGGCTTCATCAAGCTCCTCGAGCTTGGTATGAGAAACTCTCAACTCATCTTGTGAAACACGGCTTTCGCAGGGGAGTAATTGACTGTACACTGTTTATTAAGGAAAAGGATGGCGACCTACTGCTTGTACAGATATACGTTGATGACATAATCTTCGGGTCAAAGAACGAAGAGTTATGTAAAGAGTTTGAAGCAGTAATGAAGAAAGAATTTGAGATGAGTGCCATGGGGGAGATGAAGTTCTTTCTCGGGTTACAGGTGGATCAAACACCTAATGGGATCTTTCTACATCAGACCAAGTATGTAGGAGACATTCTCAGTCGCTTTGACATGGAGAATGCTTCTGCTGCTGGGACTCCACTTGCTACTAATCATGATATAGCACCGGATGATAATGGAGATCTAGTAGATGCCACTATGTACCGAGGAATGATCGGATCTCTCATGTATCTCACTGCCTCAAGACCTGATATTATGTATGCTACATGTCTATGCTCAAGATATCAGGCTAAACCAAAGGTCAACCATCTGATTGGGGTCAAGAGGATCTTTCGTTATCTGAAGGGTACACCTACACTTGGACTGTGGTACCCTCATGATGATGACTTTGAGCTTACCGCGTATAGTGACTCGGATTACGGAGGCTGCAAGATGAACTACAAGTCTACATCAGCAGGGTGTCAATTCTTTGGGAGAAGATTAGTTACCTGGCAGTGTAAGAAGCAGACATCGGTTGCCTTGTCAACCTGTGAAGCCGAATATGTTGCTGCTGCAAGTTGCTGTTCTCAAATCATCTGGATTCAACAGCAAATGCGGGATTACGGTTTAAAATTCTCATCTACTCCTATTTTTGTTGATAACTCTGCTGCAATTGCAGTAACTAAAAATCCGGTCCAACATCCTAAGACCAAACACATCGGTATTAAATACCATTTCATAAGGGATTGTTTTGAAAAGAACTTAATTGATGTGGTTAAAATTAATACTGATTTTCAACGCGCTGACCTCTATACTAAAGCTTTTGATAAACCACGTTTTCAATATTTATTAGAGGTCAACGGTGTTAAAAAGAAAAGTGAGGTAATTCCTGATGATGAAAATGTGTAGTCCGATGTCGTGTACTTAAATTTTATTTTTTATTTATTTTGATTTGTTTATTTGATTTTATTTTATTTAAACTCATGTTCTCTTGCTGTTTATTAAAATCCTAAAATAATTAAACCAGAAATGATTTTAGTATTTTAGGGGGAGAATATGTCAGCAAGATAACATTAAAAAAAAAAAAAAAAAAAAAAAAAAAAAAAAAAAAAAAATGAGGGAGAAGGAGTAGCAAGCTGAAATAAGGTAGATTGTATCTGTGATACCGATTCAATACCTTTGGAAAATGATAGTACACAGGAACAATCAAGAGGGACTTTAAAATTTAAGTTTTAGTAATATGCAAAAGTTCAAAGTAATAAATCTGTGTAGTCTAAGCAATACTAAAAGGAAAGATGATAGAAAACTGGCAACTCCTAAGGTGACACAAAGAAAGTAGACTTAGAGGCTGCTAGACCATATATGATATGTTGGTAGATTCAACACAATAGACAACTAGACCTGATTGGTGATTTCAAGATAAAACTAAAGTGTTCAACTGACTGTGGGCGTCCATCTTATCACTGGTTAACACAATCAACAATATTCCAATAAGGGGTAATGAGCAAGTTAAACGCCACAAATGTGTGCGGATGACCATAACTAGAGCAAAGCAAAGAAAAAAAATGAAAGACAAATGCAATAAAGCTAATGACTTATGTTGTTGGTGCATTTTGTGCAAAATAAAATAAGCTGCTCTAACAAGGAGATAGGTTATGTGCCTCTCTGCTGTGCGATGGCACTGACCTGAGGATAAGCATAACCTAGATATTCTAGAATTCATTGTTGTTTGCCGCCTCTCTGCTGTGCGATGGCACTGACCTGAGGACAGGCTTCTCTTTGAAAGCTCTAAGAATAGTCTCTTCTTGTAATAATACCCGTAGACCGCTCAAAAGCTCCTGAGGGATGTTGATTACCATATAAGTGTGGGATCCACAAGTGTTAGTTGAAATAATTACACCTAAATAAGTCACCAGTCTGTGTCAAAAGTCTGTGTATGGATTTAAGTGGACAAACATACTGACAATCATTGTGGCTACTTTCTCAAAGGTCCAAATCAATGTGAAAACCTAAGAGTTTCAGTATGATTTCCTTATGTTGCTAACGACTCTGGATGAACACCGAGAACTTGAGCATCAAAAGGTTTTATAACAAGTCTCAAATGATTTGAATTACCTGTATGATTCCAAAAATTGAATTGGTCCAGATGTGATCAACCTAAGTTGAAGCTATCTACTCCCGATCCAAATCCCGTAGATATCAATCTCTGGATTTATCTCTCACAAAAAGCCAAAAATATGTCTGATTATGTAATTAGTTTAACTTCTTAAATTAGTTCGTTTGTTTTAAGTTTTAACTTGAGTCAGTGTCGGACTACATCAGGAAAATCAGAAGGAATAAACTCACTAAAAGGGTCATGTCTGAGATGACCATATGTTCTTTGAAAAGTTATATCAGTCACGTCTGAGGTGACAAAGTATTTTTAAAAGGGTCACGTCTGAGGTGACCAAAGTGGTTAAAAGATCACGTCTGAGGTGATCAAAGTGTTTTCTAGATTAAAAGGATCATGTCTGAGATGATCAATAGTTCATAACGTTAATTAAACTAATATAAAAGAGTTAAAGGTAAATTGGGAAAATAGCAGAAAAATTAACTAAGTATGACCCATTCGCACGAATGGACCATACGTATGGTCTAACCATACGAATGAAGTCCATTCGCACGAATGGAACATACGATTAGTCCAATCGGATGCTTAAATGCGAACGAGTGAGTCAGTCGCACGACTGAACTTCAGTCGGACGACTGGAGAAGGGCGACTGACCCAATCGCACGACTGAGTCCCACTCGCACGACTGAAAGGTGCGAATGAACTCAGTCGCACGATTGGAACTTGAGTGGATATAAATAGAGGGGAGTCGGTCGCAGAGACTCTCATTCGCAAAATTCCCCTAAATCGCATATAGTACCGTTACTCTGCCCAAATTTTCTCTATTTGATTTTTCTTGCTGATTCTGTGATTCTAACGTTCGCTCATCATATTACAGGTATATTGAAGTAATATTCCATCGAAATCTGATAGAATGAAACCCTAATTGGATGAACGACTGTGAAGAGTGAACCGCAAATGTCAAACCCTAATAACCTATTAAAACTAAGTAATATGTTAAAATTGGTTAAAATAGGTTATTAGGGAAGTATAGGCGACACTAAAGAACCGGTTAATTGAATGTTAAAACGTATTCTGCGTAGATTTGATCTTGGGACGACTGAACAAATGAGACAGACGACTGGTCGTCTTGATGAACTTCAGTCGCACGACTGAAGGGTGCGAATCACTTAATCGCACGACTGAACCATGCGAATGAGACTCAGTCGCACGACTAGTGTAACCGCACAAGAGTTCATGCGCATGAGTCCAGTCGCACACTCAGTCGTGCGTATGAGGTCAATCGCACGTCTGAACCTCAATCGCATGATTCAGTCGCACGACTGTCTTCAGTCGTACATCCCCAATCGCATGACAGAAAATGTTTATTAAAGTTTAAGTGTTGCTTTATACTCTTAGCCAATGAAACTAACGTTTATGTTATTATGTGTTACAGATGGCGGGTAATTGGAATATGAGCACTAAGCACAACATTTGTGCTCACCTGGACTTGACTTCCAGGAATGCAGCCGACTTTGCTGGCATTATTACTTTCCTTCAGAGATCCAGGATCGCGTATGCTATATCTACTCCCTGCACACCTTACAGATCAGTGCAGCAGGCCTTTTGGGCTGGGGCATCAGTCGACCGATCCACCGAGCCACACTGCATCAGGAGCTCGATCTTCGGTGAGGCTATCACCATTTCTGAGGAGGATCTGAGGATAGTACTTCAGTTTGGGGACGATGCTGAGTGTCCCACACGTCTACACCCCCTTACTGTCCGTGGATGCTTCATGAGAGCCAAGTACTCTGGGGACATCAATGCCGGGGTACTCAACAAGAGTAACCTCTGTCCCCAGTTTAAGTACTTGGCCCACGTGCTGCTGAAGTGTATAGCATCACGGAAGGGTGGATTTGATGAGCTCTCGGACCAGATCCAGAACGCTTACGCAGCGTTGGTGCTGAACCATCCGTTCAGCTTCTCCAGGATGATATTCAGCTACTTAGTGGAGAACCTCGAGGGTAAGGGGAAGGAAGGCTTCTGTATGTACCCTAGATTCTTACAGATGATCATTGATCAGAAGCTTCCTTCCCTACCGAAGGAGAAGGAGGACGCTGTTATCCTCGAGGTCATGGACGACACGACTCTTGGCAGGATGAAGGTCTACAGGGGGAAGCAGGTGAAGCCCCCTGTCAGGAGGCTGTTTGGGCATCTGGCCCGGGTTGATTATGTGGCGCCAGCGAAGAGGAAGTGGCGCCACGAGGACAGTGACTCAGACGTGGAGCACATTGCTATACCAGAGTCAGACTCTGATGATGATGATAGTGGCGATGCCGGGGATGACATGCCTGCCCCATCTAGAGGCACAGATACAGAGACTATTCCCCCGGGGTCAGCCACTGCCGGAGAGGTCGCAGAGATGGCCGGCTTCCATCAGGAGTTTGTCGCTGGTGACATGGAGGAGGAGGAGTCAGACGAGGAGCCCCTCACCAGGACTGTGGGAAGCAAAGTCGTTCCCACAGACCACGGGCTAAAGGTGGTCGGTGAGCACCCAAGGGACTCCTCGGCGAGAGATACTGACCCCAACTATGTTCCGGGGTCAGGTAGCAGAGTTGCAGGGGGAGCATCCACTTCCTCCGGGACCAGGAGGAAGCGGATGGCTCAACCACATGGGATGAAGAAGAAGAAGCGTCGGTTGACCTTCGTGACTACCACTTCTACCACCACAGCCACCACCACCACCACTACTGAGATTCCACCCATCACCACAGCCACCACAGCCACTACTCCCTACTACCACATCCACCACCTTACCCACCACCACTATATCTATCCCATCCATCACCAGACCATTCACCCCCACTTCACCACCATCGACCCACCGACCCATATTCACCACAGCCACTGCCACCACCACCACACATCAGGCTGGACCATCAGCCCAGCCCTCACAGGTACATGGATTCACTCTACCTCACATTGGGGTAGAGGAGCAGCTCTCAGCGCTTAACCGAATGGTTATGCGTCTGCTGGCTGCTGACGAGGAGAAGGCGGCCCAGATCCGCAGACTGACCGACTTGGCTGCTGCCCAATCTCAGCAATTGGCAGAGCAAGCTCGGGTCATAGACCAGCAGAGAGTTGAGGTGGCCCAACTCCAAGATACTCAGGCTCAGTCCGCCAAACGTATTGAGGAGTTGGAGTCGACCAATAAGACGATCATGCTGAGGCTGAAGGGGTCGAAGGATGAGCCCCTGAAGCTAAAGGAGGGTGACGGAGACGACGGAGATGATGATGATGAAGATGAGGATGATGATGAGGGAGATGATGATGATGAGGAGACAGAAGAGGAGAGGACAGAAGGACATGACGATGATGACGAGGCAGAAGGAGGGGATGCGGCTGCATCGGCCTCTGCCTCAGGTCAGGAGCGCAGATCCAAACGTCGACAAGACCAGTCATCCACTACTTCTGCTCCTCCGAGCGACACACCACAGATTCAGGATCAAAGTACTGATTAGATGTTTTATTTGTTTATTTACTTTGTACTTGAATCATGTAATGAAAAACAAATGTATTAAATGTTTATATATATTAAGTTAAGTTAATGTATGTCTGTTTGATTAATTACTAATGATTTATGTGTTGAATGTTTATATCAAACAGATCCAAACTTTCAGAGGGATGAGTTTGACTTTACTCCCCTTCAAATGGTCAAGACTCAGTTAACTATGATTCTTGACCTACAAGGGATAGTAAGACGGTCTGTGAGTTATACCCCTGAAGAAGGGGAGATAATTCACGACCTGTCCGATGAGCAAATAGCTGAAATGTTCAAACTCAATCCCGATGAAATCGTGAAGGATGCTCCAACAGTGGACTCAACCAGTGATGAGGAACTGAACGACATTGATGAGGTTGAGATTGAAGACATCACTGCAGAAGAGTATCCTCAGTACGCTGACGCCGAGGGAAATGTGGTCCCCAATTTGGGTGAATCCCTAGTCAGTGATACTTTGAGGTACTCAACAAGATGGAGCAAGAAGCAGAAAAGACTGCAGAAACAGCCCAAGCCTCCAATGCAGATGTTGATATTCGTAAGGCTGAATGGGCTGCCTGTTTTGAGGAAGTAAGAGCCCAGCGGGCTGCACCAAAGAGAGATGCCTACACAAAGCTCTACAAAGTCAAGAAACACCATAAGGTGTCGGGCAGGATTATCTCTTGGGCATATTTTGAAGACCTTAACGCGTATGCTGTTAAGAGGGAGCAGGGCATAGAGTACTTCAGGTTCCCACATGATCTGAAGACTCTACCTGGTTTTGAGCTCAACCAGCTGGCTAAACTAAAGCTGCTGTATGCTGACCCGAGAAAGATGTCAGGCTGGTTTGAGGCTGCCCTGAGGAAAGAGTACCACACCAGGTGGGTCAACTTCAAACCTCAACAACCTACGAGGTATATCAGACGGTCTGAAGTTGATCCCAGGACTGGAAAGCCAAAGATAGTGCTGAAGTGGAGTCCTCCGCGCACTATGTCAAGAATCCCTCTAAGGGAAATGCCACAGGACTTCACTCCCCACTTCAAATGGTGGTACTACGATTGGAGAACAGCTGAAGCGGTCATAGTTCTGAACAGAGAGGGCCAAATGGATACTATCAGGGTATTCGACCCAATGTGGCTAACCAACTTATCTGCTAATGATGTCTACACATTATATAAGTGGCCACTGTTCTATGACACGCAAGATATTGTACAAGCCCTCCAATTCCAAAACGTCATAAGACTCTGCTTTGCTTTTGAGATACACGCAGGAGTCACTAAAGAGGAGAAGTACAAGAGATATAAGGAGGTTATGCAGAAGACAAGAGAATAGATAGATCTAGGTCCAAGGGGGAGTTTGTTGATACATGTATGTCCCTAGATCATGATTTGTAATGTAATGAACTTGTCTGTCTGTTTTTGATGTAATTGTAATTGATTAATGAAATGATATGAATTGGTTGTTACTTGTAATGTTTAATATTTCATTAATGAGTTGTGATTGATTAATTGGGTTTATGAATGTTTGAATGAGTGCACATAAGTTATATTAATTAAACATTCAAACTTAACTTAATGAAGTTCTCATGCGAATGGCCCATGCGAATGGACCACACGCATGAATAACTTCATACGATTGACTCAATCGCACGACTGAACCAGGAGACTGGATCAGTCGTATGATTGACACATAAGATTGACTCAATCGCACGACTGAACACTCAGTCGTGCGGATGAATCAACCGCATGGCTCAATCGCACGACTGAACCATACTTATGGCCCAGTCGCACGATTGACCAATACTAACCTATAAATAGACCCAATTCGTGGGAAAACGTAAGCATTCATCCCATTACGACTCCAGACGTACCCTAGCCGTCCAGAAGCCTCCCAAATCGTTCTCCAAGTTCATAGAACACATCAGATCGGTTCTTGATCGATTTCTGACGTTGAAATCAATTCTTGATTGATTCATCGTGTGTTCTCACTGATTGGATCGCCAATCAAATAGGATTCCGCACTATTTGAGTTGGTTTAACACGCAATCACTCGGTATTTCGTTCAAATACCAGGTCCTAACAGTACTTAAGTTGATTTTAAGCTTCGGAAGATATTTCAGAAATTTCTTCCGAAGGTAAAATCACTGAAGCAATTATTTGTTTACTAAGACATAAACTTCTTCCGAAGGTAATTTTGAATCTTCCAAAGAGATCAAGATTTTCAAAAATCTAAGAAAAGTCTTTTGAAAAGATTTTCTTCCAAATAAAACAAGGGCTTATGAAGGTGATATAATAGACAACTTAGGACACACAGGTTTTTTAGAAATAAATATGATTATTTTTAAGAAAAGCTATTCAAAGTTAATCATCCCAATAGCTGATACAAGATATTTAAATCTCTGCTCATCAAAAGCTTTGGTGAACTGATCAGCATATTGTTCATTTGTGTTAACTTTGACTAGTTTGATTAATCCCTTCTCAAAGTTATTTCTAATCAAATGATACCTGATATTAATATGTTTTGTCCTTGAGTGCTGCACAGGATTCTTTGTGATGGAGATAGCACTATTGTTGTCTATGTGGATGGGAGTCTCTTTAAAGTTAAATCCATAGTTCAGCATCTTGTTAGGATCGTTTATTGAACGAAATACTAACTGATTAACGTGTATACTGAATCAAATAGTACGGAATCCTATTTGATTGGCGATCCAATCAGTGAGAACGCACGTAGAATCAATTATGGATTGAATCTAAACGTTAAAAACGATATGGAATCGATCTAGTGCGATCTATGAACTTGGAACAGGTTCTTAGAGGTCTCTGGACGGCTAGGGTCTGTCTGTAGTCAAAGTGATATGAATTGTTACGTTTTTCCACGAATTAAGTGGTATTTATAGGTTAGGGTTTCTCATTCGGGCGACTGAACCATTAGCATGGTTCAGTCATGCGATTGAGCCATGCAGTTGATCCATTCACACGACTTAGTGTTCAGTCGTGCGACTTAGTCAATCTCATGTTACACTCGTGCGATTGATCCAATCTCCTGGTTCAGTCGTGCGACTGAGTTATTCGCATGAAGTTGTTCATACGTATGGTCCATTCGCATGGGCCATTCGCATGATAACTTCATATTACTAAGTTTGAATGAATTCATTAATCATTACATTATCAAGATTCATTCAAACAACCACAAACCTATATAGTCAGTTCAATAAGCGTTAAACTACTAAACAATAAAATAATAAACATTATAAGCACAACCACATTTGTATTTTATTAAGTACCCATTCAATTACATATGTGTAAGACAATAAAGACATATTACATTAAGCTCAGAAACTAGGTACACATGTATCTACAAACTCTCCCTTGGACCTAGATTCATCTATTGTCTTACATTCTTCATAAGCTCCTCATATTTCTTGTACTTCTCCTCTCTTGTAACTCCTACATGTATTTCAAATGCAAAACAGAGTCTGATCACGTTTTGGAATTGGAGGGCTTGTATAATATCCTGCCAGTCATAGAACAATGGCCACTTGTATAAGGTATAAACATCATTAGCTGACAAGTTGGTAAGCCATATTGGGTCGAATACCCTGATAGTATCCATTCTGCCCTCTTTGTTCAGACCCCTGTTCTCCAATCATAGTACCACCACTTAAAGTGTGGAGTGAAGTCCTGTGGCATTTCCCTTAGAAGGATTCTTGACATCGTACGTGGAGGACTCCACTTCAGCACTATCTTGGGCTTTTCAGTTATAGCATCAACTTCAGACTTTTTGATATACCTCGTAGGTTGTTGAGGTTTGAAGTTGACCCACCTGGTATGGTACTCTTTCTTCAATGCAGCCTCAAACCAGCCTGACATCTTTCTCGGGTCGGCATATAATAGCTTCAGTTTGGCCAGCTGGTTGAGCTCAAAACCAGGTAGACTCTTTAGATCTTGTAGGAATCTAAAGTACTCAATACCCTTCTCTCTCTTTACCGCGTATACATTAAGATCATCAAAATAGGCCCACGTGATAATCTTGCCTGACACCTTGTGATGTTTCTTCACTTTGTAGAGCTTGGTGTAGACATTCGGTTTAGCAGCAGCACGTTGGGCTCAGATCTCCTCAAAACATGCAGCCCATTCAGCCTTTCAGATGTTGACATCGGCGTCTGAAGCTTGGGCTTGTTCCTCAATCTTCTCGGACACTTGCTCCATTTTATCCAGTATGTCAAATGTATCACTGACCAGGGAATCACCCAGGTTGGGAACCACATTTCCCTCTTTGTCAGCATACTCTGGATAGTGCTCTGCAGTGACGTCCTCGATCTCGATCTCATCAATGTCGTTCAGCTCGTCGTCACTGGTTGCTTCAAAGGTTAGAGCGTCCTTGATAATCTCATCAGGATTGAGCTTGAACATTTCGGCTAGTTGCTCATTAGTAAGATCATGAATTATTTCTTCCTCTTCAGGGGTGTAACTCACTGATCTCCTGACAATCCCTTTCAGATCAAGAATCATGATTAGTTGAGTCTTGACCTGCTATAGGGGAGCAACATCGTATTCGTCCATCTGAAAATTTAGATCTGCTTGATTTAGACATGTAACACATTAATCATTAGTTAATAATCAAACCAGAAACACACTAAATATATATAAACATTAAGTACAGAAGTTCAATACATGATTCAAGTACAAAGCTTTCAAATACATAAATGTCTAATCATTACTTTTGTCCTGAATCGCAGGCTCATCAGTAGGTGAGGCAGAAGACGAGGCTCGTTGGTCTTGATTTCTCTTTGTACGTCTCTCTTGACCCTGAGCTGAGGTAGATGCAGCTGCATCTCCTTCTTCATCATCATCATCATTCCGCCTGTCCCTTGTCTTTTCTTCATCAGTTGCCTCATCATCATCATCACTATCATCATCTTCATCCTCATCATCATCATCATCACCATCGTCATCACCTTCTCTGATCTTGAGGGGCTCATCTTTGGAGCCTTTGAGCCTCAGCATAATGATCTTGTTGGTAGTCTCCAACTCCTCTATCCTTTTAGTTGATTGGGCATGCTGCTCTCGGAGTTGGGACATCTCTACACTCTGTGCAGCCATCTGCTGTGCTTGCTGCTCAATCATCTGTGCCTGCTGAGATATCTGCAGAGATTGGGCAGCAGTAAGGTCTACTAGCTGACAAATCTGAGCAGTCTTCTCGTCATTGGCAGCCAACAGCCTCAGCACCATACGGTTAAGTGCCGAGAGCTATTCCTCTACCCCACTGGGAGGTAGAGGTGATCAAGATGGATAGGAGGGGTATGATGACGGGCCGGCATGGTGGCTAGTGGTGGTGTGGTGGCAGTGGTGAAGATTGGGGGTGGTATAGATGAAGGTGGTGGTGGATGAGGGAAGATTGGGGGTTGTATAGATGAAGGTTGTGGTGGAGTGGGTGTGGTAGATATGGTGGTAGATGGGGTGGCTGTAGTGGTGGTAGGTGGAGTGGTGGTAGTAGGTGGAGTGCTGGAGGTGGAGGTAGTAGTGGTGGTGGTGATGAAGGTCAACCTTCTCTTCTTCTTCTTCACCCCGTGGGGCTGAGCCATCCTTTTCTTCCTCGATCCCTTCAAGGTGGATGCTCCCCCTGGAACACTGCTAGACTGATCAGGAGCATAAGTAGGATCAGTGTTAGCCTCCCCAGATTCGCAAGGGCGTCCACCAACCTCCCAAATACCTCGGTCGGTGGCAACCACCCGGCTCCCCATAGTGCGGGTTAGGGGCTCCTCGTCAGACTCCTCCTCCTCATCAGGTTGGAAATCCTGATGGAACCCTGCAGCCTCTGTCTCCTCGTGGGTGGGTGCTGGAGATGCTATATCAGCAATGGTGGCCCTCAGAGGAGTGGGCCCTGCATCTCCACCATCACCGCTATCACCGTCGTCTGAATCATCGTCTGGGAGCTCTAGCTGCTAAACATCCGAATCACTGTCTGCGTGATGCCATTTATGCCTCCCCGGCGCCACGTAGTCCACCTTGGCCAGATGGCCTATGAGTCTCTTTACCGGGGGCTTGACTTGCTTTCCCCGGTAAACCTTCATACGACCCAGCGTAGTATCATCCATAATCTCTAATGCCACAGCGTCGCGGCTCTCCTTTGGAAGTGTGGACAACTTCTCATCAAAGATCAACTGTAAGAACCTAGGGTACATGCGCAACCCTCTTTGCCCTTTGCCTCTAAGAGAAGAACTTGCTAAAAAAGTTGAAAGGGTGGTTCAGCACCAGTGCCACGTAGGCATTTTGTATCTGGTCTGAAAGGTCATCGAACCCACCCCTTCGTGAAGTTAAGAACTTGAGGATGACGTGTGCCAAGTACTTGTACTGGGGACACATGTTGCTCTTGTTGAGCACCCCTGGTTGATATCCCCAGCGTACTTCATCCTCATGAAGCACCCTCTCACTATCAGTGGGTGAAGTCTAGTGGGGTGGTCTGTATCATCTCCCAACCCAAGTACCCGCTGAATGTCTTCAGCGGTGATCTCTATATCCAAACCAAAGATAGAACTCCTTATACGGTACGACTCACGTGATCGATCAACCAATGCATTCTCCCAGAAGGCCTGTTGTATAGATCTGTAAGGGGTGCATGGTGTAGAAATGGCCCGGTAGATCCTGGATCGCTTAAGGAAAGCGATGATCCCTGCAAACTCAACACCATTTCGAGTCGTGGAATCTAAGTGAGCACAGATCTTGTGCTTGGGGTTGATAGACCATATATCAGCCATCAATCCGTAACACAAGACACGTAGACATTAGATAACCACACGAAACAAATCAGTCTTAATTAACTTGGTTTAATTCATTCTGGTTCATTCATGCGATTGAACCATGCGACTGTGTTCAGTCAGTTTACTTGGCATGCGACTGGATTCAGTCGGGTGACTGAGTAGGCGACTGAGTTCAATCGGGTGATTGAGCCTGCGATTGGTTCAGTCGGCCGATTGAGCTCATTCGTGTGATCCATTCGGCCGATTGAGCCATTCAACCAACTCAATCGTGCGATTGGAGTTCATCCTGGCGTCCAGTCGCATGACCCACTGTTCGGTCGACTGAGATTCGAATTTTTAACCAAAAATTTAAATTAGACATCGTGTACTAGTTCTTTAGACTCGCAATCACTTAGGTGCTGTTTGTTTTTTCTGTAGGAAAACGTCTGCAGTCTGCGGACCACATCGACAGACATCTGCAGCAGAAGAGGTGGACCAAACGTCTGCAGTCTGCAAAATGCTAAAAATATTCTGGACCAAACGTGTACTAGTTCTTTAGACTCGCAATCACTTAAGACTGTTTGTTTTTTTAACATCTGCAAAATGCTAAAAATATTCTGTAATTAAATTAAACCTATTTTTTAAAAATAAAAAACAACAATACCAACAAAGTTCATGATTAAACACAATTAATATAAATAACCTCATTAAACTTAAACAAATTTCCCAAGTCAAATTTCCGAATAAAAATCCTTAATTATCACGTGCACCCCTCTAATATTATATAATTATTATTAATTCCAAAATTATTTTTCTACATAAATCCAATTCCAACTTGCACTCCAATCTCCACACTCCTAATAAACAAAGATCGCATCTTCCCCAACAATCATCATCTTTAACTTTCACTTAACTTCACGTCCTCTGTTCTTCAGAAGGAATCACAAACTGCAAACAATCTAATTTCACACCCCATGGAGTGGGTTAGAGGTAGAACAATCGGCCACGAAAGGGGGGCGGTTGGGGGAGGGCAACGGTGGCAGAGGGCGCAGGTGGGGGAGGGGGGAGGCGAGCGCAGGTGGGGGAGGGGGGCGGTTGGGGGAGGGGGCGGTTGGGGGAGGGCAGCAGTGGTAGTTAGGGGAGGGCAGCGGTTGAGGTTGGGAGCGGTGGTAAGAGGATAGGGGGTGACGTTGGGGGCAGCGGAGGGGGAAGGCTGGGGGCGGCCGGCGGCTCGGAGGGCGGCGGCCGGAGACTAGGTGGTCGGGCGGCTGCTGGGAGGAGAGGAGTGGTAGGGGTGAAGGGTTGAACACAAATGAAGAAAAACAAGTTTGAAAGGGTTGGGTGTAAAGAGGAGAAGAGGTTGAGAAGACCTGAGAAGTGGTAACACCACATCTTCTCCATGCAGACGTCAGGAAGACGTTTTTTTAATGAAACGTCTTCCAAAAAACAAACAGTCTGCGCACTCAAAAGCTCTTCCCGCGTCTGCGTGCGCGCAGATGAAGAGGTGGGGAAGAGGTTTTTCCAGAAAACAAACAACACCTTAACTAATAACCTAATAACTTTATTAACAATTTACTTGGTTTACTTAGGTTATTAGTTCATTTACAGTCTCGGGTCTAGTTAGGGCCAATTTCTTGATTTTGGAGTCTAATCGACGGAGTCTTTGGCATGGTCACACTGCATTTTACCTGTATATGCACCAACGAACGTCAGAATATCAAAATATGCAATCAATTTGGGTCAGAGGAAATTTTGGCAGAGTAACGGTAGGCTGTGCGATCTTAGGGCGATTGAGGGTGATGAGTTGAATGAGATCGACTATGGCTCTATTTATACTGAATCTGATTTCAATCGGGCGACTAGACCCATTCGCTCGGTTCATTCGGGCGAATGGACCTTAGTCGTGCGATTGGCTCAGTCGATCACATTCAGTTGGCCGACTGGAGTTCAGTCGGGCGACTGACTCATTCGCACACTCTCATTCGGTCGAATGGCTCATTCTGATAAGTCATTCGGTTGAATGGTCCATACTCATGTCCATTCTTCACTTAAACCTCTTTTAACTTTTGATTAAACTTTATGAGCATTTGATCATCTCAGACATGATCATTTTAACTTGGAAAACTTTTGACCACCTCAGACGTGATCGTTTTAAAACACTTTGTCACCTCAGACGTGACTCAGTTGACATTTGAAAACATGTGTGGTCACCTCAAGGTCTAATCATCTATTGTGTTGAATCTACCTACATATCATCTGTGGTCTAGCAACCTCTAGGTCTATTTTCTTTGTGTTACCTTAGTAGTAACCAGTTTTACTATCATTTTTCCTTCTATATTGCTCAGGCTACACAGACTTATACTTTGAACTTTGCATCTAATACAATTTAAACTTTTAAAAGTCCCAAATGGTTTGTTCCTGTGTACTACCATCTTCCATAGTTATTGAATCGGTATCACAAGTACGATCTAATTTCTATCAGCTAGCCTCTCCTTCTCCCTCGTTTTTTAGTTAACTAAACCTATTCTCCCCCTAAAATTCTAAAACCATAAACGAGTTGCGCTTTTAGGATTTTAATAGGCGAAGAAATAACATCAATTTAATTTAAATATAAAATAAAATAAATAAAGATAATAATAAAAAAAATTGACTAAATGCATCAGACTAAACATGGTCATCTTCTGGAATTACATCACTTTTCTTTTTAACGTCGTTGACCTCTAACAAATATAGAAAACGTGGTTTGTCAAAAGCCTTTGTATAGAGGTCAGCGCGTTGAAAATCAGTGTTTATTTTTACCACATCGATTAGATTCTTTTCAAAGCAGTCACGTATAAAGTGATATTTTATGCCGATGTGTTTGGTCTTAGGATGTTGTACCAGATTTTTAGTTACTGCAATTGTAGCAGAGTTATCAACAAAAATAGGAGTAGAAGAGAAATTCAAACCGTAGTCCCGCATTTGTTGTTGTATCCAAATGATTTGTGAACAACAACTTGCGGCAGCAACATATTCGGCTTCGCAGGTTGACAAAGCAACCGAGGTCTGCTTCTTACACTGCCAGGTCACTAATCTCCTCCTAAAGAATTGACATCCCGCTGATGTAGACTTGTAGTTCATCTTGCAGCCACCGTAATCCGAGTCACTATACGCCGGAAGCTTGAAGTCATCATCATGAGGATACCACAACCCAAGTGTTGGAGTACCCTTCAGATAACGGAATATCCTTTTGACCCCTATCAGATGGTTAACTTTTGGCTTTGCCTGATATCTTGAACATAGACATGTAGCATACATGATATCAGGTCTTGAGGCAGTGAGGTACATGAGAGATCCAATCATTCCTCGGTACATGGTGGCATCGACCAGATCACCATTCTCATCGGGTGCTACATGGTTTGTAGCAAGTGGAGTCCCAGCTGCAGAAGCATTCTCCATGTCAAACCGACTGAGAATATCTCCTACATACTTGGTCTTATATAGGAATATTCCCTTTGGTGTCTGATCCACCTGTAACCCGAGAAAGAACTTCATCTCTCCCATGGCACTCATCTCAAACTCAGCCTTCATTACTGCTTCAAACTCTTTACATAAATCTTCGTTCTTTGACCCGAAGATGATGTCATCAACATAGATTTGAACAAGCAGTAAATCACCATCTTTCTCTTTAATAAACAGTGTGCAATCAATAACACCTCTGCGAAAACCGTGTTTCACAAGGTGAGTCGAGAGTTTCTCATACCAGGCCCTTGGGGCTTGATGAAGCTCGTATAAAGCCTTGTCGAGTTTGTAAACCCTATCCCGATGATATGGATCTTCAAATCCATCGGGTTGACTAACGTACACTGTCTCTCGGATTTCACCATGAAGGAATGCACTCTTCACATCCAATTGATAAACTTTAATCTTCATATATGATGCATAGGCAAGGAAGATGTGGATGGCTTCCATTCTTGCTGTCAGGATCAGCGATCACAAGTTCGATGGATTAGAGTGTAATACAGCGGAATAAGATCAAGAATTAGACAAATTATAGCAAGAGTTTGATATTCGTAAACAAATACGAGAGAATATATTTCTGTGACAAGGAATGTTTCAGTTATACCAAATATTTCTGCTCAATCATTCACATTTTACAATAAGGTTGACACTCCTTATATAGAGTGCAATCACTGCTGTTATCACGGGATAGTGACAACTGGCAGATCTATTACAAAAATAACTAACACTTAACAAACTACTGAAATGTTCACAACTACTGAGAACATATCAGAGTGCTAAGTGCAAAATATAGAACTACTGATAAGAAACTACTGAAACTACAACGACTGAAGAACAAACTCTTCAGTCATTTTACAAAACTACTGAAAAGAGAAAACATAAAACTACTGAAAGTAAACCGTCACAACTACTGAAGAAGTCCTCTTCAGCTGTTATGACAACGTCTGATACTTGGTCTTCAGCACTTGTCTGCAGACTTTGTCTTCAGCACTTGTCTTCAGACTTTGTCTTCAGCACTTGTCTTCAGACTTTGTCTTCAGCACTTGTCTTCAGACTTTGTCTTCAGCACTTGTGTCTTCAGACTTTGTCTTCAGCACTTGTGTTCTCTTCAGCTGTTGTGGACTTCAGTAGTTGTTGTGACGTCTGTGGGACTTAAAGGTTTTTCTGATCCAGCTCATTGGTTCTTTTGGTCCAACAAACTCCCCCTGAACCAAACCTTTAACTTTATTGAGGTCCCACTTATTGTTGGCAAAATGGTTGGTCTTTTTCCTTCTTGATCAGTTGAGAAGATGACCCATATAAGCACTGGCCTGGAAATAAGTCTCTAATGATTTGGTTGGCAATGTATGGATGGGAGCTCTGTATTGGGGAATTGGACACTGAGCTGTTCCCCCATCCATGAGACTCACTTCCCATGTATAAGCCTGTAGGATTCTCTGGTGTATGCTCTGAGAAACATAATTTGTTCTTCCATGGTAAGATTTTCTGGTTCACCATCAAACAATCCTTCACGCCCATACAACTCTGAAATGTACTTAGCCTGTTTGCCATTTTTGAGCTCAACTGTTGTAATCTGTCTGTATGCAAACTCATCTGGGTGAGTACCTTCAAGTAACAGACTGAGCTCACTTTGTTTGAAGTTCTCAAGCTTCTTGTAGACTAACCCCTTCTTGATTACTCTGTTCTCTAACATCTTTTGTGGTGGCTGTTTAGTCTCATAAGCCTTCTTGAAATCTTCTACAATTTCCCAGGGTGATACTACAAGGACCACTGTGATCTCTTCATCTACGATCCTTTTTACTTGGCCCTTGTATCTCGCAGGAATGTCTTTCTTTACAATTCTGTGAGCCACCCTAGGATCAGGCCATATTCTCACCTTTCCTTTTGATATTGAAATGTGTTAGCAAGGGTGTACAATCTCAGAGCTTCTTTCTTCATGCTGATTATTAATGAAGAAGCAGCATAAGTTTTGTCTATGCTTTTCAGCATCTCCTCATCATGAAGCCTTTGCTGCTGTTCTTCTTCTATCTTTACTCTCACAGTTTCCATCTGTGAGGTGGGAGTGATGGGCATAGGTTTGGCTTTAGGCAAAGTTAGGACTGCGGAAAGAGGCAGCCTATCTTCTTCCTCATCATCCTCTTCTTCTTCTTCTTCTAGCCTCAACATCCTTCTCTTCTTCTTCTTGGGTGCATCATCGGCTTTTGGTTTTGAGGGTAAAGGAGTTGGTTTAATGGGTTGTGGTAGTGGTGATTTTGAAGTGGGAAGGTTTGCAGGTTGTTCTAGCATTCTTGTAGTGAGAGAGGCTTTTGAGTGTTTTGCTAGTTCATTTCTGTTCCCAGCACCTGCCTCATTTAGTGCTTCAATCACCAATCCCTTAGTGTATGCTTCAGACGTACAGATCTTGGTGGTTATTGCCAAGATACTGTCCCTGGTCCATGACTTAATCTCGATCAATGATCTCCCAAGGTACTTTGCAATGAATCTGATCATGATCTCCAGTCTTTCTCTTTCCAATGCATCATAACTTGCCCATCTTGAGTTAATTTCTTCAACTTCAAGTCTTCTAATCTCTGAGTCAAGCTGTGCAGTATCGAACCCTTGTCTATACAGTTGATCAATAATGGAGTCCATTGATTTACTATGTGTAGCATCCGTCATTTTGATCATCTCATCAAGTTTGAGTTCCTTTTCTTTTCCTTCAACCTTCCTCTTCTTATATGTGATATGAAAGTCTTTGTGATCAGTGATCAGTGATCACAAGTTCGATGGATTAGAGTGTAATACAGCAGAATAAGATCAAGAATTAGACAAATTATAGCAAGAGTTTGATATTTGTAAACAAATACGAGAGAATATGTTTCTGTGACAAGGAATGTTTCAATTATACCAAATATTTCTGCTCAATCATTCACATTTTACAATAAGGTTGACACTCCTTATATAGAGTGCAATCACTGCTGTTATCACGGGATAGTGACAACTGGCAGATCTATTACAAAAATAACTAACACTTAACAAACTACTGAAATGTTCACAACTACTGAGAACATATCAGAGTGCTTAGTGCAAAATATAAAACTACTGATAAGAAACTACTGAAACTACAACGACTGAAGAACAAACTCTTCAGTCGTTTTACAAAACTACTGAAAAGAGAAAACATAAAACTACTGAAAGTAAACCGTCACAACTACTGAAGAAGTCCTCTTCAGCTGTTATGACAACGTCTGATACTTGGTCTTCAGCACTTGTCTTCAGACTTTGTCTTCAGCACTTGTCTTCAGACTTTGTCTTCAGCACTTGTCTTCAGACTTTGTCTTCAGCACTTGTGTCTTCAGACTTTGTCTTTAGCACTTGTGTTCTCTTCAGCTGTTGTGGACTTCAGTAGTTGTTGTGACGTCTGTGGGACTTAAAGGTTTTTCTGATCCAGCTCATTGGTTCTTTTGGTCCAACACTTGCCACGGGTGCAAACACTTCATTGTAATCTATTCCCTCGACTTGTCGAAATCCTTGAACTACAAGTCGAGCCTTGTTCCTGATGATGACGCCTTGGTTATCTTTCTTGCATTTCAAGACCCATTTGGTGCCAATGACCTTAGCACCTTTAGGTCTATCCACCAGAGTCCATACACCTAACTTCTTGAACTGAAGAAGTTCTTCTTGCATGGCACTCACCCATGCCTCATCATTCAAGGCTTCACTGACGTATTTTGGTTCAAACTGCGAAACAAAACAACGATAAGCACCGTCGTGAAGGTATCCCTTTTCCATTACCGAGGCATAATCAGCTGAATATAGCTGATTTCTTGTCTGCACTCCTGATCTGACATCCCCAATGACATTGTCCAGGGGATGATAGACATTTAAGCGTGATCCTGGAGTGGTGGGAACAACTACCTCAGAGTCAAGATTATGAACGTTTGGTTCTGTATCTAAGACAGTAGGAGTTTGAGGTTCCGAAGACGCAAAGGCATCACTGTTAGATGCTTGTGGACTTGCAGGAATTGGAACCTATACCTCCTGATTGTTCTGGTCATTCTCTATAGCTTCATCTTCTGAGGTGGAGTCACTTACTTTGAGTGCTCCCCCTGAGAGGTGAGACGAGTCACCTTGTGAACCAGATGATGTTGAATCTAGTGACGGTGAGTTCAAGACATCATACATCATATTGGTTGCTAACTCTTCGTCAGAAGTGGTGATAGGTATGTTGAAGGACTTGAAGAATCCATCATAATCGAAAAAGAAGGCGGGTCCTTTTCCAGCAGGTGGGGTGGTGTATCTTTGAACGTCCACGTTACACCACACTTCAACTAGACCCGTTGAGTTGTTTTAAACTCTCTTGTTCGGTATGTTGTATCCTAGGAAGATACCTTCTTCAGCCTTCTCGCTGAATTTTCCCTCCTGAGTCTTCTTCAGTAGGGTGCACGATGTGCCAAACGGTTCGAGATACTCTAGATTAGGTTTACGTCGTTGTAGTAACTCGTAACACGTCTTGCCATGGCGTTTAACTACCAGAACTCGATTTAACGTGTAACACGCATTTGCCATTGCCTCATTCCAGAATTGGATAGGCAGTTTCAAGTCTGCTAGCATTGTCCGTGCTGTCTCTATCAAGTTGCGATTCTTTCTCTCAGCAACGCCATTCATCTGAGTTGTGTAGGCAGAAGTGAACTGGTGCACAATTCCCTTTTTCTTGCAGTAAGCCTCCATCCACTGATTCTTGAACTCGGTTCCGTTGTCTGAGCGTACCTGTCTTACCTTCAGCTTGTAGAGAGACTCCAGTGTAGTTACTAATTCTTTGAAAGACTCAAATGTTTCTGATTTGGATTTCAGAAATATTACCCAGGAAAATCTTGAGTAGTCATCAGTAACCACATAGCAGTACAAGTCGACTACAATGCTTCTTGTACTGACTGGACCAAACAGATCCATGTGCAGAAGTTCAAGAGGAAGCTCGATGGAATGAACTTTCTTTTCCTTATGAGACTTCTTCGTCTGTTTGCCTTTCTTGCATGCCACACAGAAATCCGGAAGTTGGAAGTTTTTGACGTTAACTCCTCTCACTAGATCATTCTAGATCAAGTGGTTCATCTTCCGTGGATTAATGTGTTCCATTTTCCGATGCCATGAGATAGAGTCCTTCTCAGTAGCCTTTGACAAGAAGCACTGAACTTGATGATCCGTTGTAGAGGCCTTTGAAAGATCCAAGACATAAAGGTCATTATATCTTGAGACAGACATTGAGACTTGGTCCTCCAGGATCACATAGTCCTTTTTCAGGACATAGCACTTCTTGTTATCGAATATAACCTTAAACCCTTTGTCACATATTTGAGATACAAAAAGTAAGTTGTTTTGAAGTTGTTGAACGTAGTTTACTTTGTCAAACTTCACTTTTTGATTTCCCACTTCCCCTTGAGCTGTGATATACCCTCCTTTGTTACCCGCAAATGAAACATGGCCTCCTTTTATTTGTTTGACGTTTGATAAGAGGGCCCTATTCCCAGTCATGTGCCTGGATGCTCCGCTATCGACAATCCACGTGTTGGTTTCAGCACTATAGCGAACACCTTGCACATTCAATTGAAAACATTAGTTCAGGTTAGGAACCCAAGCCTTTACTGGCTTGGGTTTCCCAGAGGCATCACACATCATAAATTCAACCCATTGACCTTTAGATGGCTAGGGAAGCTCAGGTGTCTTCTTGTCCTCATTATCAGACACTGAGGTTGACTTTTCTTTCCATAAACCAGCTTTGTGTAAGGCCTGTTTGTGATAAACAGACGACTGGCTAATGGGTTGACACCCGAGTGACATTGTTCTATTTGGGTTTTGACTCTACTTCTTTAGATGTTTTATCTTGTTTAACAAATTTAATTGTTCTAACATTTTTAACATCCTTTCCATTTTGTTTATCTGGACTTTGACATGAAACACGTGATTGGTTAACAATAATAGTCTTTTTAGGTTCAGATTTGATTGTGTTTGACCCAGACTTTATATTAACCTTTTCAAACTCTTTTTCCAGATTAACACAAGACATTTTACCTTTTGCCTTTGAAGTGGCCTCCTTTTGTTTAGTTCTAGATTCATTTGATGTACATGTGAAATCTGGATTACTTACAAGAGGAGTGGACACCACATGATCCTTGATTGGATTGTTATTGATTGGTTTACTTTTAGTGTTCATCAAGGTCTCAGGTGGTGGTGGAACCACTTTATATCCCAAACCCTCCCTATTGTTACGCTCTCTCACTAAGTGTTGGACAATATGAGATGAAATTGTCCAACTATGCAGTTTTTGCTTTAATGAATTAACTTCTACTTCTAAAACTGCTTTTTATTTCTTAGTGTCTTCTAGGGAGTTAAGATAGTATCTAATGTCATTAGCTTGGTTAAAGGCTACTACTTTTATTTCCCTAAGCTGTTTGTTCAATTGGTCTATCTTTTCTTTGTAACTATGCTCATTTTGTTTTAAAACTCTGTTAGCTTCAGTGCACAGTTGCAAATCTTTTACTAAGCTATCATTATGATCTAATAACCTAGCAAATTTCGAGTCAATGCTCTCCCTAAATTTATTACAATCAGAACGAGCATGATTATTGAAAAGTTGGTCAGTAGTACTTACCTGAGAAGGTTCTGATGAATCAGCCATCAAAGCAGAGTCTGGTGTTTCTGGTTCTGGTGATTCTAACGTTGTTGTAGTTGTCCCTTCTTCAGGCATGTAATTGACCACAGTTGCAGTCTCTTCAGTGTTTGACATCACGAGTTCCACTGCAATATCTCCTTCACTAGCAGAATCATCATCTAAATCTTCAACACTAGCAATGTTGGATTCTCCCGGAGAGACAAACCGAAAGCTCCAGTCCTGTCCCTCGTCATCATGGGCAGTCAAGGCTTTAGGATCCTTGTTTGAAGAAGTAGGACTGCTAGTTGGCTTATCTTGACGATTGAAGGACGAAAACGGATTCCCGTTTCCAGTTTTCTTGGGCTTCACACACTCTCGTTTGAAGTGCCCCTTTTCTCCACAGTTGAAACAGGTCACCTTTGTCTTGTCGAAACCAAAGGTAGTGTCCTTAGTTGCAACCAAGTTTTGTCCGGTCTTCTTGACAAACTTCTTAGCTCTTCGGATAGCACTTGCTAAGGCCCACATTATACCCATCCTTTCCAGCTCTGTCTCATGTACCTGCTCATAGTCCTCGTCTGCCAGATGGCAGTTTCCAATTCTCCCAGCAACTAGTCCATCATAGGAGTGGACTACAGCTGCTAAGAGATCCATGTGCTCTCTTGCTACTTCTACTGTCACATTACCAAGATTCTCGGTCTTCAGTCTTGTAGCATTTGCTTCAGATGCAATGTATTGGGTACTAGACGACCCTGACGTTTCTGACCCTGAAGTAGAGGCTTGAGAAGGACCAGCTGAGCTTCACACAAAAGCTGTCTGAAGTGGTGCTCCAGACGTTTTGGCTTGTGGAGTCGCGTTGTACAGTGCCGGATTCTGAGTATAAGAAGACTTTTGAGCTCTGTATTTCACCTTAATGCTTCCTCTCTCAGCTTCAGAATGAAATCATTTATGTCCAACTTCGCTAGCATACCATTTTGTCTGAGATTGGAGACAAAAGAAGCCCACTTCTCTGGCAACCCATCTGCGAAGTTTGACACCTTGTCCTCCATGGTCGTTGTGACACCATGAGTGTGCAGCTCACTCATCAAGTGCTAGAACCGATCGATGACGTCATCCAAGCTCTCATTACCCATCGACGAGAAGTTGTCAAACTCCTTCTTCAACTCTTTAGCCTTTATAGCTTAAAATTATGCATTCCCGTCATACCGTTTTTCTAACTCATCCCACAGCTTCTTTGCTTGCTTGTTCTCAGAAAATTGATGAAAGATATCCTTAGGAATTGACTGAGTAAGCAAAACATAGACTCTCTTTTCAGCATTGTACTTGATCTTTTGTCCATCAGTCATGCCACCTAGTGTAAGTTTGACTCCATCAGCACCTACTGGCATACTATACCCCGTCTCAATTGCTTCCCACATATTGGGATCAACTCCATTTAAGTAAATCTCAAAACGTTGCTTCCAGTGTGGGAACTCATCTAACGTGATTAGCTTAGGGGGTTTGTTGTGATTCCCTACTTCACTCTCCAGAAGCAGTAGGTTTTGAATCCTTGAGTCTCTCCCTACTGTGAATGCTGAGTATTGGTCCTCTATTCCTATTAACTTTAGTCTTTGGAACAAATTGTTTCACTTGTGCAAATAAAGGTGTGCGATTGGGCTATTCGTGCGATTGAACGATGCGAATGGTTCAATCGTGCGGCTGAACTAATGCGGATGGTACAGTCGGGCGAATGAACAGATGCGGTTGAACAATGCGAATAGACTGCTCAGTCGTATGAATGGAGGTACGAATGAGTCCGATCGTGCGTACGAGGGATGCTAATGTATCTAGTCGTGAGATTGAGTCAATCGTGCGACTGAAGCTGCTGGAATTCGAAAATTCGTAGGTTTAAGGTGTTTTGGCCGTAAAAACACGAATTTTCACTAACCCTAATTGCCGTATGCCGGAAAAACTAAACTTTACGAGCAGGAGACGTCTAAGACACCGTTCGACACGAAAAGATTGCGTTTTAAGTGAAAAAACACAATTTTTGTATCAAAAACGATTGAAGCACACGTAATCAAGAGCCAAATCTCTGATTAAATGATTAACGTGTATACCGAATCAAATAGTGCGGAATCCTATTTGATTGGCGATCCAATCAGTGAGAACGCACGTAGAATCAATTATGGATTGAATCTAAACGTTAAAAACGATATGGAATCGATCTAGTGCGATCTATGAACTTGGAACAGGTTCTTAGAGGTCTCTGGATGGCTAGGGTACGTCTGTAGTCAAAGTGATATGAATTGTTACGTTTTTCCACGAATTAAGTGGTATATATAGGTTAGGGTTTCTCATTCGGGCGACTGAACCATTAGCATGGTTCAGTCGTGCGATTGAGCCATGCGGTTGATCCATTCGCACGACTGAGTGTTCAGTCATGCGACTGAGTCAATCTCATGTTACACTCGTGCGACTGATCCAGTCTCCTGGTTCAGCATGCGACTGAGTCATTCGCATAAAGTTGCTCATGCGTATGGTCTATTCGCATGGGCCATTCGCATGATAACTTCATATTACTAAGTTTGAATGTATTCATTAATCATTACATTATCAAGATTCATTCAAACAACCACAAACCTATATAGTCAGTTCAATAAGCGTTAAACTACTAAACAATGAAATAATAAACATTATAAGCACAACCACATTTGTATTTCATTAAGTATCCATTCAATTATATATATGTAAGACAATAAAGACATATTACATTAAGCTCAACTAGGTACACATGTATCTACACATCTGATTTTGAATCCAAAGCACTTGAGCACAACAACTTGCAGCAGCAATGTATTCAGCCTCAGCAGTTGATGCAGACACACAGGATAGTTTCTTGCATTGCCAAGAGACTACTCTTCCACCAAGAAATTGACATCCCTCTGATGTAGACTTTGCAATCATGTTGCAACCACCATAGTCACTATCTGTATAAGCATACAGATTAAAGTCAGAATTCTTTGGATACCAAAGGCCAAGTGATGGAGCACCTTTGAGATATCTTAAAATTCTTTTGACAGTGAATAGGTGTGACATCTTGGGGTTGGCTTGATATCTTGCAAAAATGCATGTAGCAAACATGATATCTGGCCTGCTAGCTGTGAGGTACATAAGAGACCCAATCATTGCCCTATAGAGATGCTCATCAACACACTCCCCTCAAGATCAGGTCCAAGGGAGTGATTTCTGGCTATGGGTGTCTTAGCAACCTTACAATCAGTCATGTTAAACCTTTTAAGTATGTCCTGTACATACTTTGACTGACTTATAAAGATGCCATTGTCAACTTGCTTCACTTGAATTCCTAGAAAGAAATTGAGTTCCCCCATGGTACTCATTTCAAACCTGTCCTTCATCAGCTTCTCAAAGTCTTTGCAGAGCTTTGGATTAGTTGACCCAAAGATAATGTCATCAACATATACTTGAACTAGCATTATGTCATTTCCTGTTCCTTTGATGAAGAGAGTTCCATCTATAGTACCTCTTTGGTAGCCATGTTGACAGAGATACTGAGATAGAGTCTCATACCACTTCCTTGGTGCTTGGTGCAGCCCATAAAGAGCTTTATCAAGCCTGCATACATAATCAAGATGATCAGGATCTGCAAATCCAGGTGATTGTCTGACATACACCGCTTCATCAATCACCCCATAAAGAAAAGCACACTTGACATCAAGTTGTTAGACCTTGAAATTCTTGGATGCAGCAAAAGTTAGGAATATTCTAACAGCTTCAAGTCTTGCCACAGGAGCAAAAACATCTGTGTAGTCAATTCCTTCTTCTTGAGTATATCTTTGAACAACTAGTCTTGCCTTGTTCTTGATGACAAGTCCTCTATCATCCTTCTTGTTCCTAAAAACCCATTTGGTTTCTATGGTAGTCTTCCCTTGAGGAAAAGGACATAGGTTCCAAACCTTTGGCCTTTTGAATTGAAGCAGCTCCTCTTACATAGCTTCAACCCAACTTCCATTCTATAGAGCCTCATCAATTTTCTTTGGCTCTATCTAGGACAAGAAACAAGAGTGAAGACAAACATTTGCTTCATGGGTTTGTCCTCTTGTTCTCACCCTTGAATCAACATCTCCAATGATGTTTGTGGTAGGATGAGACTTGTGGATCCATAGCTGAGGGATCATAGCAAGTTGCTTAGACAGATCTAGATTTGAAAATTTTTGATCTGGCAAAGAAGATTTACCCTCCACATCAGCACACTTATCAAGATTGACTTGATCTAATAAGTGTGTGACATCGTTGATGTTGTCTTCAATGCAGTGGTTATCAGCATTAAGAAATTCCTGATCATTTTAACCACCACCATTCTCTCCAGCATTTGAAGCTCTTTCTTCTGAGTTTTGTGCCTCTAAGCTAGAATTTAAAGGCACCCCAGAAGTATCAGAAGGATTTGTCAATGATGTGCCGGTAGAAGCTTCATTTGCAGGAATAGTTACCACTAGAGTTGAAGATGTGATAACTTGAAGGTCTTCTGAGCTCAAATCTTGGGTCAGGATCACCTGTTGGTAATATATCTGTAGATCCTAAAACATTCTCACAAGATTTCTTAAAACAGTTGGTAACTAAATCAAGATCAAATAGCCAATCCGGACCAGAACCTTTCACACTGGGAGTGTGCTCATTGAAAGTCACATTGGCTGACTCCTCAACTACTTTAGTTCTGAGATTGTATACTTTATAAGCTTTAGCTTGAGAAGAGTATCCAATAAAGTGTCCATCATCTGATTTCTGGCAAACTTGGCAATTTGTTCTTTGGTATTCAAGATGGTGCAAGGACATCCAAACGACCTGAGAAAACCAATGAAAGGTTTTCTCTTGTGCCAAAGTTCATAAGGAGTCTTACTATGTGTCTTAACTACTAAAACTCTGTTTTGCACATAGCAAGCCGTGTTCACTGCCTCTGCCCAGAAGGTTTAGAGTTAGACAACATAGTTCTTGCAGCTTCAATTAGTGTCCTGTTTCTCCTCTCAGTAACACCATTTTGCTGAGGAGTCCTGGGAGCACTATATTGTCTTGTAATACCTCTTTCATCACAAAATGTATCAAGGATTTGATTTTTGAATTCAGTTTCTTGATCACATCTTATGGTTTTGACCTTGTGATCACATTGATTCTCAATCTTTAAGATGAAATTCTTCAGAATCTTAGGGGTCTTATCCTTAGTTCTAAGAAAAAAGACCCAAGTGAATCTTGTAAATCATCTGTGATCACCAAACAATAAGAGGTCCTTGCTAGACTCATTACACTGGTGGGGCCAAAGAGATCCATATGTAATAAGTGTAGGGGATTAATGATGGAATTTCTTTCCTTTGGCTTGTGAGATACCTTGTGTTGCTTCCCTTTTAGGCATGCAACACAGTGGTCATCACTTGTAAACTCTTTCTTTGGTATTCCAGTTACCAAATCATTCTTAATTAATTTATTCATGTTTTTAAAGTTTACATGGCATATTCTTTTATGCTAGAGGAAAGATTCATCATTATTTGCTTTAGATAGAAAGCATGAAACTTCTCCCGAGGGAGATGTTTCTTGCAAGTCCATATTGTACATGTTCCCTTTCCTGGGGGCTCTAAACAAGATGTGCTCATGAGGAATGATCACCCCGGGCCTGAGAACAATGCACTCATGCTCAGTAAATAGCATGTTATGACTCTGATCACAAAATTGGGATACACTCAGAAGATTGTACCCAAGCTTCTTGACAAAGTTTACCTTCTCAATGCTGAGCTTACCATTTGTGACCTTGCCCCTTCCAGTAATGTAACCTCCTGCATCTCCTCCAAAATCAACTGGTCCTCCATCAATTCTTTCAAACTTTTGGAGTAGTGACCTATTGCCTGTCATGTGCCTGGAACAACCAATATCAATGATCCATACATTTTTGTTTGTTTTGAGCTGTCCCTGCACAAAAGACATGATTAGTTACATTTGGAAACCCAAGCCTCATTGGTCTTGGGCTCATCAAAAGAAGTTGAAGACAATGCAACAGTAATTGATCCTATAGTCATGCTAGAAGGATCATTTGCTGATGTTGATGAAGAACTTTCAGCCACTTGGTCTTTCTTTGACTTCCACACCACCTTTGGAAGCTTATACTTGACCTTCAATACTCCGGAAGTTTTGATGACTTTGGAAGTTTTGATGACTGGACCTTCGGAAGATCTTGCTTTCACTGCAGCAGGCTTCAGTGCTTCGGAAGTATTCCTTTCTTCCGAGACCAAATTTTCTTCCGAAGGCAAGTTTCCACTTGTCTTCTTCTTCATTTTGGAGCTTCCGAAGAAAATAGATTTTCCTTTCGAAGCTTGCTTCTTTTTTTCCAGACTCTTAAAAGTTTCTTTCTTGGTCATGTGGAGAGTACTCTTTGGATTGTAAACACAATCCTTAGCAAGATGAGAAGTACTCCCACACATAACACATTCCATTTTCTTCCTTCTAGGAGTTATTCTTTGTGAACAAGGCTGAACTTGATCACTTTCCTTCTCCATCTTTACCTTTGTAGATGCTGTGGCAGTTCTTGTGGGGTTAGAACTACCTTTGGAGTTGGATGGTCCAGGTTGTACAGCAGTAATGCGCAACTGATCAGCCTTCTTCTTGATGATGGGATGATTTGGACATGAACTAGAACTCTTGTTGACGAAGTTCAAGTTTGTGTCTTCAGCCTTAACCACTTCAAATCCTATAGAGATGAAGACTTGTTTCTGTGCAGAATTGAAGGTGGCCTTGATCTCTTGAGCCTTTTTGGACTTTCTTTTGGCCTTCCTGATCAAGTTCTTTCTTCTTGACTTGGTCATCCCAACAACTTTGCTCTCCTCAGAGGGGTGGTGACCCTTCTTAGAATGCTCTTCTTCACTCTTCTCAGAGCCATTCTCCACCATCTCCTCTTCATCCTCTTCAGTCACAAGATCTATGGGGGGAAGCTCATCTTCACAAGTTCCACACCTAGGAGATCTTACAGACAAGATTGTGTGTGGAGGAGCTATCTCACAAGATCCTAGTCCCTGCTTATTTTGATAACAAACTTTTGCCTGCAAGGATGAGGATATTATGTTCCTAAAGGTCTCTTCTTCAAGAACACATTTTTCTGCCTTGGCTTTGCTGATCACAAGCTCAGCCTGGCATTCAGTTAATTTAGTAATGAGATCTTTGATCTGAGTCATGTAGTTTGTATGCTTATGTTTAAGAGTTGAAATAGTTTTCTCTAATTCCTCTATCTTTAGTTTATAATCATTTTCAGCTCTTTTAAAATCAGCTTTTAAGATATTTAAGGACTCAAGATCATATCTCATTTCTAAATTATAGGACCTGTATCTATTAACTTTAGCAATGCATTCAGGAGTACAAAGATGTTCCAATACCTTGGCTTCATCGTGGTCTGCCATGAGTGCTTGGTTTGGAGATGCATCTTCTACCTGAAAGCTCCAGTCAAAGCCTCCTTCTTCAACAGCAACTGCAGCTTGCTGCTTTGGCTTCTCATTCTGGGGGGCTTTCTTAGTGCAGTTTGGTCTGGTTTGTGTTTGGCCACTATTTGTTCTTGGTGCCTTACACTCTCTTGCAAAGTGTCCTATCTGGTTACAGTTGTAACACTTTACTTTGCTTTTGTCCAGCCCAAACTTTCCACTGGCTGCATTGCTTGGAAGCTTTCTCCCTATCCTCTTGTAGAACTTCTTGGCTCTATGAGTGAGAAGAGCCATCTGCTGGATTATCTCCATGTACTCCAGATCATCTGGATGGATACAGTCCAAATCTTCAAGAGTGAAGAGAAAGTTGCCTGAGGTTTCATCAGCAGAGACAAAAGCATGAGCAGAACTTGTCTCTTGGAAAGGACTTCCTTGAGTGTAGCTTTCCCTTGGAGTCTCTGGGAAGGTGATGAAAGGGCCCTTTTATGAGTTGTCAGGGAAGCATATAAGATGATGCTGTGGTTCAATGCTTTCCCTTTCAACCACATGAAGGGCTGAACTCAGTTGATTGATGGAGTTACCAGATGAGTTTTGTATGTTCATCTCCATCTGGTAGCCACTAAGAATACCATACCAGATGAGTTTTGCATGTTCTCAAGAGTTACTCCAACATCCATTAGAGTATCCACAATCTCAACATACCTGAAGTATTTTTGAGTCATGGTTTCACCTGCCTTGAAGGTGAAGTTTTCAAATTGCTGCTTCAGGAGATCCTTCTTGTTCTCCTTTGTTTCAGTAGACCCCTCATACATCAGCTTCAGTGCTTCCCATTGTTGCTTAGCAGTTTCGCACTTCTTAAGGCCTCTATAGATGGAGTTTGGAAGAGCAGTTTAAAGGGCTGTCATGGCTTTTTGATCAATCTCTATTCTCTTTCTATCTGCTTCAGAGTAATCAGCCACAGCCTTAAGAATCATACCACCACCAGTAGCAGATGTGGTGCTTGGTATGTAAGGTCCTTCAACAACAGTCCCACATCCTGGAGTCTTGAGACTTGATAAAGCCTTCCATTCTTTGACACCAAGTATCAAAGTCATTAGGAGTGATCAGTGGAGACTTTATCATAGTTCTAGTTTCCATATTAGCTTTGGTTATAGCTTCCATTTGAGTTGTTAAGTATTTTGTGTGTGTGAGGGATCTTAAGATGGTGAGATCTTATATCAAGAGCCTAAAAGGCTCTGATACCAAATGCAGGACCGGTGAAGGGTATGCACTTACAACACAACAACACAATGAGGAAAGTTGCTTAGAACACTTAACAGATCAAATAGGGAACAACTTAACTTGTTAATAAAAGATGCTAAGAACACAAGAAAATATGAGACAGAACAATATTACAAACAACACAAGTACTTGGTTTTCAAGAATGCTGTATATTGCTTCTCAAGTTCTATTACAAGTTACAAAGCATCGATAATAAGTTACAAGTACTTGAGATACTTTATACTACATCCTACAGCCGGCCATACTTTAAAGGCCAGCTGGATACAATTGACTAGACAACTACAAAATCAAATGTAGAGTCAAAAGCCAGATCTGCCTTTTGACTTGTGACTATGACATGCCATAGCTCACATCCTAATATATTACAAAAAGGATAAAAGTACATAAAGTAGAAAGCATGGACTCAAGACCTCAATGTACAGTTACCAAAAGCATGGACCTTTCACCAACTCAAGTAAGTTGGTGACTTTACAGAGTAGCAGCGGAAAGGTGGTCCAGCTTTATGGTAAAGTACATCAGATAAAGGCATATCTCTAAAAGTCTTCGGAAGAAATCTGTCATTCTTTGGCTTCGAAAGACTTTGTCTTTGAAGCTTCGGAATACTTCACTTTTGGCTTTGGAAGATGTTGGTCTTGGCTTCGAAAGATGTTGGTCTTGGCTTCGGAAGATTCTACACTTAGAATATTTCTAGTGCATGATGTAAAACTTCCGAAGCATTTCTACTTATGTTCTTTAGTGCATGCATGTAGAGAGACTTTGGATGTTTTGGTTGCATCAGACTTATAGGGATCCTTACAATATACTTGTGTTCAGCTTATGTTATTTACATTTGTTCTTTGTTTCATAACCCGATTCCCTATTTGATCTGTTAAGTGTTCTTGTTTGTTTCTCTCCAACCTTGTGAAACTGTTGCATTACTCCCTTGTACGGTCTAGCAAAGATAATAGCAGGTAGTTGTTTTCATGTAAAGTACAACCAACACCCTATGTCTTCTACATAAACCGTAAACCAAATTAAGTCAAACTTCATAAATTGTTAGGAGCTACTAAACAGGAATGTTAAATAAGATGGTTTTAGTAATCAAACCCAGGATTGTAAGGAATCAAGATGATGTCATTGCTCTTTCTTTTACACAACCGTTCTGTAATGCTTCTACTTGAATCATCAATATTTTTGAATTTCATTTTACATGCACTTGGAGAGGTTGTAGTCGGGTTAACAAAACAAATTCAAATATCTCTTTTTGAACCATTCTTGATTTGCTCAAACAAGTACCTATTTACATACAAACATGAAATTGATTAAATAAATTGTGTTTTAGTAACAGTTAAGTAAATTATATTTAAGCACTTACATAATATAAGAAGTAATGACAACACTGGTAAGCTCTTCTAATGTAAAAACTACTACAAATTCATCCCAAGTTAAGTAAGTGTAACTCTCATACCCGAATAGATCATCCTTACACTGCACTTTTATAGAATCCACCTTTGAAACCTGTCCATCAACCATCATTACTACTATTTTCAAAACAATACTTTTTTCAAATTCTTTTTATTGTCTTTCTCTGTCCTTTAGTCATCCTTCTTTGGATCATCTATTTTTTTATTTGGCTTTTTTACTTTCTAGACTAATTTTCTTTTCCTTTGTCTTTTATGTTTTTCATCCTTTCATCATCCTTGTTTTCATTCTCCTTTCCATCATCTTTTTTTGTTCTCTTGGCTGTTTTGTTTCTTTTCCACTCTCTTTTTGTTTTCCTTATTAAGTTCTCTTAGCCAATTTTTTCATTTTTATTTTGTAATTTTTTAACATGTTTTGCATCTCTTCTCATTGGCTTCACCGTCACTTTTTCCTACAAAAATGGAATATAATGTAATATAAAATTTATTTTGTGGAAAATCAGTACTAAACTCATATATTGTATTACCAAGTCAAAGCATTGAATAACTAGATGTCTTAGCCAATTTAGTATTTGCCCAATTGTATCTTTTACCTTTATAAAGAACTCATCTGCAAGTGGATTTGGTAGTAAAGCTTCTCCTTGTACACATATTTTCATCATAACCTTTATGTTCTCATCTATTATATAAAGGTATAAAGGTAGTAAAATATAAATTTAAAAAAAATGTGAAAATATGAAAATTTAGTAAAATACCCGAGACACTATAAAAAATTACATCAAAAAAACGAAAGTTTCTTATATTTAACACGAGTACAGTATTGTTATATAAAAAGATAAAAAAAAATTACGTTTTTAAGCTCATATCTCGTCATTGTGTCTTTAGTGTCGTTCATTGTATCTTTTTATTAGTTATTAGTTAAATATTACTAATTATCAACATGTTTATGCATATATGTGTAGTACATTATGTTGTTGGTATTGTATAACATAACCAAATGCTACAATATTCTATAACCCATCCCATCTCTTTCCTACTCTGGCCCCTCCATCTTCTAACATCGGAACTTTGTACGCACCACACTTACACAACTAGGGTTTTGCTATAGGGTTCCGATCGGCCTCTATACTCTGATGGCGGTAGGTATTAGCTAAACCTTGGAACTATAGGTAACCCTTCATATTCACAGCTAGGGTTTTTCCTCTCTGTTTTCGATTTCTTCATGCCTAGGGCTTCACCTCGTTGTATCCGTTTCCGGTAAGTTTGTTTCTCCACCTTCTACCTAATATGTTGTCATTTGCAATGTAAATAATAGACTTAGTTAATTGGGAATGCAATCGTTTCATTGAGACCAGTTGTTATCATTTATGATCATCGTATTGAAGCTCATATATCGACTTTTGAAGCCCCTATAGGTGGGTATCCTAAACTTTTTCCTATTTAATCCATGAATGAGAATTCTTTGTGAAGTCTTATGTTCATCATATGTTTTTACTGGGATTCTTTTGGCTTATTTTGTACATACTGTCATTTGTTTACTAACAATTTTAAATCTTTGTTGCCATTAAGATGGTATACTTAAATGGAATAAGAACACTCGAATTAGGTGGTATACTTGATCGATCTGACTGAATATTGTTTAAACTAAAGTTTACAAATATCTTATTGTTAATTATGTTATAATGTTTATAATTACAGGGATGTTGTTTAATTATATGCTGACATAAATAGTTTTGCTATTGAGTATGTTTTGCAGGTGAACCTGAAATATCTGGATCAATATTTTATTGTTAATAGATGCTAAGAGTATGTGTTGTGAATGTGCTGTAACACCATCAAGTTGGCTTTTCAAAAATAAAACTATCATTTATTTGATTATATATTATGAGTTAGCTTGATTTAGTTGGTGTTTTATGGATAACGTTGGTTAGCTATGGGAGTAGAATTTTGCATAACTGTATTTGAAGATTGATCTACAAAGTGTTTATTATTATATATGGATGAAGATTAGTATCGCAATTTATTCGAATAGCTGCAACAAGAAATTCACTCCACTTATGTTTTGATAACATTTTAGTCAAAAATACCCTAAAGTTTCAGTTTTCACCCAAGTTATATGCATAAAATGCACCGCTTTGGATATGATGAGCATTAACTTTACAGATTCTGTTTAAGAATGAAATGATTCTTAGATGAATCTAATGATGTTAAAGATGTTACACTAGCTGCCTGAACATCATTCATTTATGCAATAAAGGAGTTGTTTTATTAATTATAAATAGCATCTCTATTTTATTAATTACATACTTAAGAATGAGTTATGTAAAATATAGAGAGAATAATTTAAACTTAATTGTCTATGATGCCACAGAGAACTATTGCTTTTTCATAACACTTTGATTAATTTCACCCCCTATTTTACAATGTCTAAGAAGGTTGTTTATCAAGTCTCAAGACTCCAGGATGTGGGAATCTGTTGTCTTTGGGCCTCACATACCAAGCACCTTTTCAGCTGCTACTGGAGGTGGTATGATTCCATAGGAGGTGGCTGAATATTCTGAAGAAGATAGAAAGAGAATAGATATAGATCAGAAAGCCATGACTGCCCTTCAAACTGCTCTTCTAAACTCCATCTATAAGGGATTCAAGAAGTGCATAATTGCTAAGCAACTATGGGATGCACTGAAGCTCATGTATGAGGGGTCTTCTGAAGCAAAGGAGAACAAGAAGGATCTCTTGGAGCAGTAGTTTGAGAACTTCACCTTCAAGGCAGATGAAACCATGACTCAACAATACTTCAGGTATGTTGAGATTGTGAATACTCTTATGGATTTTGGAGTAACTCTTAAAAATAGAGACATTGTAAAGAGGCTTATGTCCTCTCTTCCTAGACAATGGACACATTATTGTGTTGTTATCAAAAGAACTGAGAATCTTAAGACTCTTACTCTTACAGAGTTGTATGGTATTTTTAGTGGATACCAGATGGAGATGAACATGTAAAATCCATCCAAGAGACAAGCTCTTTACAAGCTTTTATGTCTGCTAATGAAATTTCTAGCAACTTTCTCTTCACCCTTGAAGATCTTTACTGCATCCATCCAGATGATCTGGACTACATGGAGATATTTCAATAAATGGCTCTTCTCGCTCATAGAGCCAAGAAGTTCTACAAGAGGACAGGGAGAAGTTTCCAAGCAATACAGCCAGTGGAAAGTTTAGGCTGGATAAGAGCAAGGTGAAGTGTTACAAATGTAACCAAATGGGACACTTTGCTAGAGAGTGCAAGGCACCAAGGACAAATGGTGGCCAAGCACAAACCGGACCAAACTACACTGATAGAGCCAATCAGAATGAGAAGCCAAAGCAACAAGCTGCAGTTGCTGTTGAAAAAGTAGGCTTTGACTGGAGCTTTCAGGTGGAAGATGCATCTCCAAACCAAGCACTAATGGCTGACCATGATGAAGCAAAGGTATTGGAACATCTTTATACACCTAGATGTATTGCTAAAGTAAACAGATGTAGGTCCTATAACTTAGAGATGAGATCTGATCTTGAGTCTTTAAATATCTTAAAATCTGATTTCAAAAGAGCTGAAAGTGACTATAAACTTAAGATAGAAGATCTAGAGAAAACCATTTCAACTCTTAAACATGAGCATACCAATTACAGGACTCAAATCAAAAATCTCATCACTAAGTTAACTGAATGCCAGGCTGAGCTTATGATCGGCAAAGCCAGGGCAGAAAAATATGTTCTTGAAGAAGAGACCTTCAAGAACATAATATCCTCATCCCTACATGCAAAATTCTGTTATCAGAATAAGCTGGGACTAGGATCTACTGAGATAGCTTCTCTACACACAATCTTTTTTTGTAAGATCTCCTAGGTGTGGAACTTATGAAGATGAGCTTCCTTTCATAGACCCCATGAGTGAAGAGGATGAAGAGGAGATAGTGAAGGATATCTCTAAGAAGAGTGAAGAAGAGCATCCTAAGCTGGGTCACTATTCTCGTAAGGAGAGAAAAAAAGATGGGATGACCAAGTCTATAAGAAAGAACTTGATCAGGAAGGCCAAAAGAAAATCCAAGAAGGCTTAAGAGATCAAGGCCACTTTTAACTCTATGCAAAAAAAAGTTTTTATCTCTGCAAGTTTTAAAGTGGTTAAGGCTGAAGACTCAAACTTTAACTCTAGTACCAAGAGTTCTAGTTCATGTTCAAATCATCCCATCATCATGAAGAAAGTTGATCAGGTTGTACCACTGCTAAACAACCTAAACCATCCAGCTCCAAAGGTAGTTCTCACCCTAAAAGAATTGCCCTATCATCTACAAAGATCAAGATGGAGAAGGAAAGTGATCAAGTTCAGCTTTATTCCCAAAGGAAGACTCTTAGAAAGAAGAAAATGGACTGTGTTATGTGTGGTAGTACTTCCCATCTTGATAAGGATTGCCTCTACAATCCAAAAAGTACTATCCACATGACCAAGAAAGAAACTTCTAAGACTTTGAAGAAGAAGCAATCTTCGGAAAGAAAATATTTTTCTTTTGGAAGCTCCAAAATGAAGAAGAAGACAAGTGAAAACTTGCCTTCGGAAGAAAAGTTGGTCTCGGAAGAAAGGAATACTTCTAGAATACTGAAGCCTGCTGCAGTGTTACCAAGATCTTTCAAAGGTCCAGTCTCCAAACTTCCAAAGTTGTCAAAACTTCTGAAGCATTGAATGTCAAGTCTAAGCTTCCAAAGGTGGTGTGGAAGACAAAGAAAGACCATGTGACTAAAAGTTCTTTATCAACATCAGCAAATGATCCTCAAAACATGACAATAGGATCAATTACTGTTCTTCATCGACTTCTTTTGATGAGCCCAAGACCAACAAGGCTTTGGTTTCCAAATGTAACTAACCATCTTTTTTGTGCAAGAACAACTCAAGATAAAAAAGAATATATGGATCATTAATAGTGGCTATTCTAGACACATGACAGATAATGAGGCACTACTCCAAAATTTTGAGAAAATTGATGGAGGGCCGGTTGCTTTTGGAGGAGATGCTGAGGTTAGATTATTAGAAGGGGCAGGGTCATAAATGGTAAGCTCAACATTGAGAAGGTAAATTTTGTTAAAGAGCTTGGATACAATCTTCTGAGTGTATCTTAATTTTGTGATCATAGACACAATATGTTTTTTACTGAGCATGAGTGCATTATTCTCAAGCCCAGGGTGGTTATTCCTCAAGAGCTTATTTTGCTCAGAGCCCCCAGGAGAGCGAACATGTACAAGATGGACTTGCAAGAAATATCTCTCTCTGGAGAAGTTTCATGCTTTCTATCTAAAGCCAATAGTGATGAGTCTTTCCTTTGGCATAAAAGAAAGTGCCATGTAAACTTTAAAAACATGAATAAATTGATTAAGAATGATTTTTAACTGGAATGCCAAAGAAAGAGTTTACAAGTGATGATCATTGTGTTGCATGCCTCAAAGGGAAGCAACACAAAGTATCTCACAAGCCAAAAGAAAGAAACTCTATTACTACTCCCCTACACTTATTACATATGGATCTCTTTGGCCCCACCAGTTTAATAAGTCTAGGTAGGACCTCTTACTGTTTGGTGATCACAGATTACTTTACAATTACTTGTGTCTTCTTTCTTAGAACTAAGAATGAGACCCCTGAGATCCTGAAGAATTTCATCTTAAAGATTGAGAATCAATGTGATCACAAGGTCAAGACCGATCAGGGAACTGAATTTAAGAAATCAAATTCTTGTTACATTTTATAATGAAATGGGTATTACAAGACAATAAAGTGCTCCCAAGACTCCTCAGCAAAATGGTGTTGCTGAAAGGAGAAACAGGATACTAATTGAACCTGCAAGAACTATGTTGTCTGACTCTAAGCTGCCCATCACCTTTTGGGCAGAAGCAATAAACACTGCTTGCTATGTGCAAAACAGAATTTTAGTAGTCAAGACTTATGGAAAGACTCCGTATGAACTTTGGCACAAGAGAAAACACTGCTTGGATGTCTTTGCACCATCTTGAATACCAAAGACCAAATAGCCAAATTTGCTAAGAAATCAGATGATGGACATTTTATTGGATACTCTTCTCAAGCTAAGGCTTATAGAGTATACAATCTCAGAACTAGAGTAGTTGAGGAGTCAGCCAATGTGACTTTCAATGAGCACACTCCCAGTGTGATAGGTTCTGGTCCTGATTGGCTATTTGATCTTGATTTAGTTACCAACTATTTGAACAAATCTTGTGAGAATGTTTCAGGGTCCAAAGATATCTTATCAGCAGGTGATCCTGATCCAAGATATAAGCTGAGAAGACCATCAAGTCATATTACTTCAGCTCCAATGGTAACTAACCCTACAAATGGAGTTCCTATCAGCACAACCATGTCAAATTCAGCTTATACATCTGAGGTGCCACCAAATTCCAGCACAGAGGCACGACAATCAAATGAAGGAGCTTCATATGTGAAAAAAATGGTGGTGGTGACAGTGATCAAGAGTTTCTTGATGTTGACAACCACTCCATTGAAGACAACATAAATGATGTCACACACTCATTGGATCAAGTTTCACTTGATAAGTGTGTTGATGTGATGGGAGAAACTTCAATGCCCGATCTAAAATTCTTAAATTTAGATCTCTCCAAGCAACTTGCTGTAATACCTCAACTAAGGATTCACAAGTCTCACCCCACCACAAACATCATTAGAGATGCTGACACGGGGTAAGAACAAGATGACAAACCCATGATGCAAATATTTGTCTCCACTCTTGTTTCTTGTCCCAAATAGAGACAAAGAAAGTTGATAAGGCTTTAAATGATGGAAGTTGGGTTTAAGCTATGCAGGAGGAGCTACTTGAATTCAAAAGGCAAAAGGTTTGGAACCTATGTCCTCTTCCTCAAGGGAAGACTACCATAGGAACCAAATAGGTGTTTAGGAACAAGAAGGACGATAGAGGACGTCATAAAAAACAAGGCAAGACTAGTTGTCCAAGGGTACACATAAGAAGAAGGAATTGACTATACATATGTCTTTGCTCTTGTAGCAAGACTTGAAGCTGTCAGAATATTTCTAGCTTTTGCTGCATCCAAGGATTTCAAGGTCTATCAGCTTGATGTCAAATGTGCTTTTCTATATGGGGTGATTGATGAAGAGGTGTATGTCAAACAATCACCTGGATTTGCAGATCCTGATCATCCTGATTATGTTTGCAAGCTTGACAAAGCTCTTTATGGGCTACACCAAGCTCCAAAGAAGTGGTATGAGACTCTGTCTTAGTATATCTGTCAGCATGGCTACAAAAGGGGTACTTGTGAAGTTGCTGGATCGGTAGACATCCGAGCGTGTTCTTGACGGAAGGATAAACAACCAAGAGACAAACAATAGAACGAACTATAATAAAATGGTTTCATTAATAAAACCTAATGATTACAAGCTCGTTCAACATAAGAATCACGACTCTTGGCAAGGGGAGATCGAGCATGATCTCCCCTCTCATCCGGCAGCACCTAGGCCCCGGGCACTCTCTCAAAACCCTTAATCTTTACACAATGAAACTGGTATTTATATGCCTCAGCCCATATCAGATGCGACTGGGCCCATTCGTATGATTGGGCCATGCGTATGGTTCAATCGTACGACTAGACCATGCGTATGGTTCAATCGTACGATTGGACCATACTTATGGTTCAGTTTTACGAATGGCCCAATCGCATCTCTCAGTCGCACGACTGGCCCATTAGCCTGGCTCAGTCGTACGACTGATTCTCATTCGCATATGCTCCTGCGAATGACCCAGTTTCATGTGTTTACAACATATCAGGTGTATGACATTAAGCCTAGATTATTTGACAAGCGACGAACACACTATATATGACAATATATGCTCCAAAAGTACTATAGATGGAACTCTCTTCATCAAAGTAACAGGGAATGACTTAATGCTAGTTCAAGTATATGTAGATGACATTATCTTTGGGTGAACCAATCCAAAGCTCTACAAAGACTTTGAGAAGCTGATGAAGAATAGATTTGAAATGAGTGCAATGGGATAACTTAATTTCTTTCTAGCATTTCAAGTGAAGCAAGTTGACAGTGGCATCTTCATAAGTTAGTCAAAGTATGTACAAGACATACTTACAAGATTCAACATGACTGACTGTAAGGTTGCTAAGACACCCATAGCCAGAAACCACTTCCTTGGACCTGATTTTGAGGGGGAGTGTGTAGATGAACATCTTTACAGGGCTATGATTGGGTCTCTTATGTACCTCACAGCTAGCAGGCCTGATATCATGTTTGCAATATGTATTTATGTAAGATAGCAAGCCAACCTCAAGATGTCACACCTGGTCATTGTCAAGAGAATTCTAAGATATCTCAAAGGTGCTTCTACATTAGGCCTCTGCTATCCAAAGAATTCTGATTTCAACTTGTATGCATATATAGATAGTGACTGTGCTGCAATATGCAAAGTCTACATCTGGGGGATGTCAATTCCTTGGTGGAAGGATAGTCTGTGGCAATGCAAGAAACAATCATATGTGTCTGCATCAACTGCTGAAGCTGAATATATTGCTGCTGCTAGCTACTATGCTCAAGTGCTTTGGATTCAGAATCAAATACTGGACTATGGATTCAACTTTAAAGAGACTCCCATCCACATAGACAACAACAGTGTTATCTCTATTACAAAGAATCCTGTGCAGCACTCAAGGACAAAACACATCAACATCATGTATCATCTTATTAGAGATAACTTTGAAAATGGATTATTCAAACTAGTCAAAGTTCACAAATGAACAATATGTTGATCTGTTCACCAAAGCTTTTGATGAACAAAGATTTAAATATCTTATATCAGCTAATTGAGATGATTAAATTTGAGTAGATTTTCTTTAAACTTAATTCATATTATTTCTAAAATCTATGTGTCGTAAGTTGTTTATTTCATCATCTTTATAAGCCTTTGTTTACTTTGGAAGAAAAATCTTTTAAAATTTTATCTCTTAGATTACTTACAATTTTGATAAATTTTTACTTCGGAAGATATCTCTTTACTTTCGGAAGAAAATTATGTCATCCAAAACAAATAACTATTTATTTCAACTTACCTTCGGAAGAAAATTTTCAAATATCTTCCGAAGCATAATTGAACATGAATACTTATATGTTTTTGAAGAACAACTTCCTTCCGAAAGCAATTTAAGTCTCGGAAGCTTTTATTCCTCTTAGAATAAAATATCCAAGTCTAAATATCTCCCGAAGCAAAATTCTCTAGAATCTTTGAAATTTCTTCCGAAGCCATGTTAGCTTCGGAAGATTTTTATCAAAACTTCCGAAGACCAAATACCTTCGGAAGATTTTCGATTTCCAAGAACACTACCTTTTTGGGTACTTTTTCAGAGGTGGGACCGACATTTGGATTTTAAAGTTTATCTTCTTTTATTAACTTTGTCTCAAATCCATTTCATATAAATATGCCCAATGGTTCCCCCCCTCTTTCACTTTCCTCTACTCCTGCAAATTCTTCTTAACCTAAATTCACCCAAAACCGCCTTTGTTCTTATATTCCTTCACCGTTAAGCTTTCTCAAATGGCTAACCTCAACCGCAGATACAACCCAGATTTTTCCATCCAACTCCACAGGAAACACAATCAGATGGCTCTATTGGACTCTGAGAGATATCCAAGTTTCTCAGAGGTCTATCATTTCCTTTCTGTGTCCAACTACTTCACCTCCCTTACCATTGATCCTCCTCTCTATGAGGATCAGCTTTTGGAATTCTGGAAGATTAGTCAAAAGATCATCATGGATGGGGAGAAGGCATTGTCTTCCACAGTGCAGGGGCGGACAATCTTCATCACTCCAGCATTATCAACACACATCTTCAGTTGGATAATGTAGAAGGTGAATTGTCCTTTCCAATGGAAGCTGTAAATCATTCCTTTGAGCAGATGGGCTATGAGGGAGATTTCTCTATAGAAACCTTCAGGAAAGGAAAGTTTTCATCCCAGTGGAAGTATCTGCTTCATGTGGCCATCCATAGCTTATCCAACAAGCATGGGGGATGGGACCAGATTCTTGAAGATCTCTCCTTTATAGTACATGAAATGGTCCAAGGGGTCTAGTTCAGCTACTTATAATTTGTGTATACCAATTTACTTGCAAATTTAGACTACTTAGAGTATTATATGTTTCCTAGATATGTACAACACATTCTCAACTGTGAATTGGGCTCATAGTTGAGGGGAACGGGTAATATTCTTAAATTGGGACTAATGAAGCCCAGCATGTTTAAGACTATGAAGAAGCCAACTATTTGCTTCTCTGGGGTAGAAACAGCGCTTGTCCCAAAAATGATAGAGCTCATTGCTCAAGGTGACAACCTAGCAACATAAGTTAGTGTTGAACCCACACATTCTACTTCTCAACCACCTACACAGCCACAAATAATCCTCACCTACCACCGAAAATTCAAACGAACCCCTGCTCAAGCTATTGGGTTTGTGCAAGCCCCCATATCATAACCCACACAGGAGGAAGTGGACACTGGAGCTCCCACTTCTCCTAAGGAGCAAACCGCTCCCATCTCATCAAGACTCAATGCTGAGGTTCCTCATGCTCAGCCTGATGAGCTCATTACCCAATTTGCCTTAAGCATTCACTCAGAGTCTCAAAACTCTAGTGAACAACCTTTATAGGACAGTTACCATCCCCAGCTTCTTGTTCTAAACCAACCCATACCCAACCTAGAATTCTATGATGATGAAGACATAGGATTGAGTGAGTACCATGAGTCTCTCTATTTCTCCCCTACTCAAAGAGAGATGAGTACTCCTGCCTCACCCTTGTCTAGCCCACATCAATCACCCATCACTGAGGTGGATCTACCTAAATCTGTTCAGAAGATCCATATGGAAGAGGCTCTCACTTCTGCAAGTGATTACATCATTAAGACCTCAACTATAGCAACTCAGCCCATTGACACTTCACTTTAAGTTCTCAGTGAGCAGGGGAAATCCAACAGCCAAGAACACCATGCTGGTGGTAAGAGAGAAGACTTTGGTCCAATTCTCTCATCCCCCATGATTCTTTTGATGAAGATGAGGGGAACATGAGACTAAAGGTTCAAAAATTGTCAAAAACATGCTTCTATTTAGTCTCTAAGGTTAGTCACCTTAAATCTTAGGTGACTACCTTACAAAACAGGGTCAATGATCAGCAACTTGAGATCTCTTATCTCAAGGAGAAACTAGCTGGAAGACCTTTAAGGAGAGCTTAACTAGGAATACCAGAACCTATGGATGTAATAGACCTAACTCCTAGCTCACCTATGCAAGTGGGTGATGCTACCAAAAAGGGGGAGAAAATCTCAGCAATCATAGAACATGGGAGTTCTTCACAAAGTATGGACATTGAGGACTCACCATCCTTACTTGCAGTTGTTCATACTTAGCAACCTCCTCAAGTTCACATTGATGAGGACTCACTCATTCAGAGTCTGTTTGAGGAGGGAATTCCAAGGGCAATATCATCCCCACCCCAAGGAGCTTCAAATTACATAATAAGGTGGAGGTATGATACCGATAGAAGAGCCCTCATACTTTAAAGAGTTCAAGGGCAGCAAGAGATCCTAAACTTTCAGATCTTGAACTACTATGAAGGTCTTGATCTAGTCAACATGCCACCTGCCAACCCAAGTCAATTCAGGCAAGCTATCAAAATGGCTCAAAGGATTCAAGACTGGATTGCTGAAGTGTTCAAAGCAATAAGACAAATGCGAGCAGATAATGTCATTGGTCAACTGGATGTTGAGGTGGACCCTAAGATAAGCTTCAAAGGGAAAACCTTGATTGAAGGCCCAGTGACAGAACCTGTAAACACTGTCACAGAACTAGCAACTTCAGCATTCCAATCCCTCAATGAAACACATGCTGGTGAAGGTGTATCATAGCCTCTATCTGGCTAGAGCCTGGATGCTACTCCAAGCAATAAAGGCCAAAGCTCTCTCCACCCTGAGTCACAAAGGTTTGTGGGTGACAAAGGGAAAAGGAAAATGACTCCCGAGGAGATTGAGGAGGAGGAGCGAGAGAGGAAGAGGAAGTTAAGGGGAGAAAGTTCCACTGGGTCTTCAGGCTTCATGGAAGCTGCAATTAGGGCTGCTCCCAGACCAAACACTTAGAATGATGAGTTAAGAGCAGTCAGGATTAACTACCTACAGACCAGGAACTATGATATAGATGAGATCATCTCTCTCCCTTTAGATGAATTGAATGAACTAGCAGATATGAAAATGTCTAAGGAGAGGAAGGAGGCAGAGGATGTAGAGTTGCTCCTCAAGATTAAGGAAGAAAGAAGGCGGAAAAGGCTGAACAAACATGTTCCTACCCTCTTCCATGTTCAAGAAAGTCCTGCAATAGAGGTTGTGGCAACTGAACAACCTCAGGGAGATAAGGAGGCTGACAGACAAAACATGATAAACTACCTGAGTGCCACAGGTCTCTATCAGCCAGCTGTACTTTTCCATTGTCATATGAATACATTGAGTTTGAATATCTCAAGCAGCTTGAGCTACAAGTTCAAAAGGAGCAAAAAGCTCCTAAAAGAAAGATGGTTGAAGAAGCAGCTAAGTCAAGAGTCATCATCCAAAAGAGTCAAAAGAAGTCTGCTGATAGGCAGAGGATGATTGGCTTCTTGAAGCTGTATGGATTCTCCGAAAGGAGACTTGGCCCAATGTCTCTATCCATCATGGATGAGCATATTAGGGTGATCAAGCAGAAGATCAAGAGAGGAGAGCTTGTTGACTTACACTCCCCACCAAGTCAAGCCCCTCCGGAAGTGGAAGTTAATGTTGAACAATTTGAGACATCATAACCTGGATCTCCTATTGGACCTCAGTAAGCTTCATCTTTTGATCCATAACAGGGTCAAACTCCTTCTCCTTTTGAATCTGTGAGAGAGGATTACCCAACTGAGAAGGACAAACAGAACAACCTGGTGCTAAAGGCCAGTCCTCTCAATCAAAGACTTCAAAGAGGAGAAAAAGGATGGCTAGAAGGAAAAAGTCAAGGAAGAAGTCCAAGTCATCCACCTCTAAACCTCAGGATGAGTCAGAATATCCTGAGGAAGTGCAACAAGAGGCAGCTCAACCAACTCCAATCCAAATAGCTCCTCTTGCATCAGGAAGACCCATCTTGTCCTAGACCTTCACTACTAATCCGGAAAGATGGTATGTCAACAGAGATCAAGGTGGTCAAGATGTCTACACATAGCAGGACATGTTTAACCTACCTCTGCATGATCTCTTAGAAATGAGAAAATACTTTGAAAGTCTGAGTGATCCTGACCATTTGATGAAGAAGGGTACGGTCATTATCATGATGAGGACTGTCAATATCTAAAGTCTTCCTTGTTTTGGTAGCATCATTCTAGGGGGAGTTTGTAAGGTTTAATGAAAGGCTTATGCACCCAAAACAACCCAAGTCCTTCCTGCATGCATGCACGTAGTGCAAAGTAGAAGTTGTTTCGAAAGTTTCATACTCTACACTAGAAAATATTCTGGGTATGAAATCTTCCGAAACCAAGACCAACATCTTCCGAAGCCAAAAGTGAAGTCTTCCGAAGCTTCAAAGACAAAGTCTTTCGAAGCCAACGAAGTAAAGACAGATTTCTTCCGAATACTTTTAATACATGCTTTATCTGATGTACTTTTTCATAAAGCTTGACCACTTTCCACTGCAACTCTAATAACTCACCAACTTATACAAGTTGGTGAAAAGGTCCATGCTTTTGGTAACTGTACATTGAGGTCTTGTGTATGTAACTTTCTACTTTATGTACTTTTATTCTTTATGTAATATATTAGGGTGTGAGCTTTGGCATGTCATAGTCACTAGTCAAAAGGCAATCTACCTTTTGACTCTACATTGATCTTATGTTGTCTAGATTGATGTTTCCAGCTGGCTTTCTAAGTATGGTCGGTTGTAGGATGTAGTATAAAATATCTCATGCTCTTGTATTTTTCTTATGCTTTTGTAACACTTGTAATATAACTTGACAAGCAATATACTACAATCTTGAAAACCAAATACTTGAGTTGTTCTTAAGTTTCTGTCTTTTATTTACTTGTGTTCATAGTATCATAACTTAGTCCCAGTTCCTTATTTGATCTGTTAAGTGTTCTAAACACTCTCCTTATTGTGAGACTAAGTGTGTTGACCACCCCATCAATGATCCTGCAATAATAATATATAATAACAAGTTTATATGATCTATTAAAAATAATAATAAAAATAACATATTCTGTTATCTTCAACACTATGAGGTTTGAAAAATACATTGGTGAAACTATATCATTGTGTACTGCTTATGACATCCGGTATTTTTCCATTACTAAAACTCCGTTAGTTCCGTTAGGTCTTGCATACACGTGTCGTGAGCACATACTAGTTGTCGTTGAACATTGGTGACCTAATAATAATTAACTTTGGTTAACAAATAATAACTTAATTAATAATTTTGATTATTAATATGTGGACATGTGAATCGTGAATTTTAAGTATTATTTACAATTTTGGATTCATAACGTGACAACGTGTAATATATGATTTCATGTGTGGGTTTACTAATTGGATTATATAATTGTGGATGATTAATAATAATTTATGTGTTTTGTAATTAAAATTATTTAAAAAGTGTTGAAAAGATTAAGTTTTACAAAATGTAATCAAGTAGGGTGGATTTTGTAATTGCTAATAAGGTTAATGTTAAACAAAAACCCAAGCTCTAGCCCACACACCCATTTACGCCGTAACTCTCCCCCCAACTCCATCGATTTTGCGATTTTGATCTTCAAGCACTAAAGAAACATCAATTTTGGTTTGGTTTGATCATTCCAATGTGTTAGCAAGGGTTATTCTCAATCATTACATGATGAAAGGTTAGATTTTGACTAGTTTTCATGGTTTTTGATTCTAGAACAAACCCTAGTTCAAGTTATAATGAAAATTCTAAATTGATAATTGTTTGATGATGTTATGATGTTAGTTGGATTGCATTGATGTTAGTTTACGTGGATTATGCATGAATTTCATAGAATTAACGCCTCATTCATACATTACTATAAGAAGAAACTTTAGTTCATGAGAATTTGGAATTTGGTGAATTGTGGATGTTTAGTGTGCTTAGATGGTTCCTATGAACAAGTTTAGGTATAAAAGTGATGAATCCATGATTGAATTTGATGAAAGATTGGTTGATGGATGTTACTTTCCTGAAAGGAAAACTTTATTCATATGATTGATTTGATTTTGTGAATTGGGCATGTATATTGTGGTAGAATCATTCTAGGTTACTTGTTGGTAGTGTCTAAGGTGATAGAATGTATTGGTTGATCATTTGGATACTATATTGGTTGTTTCGGAAATCTTGAGTTCATGATGGAAATTGTACAATGTTATGACTTGTGTTCAAGGTTATGGTTTTGTGTTGGATTATAGTATTTGATCATCATGTAGTTTGATTATTTGATTGGTATGAATCATGTTTGGGAATATGATGATGAACATCATACACATGTCCGAATCTGAGGCCCCTACTTAGTAGGATTGGCAGGATTTAGCATATGAAGTAGTGAGTTGCTTCACATGGCATGTAGTGCGTGATTAAAATCAATACGTAAATTGTTAGTTGGGATTTATTTCTAGCTATGTTGATCATGATGGTTTGTTGAGGTTCATATATGTTGTATGATAAGCTATGTTAGTATGATGATTTTGCTAGAACTTAAGGTTCATAATATGACATACGTGAATGGTTTGCATGATAATCTTGGGTAATGAGTTACTATACTTGATCAAACAAGATTTCACTTAATATGTCACTAACGGGTCAAACGGGTCAACTGGGCCAAATGTGTCATTGTTTTCCAAATCATTTGGGTTAATGTGTTGATTGAGCACTTAGGGTTTGTTAAGCTATTCTGGTTACACATACTTATGTACTCACGTGTTCTAGGTAACCTTTGACGGATTGTTTTTCCACTCACCTTAAGCTTCGTTTTACTTGTTCGTTTGCGCACTAGGTGAGTTCAATTCTCCACTTTTATTCACTCTCTTTTTAGGGGAGAAAGCATCATTTTCAAACGCTTTACAATTATAAGTTGTGTATAGTGTAACGTAATGCAATATACCATTGAAAACCCTTACACGTTTGGATCATTAATTAAGGAATCTAGTAAGAAATTTTGGGTAGTACTACTTGATCTTACAAGCCCAACCCATACGACTAGAGGTCACGCGGATGTAATATTGTCCTAAACAACCAACATTGTCATGACTTGGTATGTCGTGGCGGAAGGCAAATAACAAACACAATCAGCTTCGATCGCAAAATCACTTTTGTTATTACTTTTGAAATTAGATTAGCTATCTATTTCAATGTACTTACTTATGTTTTACAATTGTTATTGATAATGATAAATCATAAACTCTTGAACTCACCAACCATTGTTTTGAGAATTTAGTAAGTTTTTCTCAATTCGTTAATGTCAGGTGCCCTAGGGGGCCTGCACGGGTCGAGCAGATGTTCTTCAAACTTGCATTCTTTATGTTTGATTTTACAAATACATTTAAACAATGGTTTGGGAGCTTGTTTCGCACATTATACATTTTAGTATTTTGAGTTTGAAATATTTACTAAACCCTTCTGCAATGCTTTAAAGTTTTAAAATCTGAGTTTATTTTTTTTAAATGTTAAATATCAAGTCATTCTGAGTAACTAATGACTTAAATCTTGGTTTGTTCACACGCCTGCATTTTTACTTTGCACGTGGATTTTAAGGGTGTGACATTTTGTATTTAATGATAGATAATAAGTTTATATAATGTATGCAAAACAATGACAAAAATAACATAAAATGATCTAAAACGTAAAACACAATGATAAGTCATATAACAAACTATGTAAAATATATAAAACAATAAAAAGACATTTGATACAATAAACGTATAAGGCATAATTAGCTAACGTACTTGACACAATGATCAAAATATCATCATTTTTAAAACAATAAAATCACACGTGACGACATGTTTTATTAGCTCAAATTTCTTTGTATATGATAAAATACCATGAGAAATAAACATGGACAAACGTGACATCTAGTCATGTAGATTCGACTGATTTAGGAGATAAAACTGAACCACTATTAGTGTTATTGTGTGCACTCGACGGCATTGATTTTGATCTACTAAACCATCCAACAGTGGTAGACCCTTGACGGTGAAACTTACACCTAAAAGATCCTTGATGCGTCGTTGGTGAGCATAAACACAATTGCCCTTTTGGAGATTTCACCGTACCACTACTAGCACCACCAGCACCACCACCACCACCACCAACACCGTTGTCACTACCACAACCACCATCCTCTTTGCCACCTCTAGGTGATGGAATTGTTGTGACACTAATATTAACATGGCCTTTGGAACCCATCTGAAAAGTTGTGTAGAGATTAATAATCTCTTTTGCTTTGATTATATGGGTAGATGTACAGAAATGGGAGGCTTCTTGAAGGTAATAGAATCTTCAAATTTTCATTTGTCAAACGTATGAATTTCATTCTTCTTCTATTTAAAGGCCCCACTTAGGAGTCTGTTATTGTATGTCTTTGCAATTTCCAAGGACAAATATTGTCAAATTTGGTCTTATGTTTGAATGATACACAAACAAATGTAACGTCACATGAATGAACCGGACCCATGTAGCAAAAACTGATGCTAAGTTACACTAGTATAATTCGTTATATTTTATAGTATTTGTTACTTTGTTTCCGGACGTTATGTACGTATTTGACAGTTGAGTAATACAGGCTCACTGTTAAGTGACGCAAATGTAGATAATTATTCAAATATCCGTTTGAGAATAAATGTTAGTAATGTTGATAGGACAGCATTTTAATTTTTTGTTTATAAAAAGGTCGTTTTAAAATGTAAACTTATAAATTTTGTGAGGGTGGAAATAAGAGATATAATTGTGGATGTGTAGGATGCCCACATCCAAAGGGATCACATGTTGACGTGAGTGGCTACTGGAACAGATGAGGTTCCTCCATGTGCCTCTCTTCACGTATCTCATTCTTTCTTTTCTTTTCTTTTTTCTTTTTTTGTTTTTCTCTTTTCAAATTTTCATCTTTATCAGTTTCTACAACAATCAAAACTTAACGCATGGGTTGACAATACATACGGCTATAAGAAAAAAATTACTCTGAATACGTAACAAGTTTTAGGATAAAAATTAGAGCTCTATAGATGCGATGCATATGACAAAAATAAATAGTGGGTTACAGGTGGATCAGATAATTTTTTCACCTAATGTGAGTTTTGTTTTGAGGGTGATCTCAAATTTCGTATTTAAGTATAATTGTTAAGGTGATTTGCCTCAAGATCTTATAAAATTAGGTGAATGTTTTGATTTCAAATCTCACCTATGATAAAAATAAATGGTAGGTTCCAGGTGGATCAGGAGAGTTTTTTCACTTAATATGAGTTTGTTCTGAGGATGATCTCAAATTTCATATTTAAGTAATGGAGATGATCGGATAAGCACGTGGTACGTCAGTGATCTAATTAGCTGTTAAAAAAATTAATCACATTGAAACTAATAGTTATACTAATGTAAAACTTTACTAACAATACCTAAGCTTTTCGAGTGTTACAATTAAACTATTCAAACTCTTTTTGTATAGTAACTAAACTCTCACTAGAGGTTCTAATTATATGTTATATTTTTATAAGTGTTCCAAGTTTTTTAAAGTTATATGAGACATATGTGAATATTGGTTGTAATATTTTGATTAACTTATAATAGTAGGTAACAATTAAGAATGTAACAATTAAGAATGTTTTAGTTAAACGATAATCAAGTTTCATGATTTAAGGGTAATTCGAAAGATAAAATATTTACTTATACTTAAAAAGCAAGGTCGGTGGAGTTACCACCGGTTTTGCCACGTGTCAATCTCTTATTTGTTGGTTGTTTGCTAATTTGTTTCTTTTTTTATTTTCTCAGGTTTTAATTTAATAACTTCTGAAACATTTCACAACAACAATTTCCTCCAATTCAATCTCCAGCATGGTTCGATTCTCAAACGCCCCTTTCTCCATCGTTTCGGTTTTAACTTTTTGTTCTTTTGTTGATTTTGTTTACATTTGATTCTTTTTCTTTTTATAAATAACCTTTTCTTTCTTTTTAAAAATAATTATTTTATTTGTTACTATTTTTTAACGGGTTTGTCATTCGGTGTTAACTTCTGTTTACGTAGCAAAGTGTGAAACATAATACTTCTTTTATCTATGTTTTGATCTCCAGAACCAAACCACACAACTTCATACGTTTTCTTACAACGCGCGTAGCAAAAATCACAAACATGTTCTTAACAATGTTATTATAAAAGAAAAAAAAATAGTGTTTGACTTTGATTGTATGATAAATACTTTTTTAAAATTAAGTTATATATGTTATCAACGTTTACGCAAGTTTGCGTCAACGTTTTTGTTGGGTCGTATTTACGTTGCAACATGCGAGACATAATTTTCTCTTCTATCTGTGTTTCCATCTATACAACTGAGCCGCCACAACTTTATAAGCTTTTTATATACTTAAACATGTTAGTGTCACCGTTGTAATGCACGTAACAATGTTCGCAAACGTGCCGTGACACGGAGGCTTGATTTCTAGTTAACCCTTAAACAGTAACTACAATTCATATATGTTTCATTATATTCACTTGTAATATTTTGTCGAAACACCCAAAGTATCCGAGGCCCCTGTCAAAAATGCCTCGGGTACCCTTAGAAAGTCGTTTTAAGAAAATAACGATAACAAATGTATAACGAAAATACAATTGGAATATGGACTTCAAACAATTGTAAATAGTCGAACTTTAAATGAATGATAAAAAAATCCCTTAACTTTGTAATGCAGTTTTTTATTTATTTATTTATTTATTATTATTATTCTTTTTAATTTTAGTGGAAAAAACGTAACAGGTCAAGTCGTTTTTATGCAGCTCTCTAGTGAAATCATTGTTTTCTTTTAGCACACTAATAAACTTTGATTGGGTTAAGAACATCATATTCTATTTTTCTAACACCTACTTATTACCACTACGTTCAACCTTTTACCCGTCACCCCGCTACTAAAATTAGATATGAATGATCTTATTGAAGATAAAGTATGTGTTACAAATGTCCTTGTATGAAGTTTACTGATCATTGTTAAATTTTTATCAACTGGAGTAAAATTCATTTAATAAAAAACCGCTAAATCGGTAACTTACATTTATCATTTTGTTAAAATTCATTTGTTAGCCTTTCATACTACCCACATTAGTGACTTAACAAAACTCGGCCGTTTGTTAAAAATAAATTATTTTTTTCTACACCTAATTCACAATGGAACAAGACTCAATTTTTCACACAATCATATATAAAAATGATTATCTTTTACAATTATAATCATTTATTTTATTCAAAACAAATAGATCATTTTATTTATTTGAAAACCATAAACAAATAATTTTTTACTAAATAACTCCATTTTAATGAAAATTTATACTGAGATGCTCAAAAGAAACTAAACAAGACTATTTTAAGTTGAATAATATAGTTTTTTTTTTTTTGAAGTTGATTATGAAACACTCTCTGGTATTAATTAATTATTTAATCACACGAGGACAAAGTTATGGGTACCCATCGCCATCAGTTCGTGCTTCGAGGCATATCCCATACGCAGATCATTATCTTTGCTGTAAACGACAAACTTTGGGTCTTATCATCAGCCCATCTTGATAACCATTGTTCTCCATTTTCACTTTTACTTCTTCCCTTATCCCCATCTCAATAGCAGGGGTGAAATAGGCCGATATGGTAGTAAGATGCTACATATCGTCTTCTTAATAGCTTAAAATCGAATAGAATCTAAGTGACTTGGAGTCGAGCAAGAGCTTATATTTTAACTTAATAAATTAATAAATGAAATCAAACCTGCGTTTTACATTTAGATGTCAACTAGTACTAAGTCTTCGCGTTGCGGCGTGTGGCATAAAATCATGTTAAGTAGCATCAATATTCATACCACCATCAACGGTCAACAACACTGGAAAAACTCGTATTAAAAAAAAATATAACGAAAAAAAATAAAACTGAACGTAATGGTAGACGTAAAAATATTAAAACATACACGTAAAACATTAAAAACAAAATAACTAAGTCGATTTGGGACCATCTGCATGTTGTGACAGGGCCACTAAACGGGAACAAATAGGCGTAACAACGTTAAAAAACACCCACGTTACGAAGTGTAACTCTCAAAATATAAAATGAAATGTAAATGAAAATTTTGTTAGAGATGAAAAGTATATGGTAAAAAAGTTGAAAGTGCAATTTTGTAGTGTTAAGATTTAAAAGGTGTAAAAGTATTGGGTATAAAATAAAAATTATTAGTTGTACCATATGCATAAAAATATGTACATTCAAGTTAGTAATTAGAATATGTATAACTAGGCCGCGAGCCTAAATAAGTTCTATTTAGTAATTTTATTTTGGGTAAATTTATAGTAAAATAGTATTTAATCTAAAAGTTTTGAAAGTATTATGGGCTTAACATGTGTCCTTTTGTTGTTTTAAAAATGATAATATTTTGTTAATTTTGTCAAATAAATCAGTTTATTGTATCTTTATATTTGTTATATCATTTTTTATGTATTTATCATTGTATTTTACGTTTTAGATCATTTCGTGTTATTTTTGTCATTATTTCTATAAATTATATACATTTGTTATATATCATTATGTTTTATAATTAGAAGTGCATAATAATATACTTTCATCAATTTAGTTTTAAAACTCATGGCATTAAAGATAATACAATGTGTTATATTTGTTGATTATACAAACTTGTTATTTATCATTGTGTTTTTTATAATTAGAAATACATAATGATGTTATTTTACCAATGTATTTTTTAAAACTTATAGTTGTTAAGATAACACAATAACGATCAAATAACACAATTACATTGTGTTATCTTGTCACTGTTTTAATGTCTTAGACTAAATGGTTGTTAAATTATTAGTGTGCGTTGCATATTAAAAATATACAACAATGTTATTTTACCATTATATTTTTTTAAATTTATCATTATAAAACACACAATAATATATAAAAAAACACAATAATTAACAAAAGGACATAATGAATTGCACTAAAGATACAATAGTGATATATGAGCTTAAAGCGTAAAAAGATTATTATATATATATGTAACAATATTGTACTTGTTTTAAAGATAAAAAAATACTCGTTATATGTTGTAACTTTTATAACAAAATATTGTCGTAAATAAAAGTTATGAACGCTTAAAAAATATAAGAACTTGCAAAAAGTCAATAAAAGTGATTATTATTAAAATACACATCTAGCAAACGTTCCATTTAATTTGATTTTAACTATTAACGCTTATGCTTTATAAATTAAAAAAACTTTTTTATTTGAACATTCCGGTTATTTACTACGTTATATATATATATATATATATATATATGTATATATATATATATATATATATATATATATATATATATATCTATATTAATAGATGTATATATATATATATGTATATATATATATAGGTATATATATTATATCTCTATATATCTATATATATAGGTATATATATCTATGTATATATATCTATATATATCTGTATATCTCTCTATATGTATACATATATATATATACATATATATATATATATATATATCTATGTATATATATATATGTATAAATATACATATATATACATATATATACATATATACATATATATATATATACATATATATATAGGGGAGGGTTCCATTAAAAACCATGTTATAAATGAAAACCATAAAAACCAAGGGTTAGATATATGTAAATACATGTTACAAAGTATACAACTAATAGTTACGTATATGTAGGGGTTATGTATATGTACGTACGTGTTAACAAGTGTACAACTAAAAGTTACGTACATATAACTCATACAAGTTACGTATACGTAAGTCGTTTCGTAATCATTGTCATTTCTTGGAGTTTAAACTAAATAATATATAATGAATTCAAAAATAAAGTTGAATTTTACTTAAATATACTTTAAATAATAAAAAGATCGAATCAATTATAAATTATGTGATTGGGAAGTGGTGGTTTTCACGGTTTTCATTTATAAACATGGTTTTCATTTGATCTCTCCTCTATATATATATACATATATATATATACATATATATATATATACATATATATATATATATATACATATATATATACGTATATATATACATATATATATACGTATATATATACATATATATATACGTATATATATACATATATATATATATATATATATATATATATGTATATACATATATACGTATATATACGTATATATACGTATATATACGTATATATATGTATATACGTATATATATGTATATACGTATATATACGTATATATATGTATATGTGTATATATAGGTATATATATGTATATACGTATGTATATGTGTATATATATATATATAATATATATAATAATATATATATATATATAATATATATATATATATATATAATATATATATATATATAAAGAACACCAACAATAATAATATATTGATGTGTGTGCGTGTTTATATGTGTGTAACAAAAACACTTACGGCATATGCACCAACTCCCCCCCCCCCCACCCTCTTCCCTCAAAACTTTCATTTTTATATAAAAAAATTAATTCATATTTAAAAACATTGTTATCTTTATTATATAAATTACAACATTAAATAGATTGTTTATATCATTAATTCGAACATAGTCTTGCTATATATATTTTTTGGCAGTTCAAATGAAAACCATTCAAAATTGTGAAAACTAATAAACCATTTCTAGCTCATGTTTTATTAAGAAAAAGAAACTTAATATTAAGAGAAATTTAGTCTTTTTTATTTTTTCCCTCTTTTTCACTTATTTTTTAATATTATATTAACACAATAACTTATATGTTAGTGATTTAATATTTCTCGATATCTTAACACATGTGTAAAAGATAGTTTTGAATACTTTAATATATGTGTAAATAATTCAATGGATAGTTTAAAACATGCATAAAATATAGTTCTAAGATAGTTTTGAATACTTTAACACATATTTCTCAGTACTTTAACTCTTGCGTAAAACATAGTTCTGAATACTTAACATGAGTAAAAAAAATATAAATCATATGTGTAGTAATTAATTAAACATGAGTAAAGACATTTACACAAATCAAAAAAGAATCTACATCAAAAATCAAAAAAACTCTACAAATACAAAAACAAAATCTGCATACTCCTTTGTTGATTATGTCTTGTTCACATCTCAAATCTGGACTATTCAACATGTTCTAAAGGAAAAAAAACAGGAGGTAACATGAATTTGCAACTATTTAAATTATAAAAAATAAAGCTGAAGAATAAAATGAGAAGTTTACGTATGTGTATATTCAGTTTACACATATGTGTATTCAATTTACACATATGTAGTTAAATTTGTGAATTCAGTTTGCTCATGTGTAAAAATCAGTTGACACATGTGTAAATCTCACATTACACATGTTTATATGAAATAACTCAATAAAATAGATTTAACATATATATATATATATATATATATATATATAAGGCATATTTTAAATATGAATGTGTACACATGTGTATACTGAGTTTACAAATGTATAAATCTCATGCTACACATACATAATTATCTAAATACACATTTTAAAACCATATTTTATGTAAGAATGTTTGAGTAGTTCTCTACAAAACATCATCAACTACACATGTGTAAAACTCACTTTTACACGTATTTATATTCAAGAAACTATAAAATTAGTAAAATTAGATCTAATCAATATAAAAAAATAGATCTAACCAACATAAAAATATATAAACATGTGTAATACAAATCTAAAAAAATATCACCAACAAACAAACTCAGATATAAACTTGAACATTAATAAAAAGTTCTTTGAACAACAAAAAGAAACCCAGATTTAACCTTAAACACCAACAAAAAACCACCAGTCTGTTGTCGCCGTCATCGCTAACATTGCCACGATTATTAATGTAGATGGTGGTCTGCCACCGATGAAAGCTTTCACCTCTTAATTTTTTTTGGTCTTTCTCTTGTCTTTCATCTTTTAGAGAGAGAAAAATATGAGATCTAGTTTGAGGGAGAGAGAGATTGATTGATTGATTCAAATAGGCGTGGTAGTGAGTGGTGGTTTTAGATTTTCAAAAAATCAGATTCAAATGAGAAAATGACCAAACTACTCATTCTTTGACTTTTTATACATATGTTCCCATAAGAGTATTGCATTGTATTTTTTATTTAAAAAAATAAGTCATTGATCTTAATGTAATCAAAGGTAAAGATTTGGTTTATTACATATATATATATATACATATATATATATACACATGTACATATACATATATATAAATATACATATATATATATACATGTACATATACATATATATACATATACATAGACAGACAGAGACAGATACAGAGAGACAGAGACAGAGACATAGACATAGAGAGAGAGATAGAGAGAGATAGAGAGAGAGAGAGAGATAGACAGAGACAGAGACAGAGACAGATAGAAGATAGAGATATAGAGAGAGATAGAGAGAGAGAGATAGAAGATATGAGAGATAGAATACATAGATACGATACATATACATATACATAGAACATATACATATACATATACAGATACATAACATATACATATACATATACATATACATATACATATACATATATATATATTATATATATATATATATATATATATACATATGTATATATATATGAGTGGGTTCATTTGAAAACCCTTAGAAATTGTAATAACGCTTTAACCCTATAACATCCATTGATATAATATAAAATATTCTAGATACCAAATCAATGGTGGATATAAGATTAAGGACAAATAGGTCTTTTTGCTTTCTACTTTTCCTGCACCCACATGGTTTCTTTTGTCTCTTTCATTTTAAATTCATCTTTCTAGATCTAGAACACATCCACTCAAACACACACCCATTTCATTTTATCTTTCTTTTTTCTAGCAAAACTCACAATAATGTGGTGGTTCTTGGTCCTGATGGTGGCAGCTAAAAGCCCTTAATGTGTTTTTGCTTCTAGTTTTACGTCGATGGTGGTGTTTCCTGGCACCGATGATGGTGGTGGTTCCTGGTTGTTCTAGGGGATCTGGACATGGATGATGATGGTACTTTCCGATCTAGTGGATCTCGCCACCCCCTTCCGGCGGCTTCCAGATCTACTATTTCCACACAACACCCCTCGCCGCCGGCTTTCGAAGCACTACGTCGCCACCTGATCAACACCACAACCATTAGCAACACAGATCCCACTATGGCATCAACCACCAAAACGCAACCATCGCCACCAGATCCCTCTGTCCTTAAAAAACACATTTTTTAAATCTTGGTTTTCTATCTCCACCGTAGACACCCCCACCACCACATTACCATCGCCACAACACTACTGCCGCCACCACAATGCCACTACTATTTGGGTTCAGATCTGACTTCACACCTAAGGTTGTATGTCAGGTTGAATCTCGTGGGCCAAACCAACATCATGTATCTATATGTTCTTGTATTATATTATGTTAATTTTGATGTTCTTGTATTATATTGTATTTTTAGTGTTTTTTGTTACAATG
>CM046039.1:25679157-25706657 GCA_025215565.1 Flaveria ramosissima | reverse complement strand
AACAGCTGGACCAAGTATTCAAGCTCCGGAGCAAAATATGTCCAACTTGGACTTGTCTTTGCAACTGGAGGTGATTCCAAGACTTAGAATTCACAATACTCATCCAGCTGAAAACATCATAGGGGAAGTCTCTGAGGGTGTGAGAACAAGGGGACAAACTCACAATGGGAATGTCTGCTTGTACTCATGCTTCTTATCCCAAATGGAACCCAAGAAGGTGGAAGATGCCTTGAAAGATAGTAGCTGGGTTGAATCAATGCAAGAGGAGCTGCTTCAATTCAAAAGACAAAAGGTTTGGAACCTATGTCCGCTACCATCTGGTCAAGTACCTATAGGCACCAAGTGGGTATTCAGAAACAAAAGAGATGACAGAGGCTTGATTATCAAGAACAAGGCAAGACTGGTGGTTCAAGGATACACTCAAGAGGAAGGAATTGATTATACTGATGTCTTTGCACCTGTTGCAAGACTTGAGGCAGTTAGGATCTTCCTTGCTTATGCTGCATCCAAGAATTTCACTGTCTACCAGCTTGATGTCAAGTGTGCCTTTCTATATGGGGATATAGATAGGGAAGTCTACGTATGCCAGCCTCCAGGATTTGAAGACCCACAGCACCCAAACTATGTGTGCAAATTGGATAAAGCTCTATATGGGCTGCACCAAGCACCTAGGCTGTGGTATGAGACATTGTCTCAATTTCTTCTGAAGAATGGTTATACTAGAGGTACCATTGACAAGACTCTCTTCATCAGAAAGTCTGGGAAAGACATTTTGCTAGTTCAAGTCTATGTTGATGACATCATATTTGGTTCCTCAAATGACCAAATGTGCAAAGACTTTGAGAGCATTATGAAGAAGAAGTTCGAGATGAGTTCTATGGGAAAAATGGACTTTTTCCTTGGAATTCAGGTAAAGCAACTGAAGGAAGGGTTCTTCATCAATCAATCTAAGTATGTCAATGATATCTTAGAAAGATTTGATATGAAGGATTGTAAAGCAGCAAAGACACCCATACCCAGAAACCATGATTTATGCCCTGATTCTGAGGGGGAGGATACTGATCAACATCAGTATAGAGCAATCATTGGTTCTCTGATGTATCTCACAGCAAGTAGACCTGATATCATGTTTGCAACTTGCATTTGTGCAAGATATCAGGCTGCTCCAAAGGTGTCTCACCTAATTGCTGTCAAGAGAATCCTCAGATACCTCAAAGGAGCACCTAAGTTAGGTCTCTGGTATCCAAGAAATAGTGATTTTAATCTCTATGGTTACTCTGATAGTGATTATGGTGGCTGCAACATCAACAAGAAATCAACATCAGGTGGATGTCAATTTCTTGGTGGAAGGATCATCTCATGGCAATGCAAAAAGCAATCCTGTGTCTCTACATCAACTGCTGAAGCTGAATACATTGCTGCTGCAAGTTGCTGTGCTCAGCTGCTGTGGATTCAAAACCAGATGATTGACTATGGATTCAACTTCATGAGCACTCCTATCCACATTGACAACAACAGTGCTATATCCATCACTGAAAATCCAGTGAAGCACTCTAAGACAAAGCACATTGATATCAGGTATCATTTCATTAGAGATATTCATGAGAAAAATCTTATAAAACTAATCAAAGTTGATTCAAATGAACAATATGCTGATTTGTTCACCAAAGCATTTGATGAACAAAGATTTAAATATCTCATTACAGCTATTGGGATGATAAACATTGATTAGTTAATCTCAATTGAAAACCTTTTCAATATGTAAAGTCTTATGTCAATACAATCTAAGCCCTGTTACAAAAGATCCTTTCTTATTTATCTAAGTATAAGTTCTTCCGAAGAGAAATTAGCCCTCGGAAGATATCTAGCATAACTTCCGAAGCAAATTTCTCATAGGATAATTTTCTTCTCGGAAGAGTACTAAGTCTCGGAAGAAGCGATTGAGTTCATCTCAGATCTACTTCCGAAGCACTTAATACATTCCACCTGAAAGCAACATGTGTTTTCGGAAGTACGCAATTTACCTTCGGAAGTACATTTGCCTTCGGAAGAACATTACCTTCGGAAATACTTTATACTCGGAAGAAAGATTTTACTGTGTAACGGAAATCTTTTGGGCCCCACTCTGTAAAAAGTAAAGATTTTGTTAATGATGTCGGATTATTTAAATGGTCTAACCTTACCGCCCCTGTCACATCATCCACTGAACCCTCACATCATCTTATCCAAACCACCCTTTAAACCGCCATTTCACCCATTTAAATACTTCCGGTTAATCACTTACACTCTTTTTACCAAATTCACTGCCCTAAAAGCTTTCTTCTTCTCCAATTTACCTTACTCAGAACTTTTCCTCTGCTATCTTTCTCAAATGGCCCTAAACCCTCAGCACAACCAGGTCGCACTCCTTGACTCGTCAAGGGATGCTGACTTCTCTGATATCATTTCTTTCTTAGCCCAATCTTCATACTACACAGCCTTGACCGTAAACCCTACCATCTACTCCAACCAAATGTCCGAATTTTGGGCAAATGGTCGGATTGAAACCCTAAACGGGGTTCGTGCTATTAGGTCAAGTGTTTGTGGCCAAGAGTTGGTCATCACTGAACAAATCATCAGGGAGCATCTTGAGCTCCATGATGAAGGCGCACCGACGGAATTCCCCAAATCTGAGTTAGATAGTTCTTATCTCCAAATGGGATACGGTGGAGATGTAAGCAGGTCAACAGTCTACAAATTCAACTTCTCCTACAAGTGGAAGTTCCTGCTGCATGTGGTTCTTCACTGTCTATCTAACAAATCCGGGGGATGGGATCAAATTCCCTATGAACTCGGGTGCTTAGTTCACGGGTTGGTACAAGGCCTTCGCTTCAACTACTCAAGGTTTGTGCTGACTAACCTTATGGGAAATCTGCAAAGGGACACATTCTTTATGTATCCCAGATTTCTCCAGCACATAATCAACTGCGAGCTAGATCAGGGTAAGCTTGTCTGTGCAGCTGCTCTGTCTGCTCCCCAAATGAGGCCGACCATCTTCAAAGTCTTGAAGAGAGTGTCTACCAACTACACTGGAAGGGATACCGCACTACTTCCAGGTATGATTGAGCCAACGGCTCCTGGTGACATCCCTGTTAACCCCACAGGTGATGAACCCACACCAGCAACTACCCTCACCATTCCAAATCTACCTTCTCCTCCCATCACTGTCACCTACCAGAGACGTACCAAACGAACCCTTGTTCAATCTACTCTGATTGAACAAGCCCCTCCTCTTCAAACCAAAAAGGCTAGAGTGGAACAAGGGGCTCCCACTCAGCCAGAGGTCCACCAATCCTTCACTATTGACCTCAATATGGGTCTTGAGTCTCCTCAGTCTCAGACCCATGAGCCCAAAACCCCAGCTGATAGCCCTCAGGGTGAGTCTCTATACTCCCCTGAGCAGCCACCAAGGGACAGCTCAATGCCTTTTGACATTGATCAAAGTCCCGGGTCCTTAGGTCTTCATTCCTTTTCTTTCACTGACCTATTGACCGGAGCTGGTGAAGAGACTATGTCTCTCAAAGGCGATGAAGTTGATCCACTACACCCTATTAAGGATCAACAGAGCCTAGAGAAACCTCTTGTCTCTAGCCCACACCAGCAAAGCCCTACTGAGGTGAGTCCCACTGATGTGGAGGGGACTCATGTAGATTCAGCTGCCACTACTGAAGGAGCCTCAATGGATCCTCAGGACAGTGGTAACGACAGTCAGACTGAATCTACGGCAACCATGCCCTATGATGCCTCTGAAAGAGACATCATTGTGCAAGGGAAACCAGGGTGCCAAGAAACCACATCTGGTGGTGAGGATGAACATACCAGGTATGTTACCTCATCTCCCCGTGATTCTTCAAAAGAAGATGAGGGAAGTATGCAACTCACCATAAGAGACCTACTTTCTAAAGTCTCAAACCTTGAATCAAAGGTTAAGACTTTAGAGGATAGGTCTGCCACTCAGCAACTTGAGATTGAAAGTCTCAAGGCCAAACTAGCTGAGACACAGATTGAGAGATCTGTTAGGCATGTACCAGTTCAGGTCTCCTTGACCTCTTCCTCTAGCTCATCTACCTCTCAAGATGATGCTACCAAAAAGGGGGAGAATGTTGAGGGACAAAGCCAAAGACAGGATACCATCAGTCAAGCTCTTACTTCTTTGAGCTCAAGCCAACAAGCTGCCATCTTCCCTGAGCCTCCTCCAGTTGTCTTTCAAGTGGATCAAAGGATGCTTCAGGATCTAAATAGGATCTTCAACAAGTTCCTTTTAGAGTCCCTGATTGAACAACCCAGTCCAGATATGTCTGTGATTTACTTTGGAGCTCAAGAGCTTCAGAGGTTGAATGCACCTCCTACCACTGTTGAGGAAGTTGGTCAACCTAAGGCCCAAGTGGAACCTGAGATTGATTTCGAAGGGGAAACTAGGACTGATGGCCCAGCAACTGAAACAGTTGGGACAGAAGGTGTGTTTTCACAGACTTCCGAAGCACAATTCGAAGCCTCGGAAGAACCAACACAAACTTCCGAAGCTGAGATTGCTGCTGCGGAAGGACTATTTTCTCTTTCCGATGATCTAATAGTCACAGATGCAATTCTGGAACTTGCATCTGAGGTTAATAGGGAGGACTTTCTCAGCCAACCATTAGCTATAACATCTGCATTGACCTCAGCTCCTACCTCCACCACCCAACCTGGATCTTCTATCCAAGAACCACCAAAGTCTAGCACTTCCGAAGACATAAAAGGCAAAAGGAAGATGACTTCGGAAGAGCTTCAGGAAGAAGAAAGGTTGGAGAAGCTCAGAAGGAAAGGAAGACTGCCAACTGGGAAACTGTTAGCTGCAAGTACAAAAGCAGCTGCAGCCAACCAAGAGGCAGTCAACAATAGAAGAAGAGTGGAGGTAATTGATAGACTTGTCAGTCTAGGGGCTGCTTCGGAAGATGTACTCCTGCTACCATTAGAGGAGCTGATAGAGCTTGAAAAGGCAACCTTGCTGCAAAGACAGCAAAAAGAAGAGGCTGCAAGGTTGGCCTTGGAAGAAGAAAGGCTGAGAAAAGAAAGAGAAGCTGATCTGCAGCTCAGGAGAGAAAGGATCACTTTCTACTCTCCAGAGGATTCTCTCAAGAGGAGTTGTCTCCACACAATAGTGATACGATCTTATGGCTCTTCAACAAAGAGCAAGATCAAATGGAGAAGGAGAGAAAGAGAGCTGCAAGGGAGAAGCTGGTGGAGAAGAAGAAGAGAGAAGAAGAGGCTGGACTGTCTGCCGCCAAGAAGATAGGTGAGAAAGCTTGGATGAAGAACTATCTTAAAGCTCATGGCTTCTCTGGCAGGCAAGTGGGTCCAATGTCTGAGAAGACTCTCCAACGACATGTCAGTGACATCAAGGCTGACATTCGTGCGGGGAGAAGAAAAGAGATGTATAGAAGGGGACAGGGGATGACCTTCAAAGCCACCTCTCAGCCAAAATCCAAACCCAACCTCAACCTGAACCTATACCCTTTCCCTTCCCAATCAAAACTGAACCTGAACCCTTCACCCCTGAACCTACACCATCACATCTACCAACTCCTTCACCTCAACCACCTAAACTACCCATCATCCAACCTAAAACCTTAGCCAGAACCCAAACTCCTAAACCTACCCAACAACCAATCAAACCATCCCCTCAGCCTTCCAAACATCTCTCTATGGAGGAATTCAAGGCGATCAAAACTAAGCTCATCAACTGCACTACTCTGAGCGACATCTCCTGTGAGGAGGATTCAGTCAACCTGACTTATGTTGATGGATCCTCAAGTTCCCTCACAAGAGATGAGTTTCTTGATCTGCCCAGAGGAACTTTGGACCAAGCTGCAAGACTCCTTGGCCTCAATTCAGATACATTGAATGAGAAGAAAAGAAGCTGAGGAGAAAGCTGGTGACTCTGCTGGACACAAAGAAAGGAGATAGGGTACCAAGACAACCTCTTGTACCCAGAAAGAAGATAGTCCAGTGGAGGTTCGAAGACTCTTCTCACAACTTTGTTGTTGAGAGAGAGAATGGTGAGATTAACAGGCTGAATGCCTCATCTCTGCTACACTTAAGCAGATTTGATATTGCTGAGTTAGCAGAGAAACCATTCTCCAACCCTTCAAACTCCGATGTAGCTGCCCACATCAGAAATCATCTAGGCAGCCTTCACATGGCCGAGCTCACTGCCAGAAGCAAGGTCGAAGAGGAGTCAAAACTGAGAGAGGAGGAGGAAAGGAAAGGATCAGCAACCAAAGGCAAAGCCTTTCTTCAAATGGTTGAAGGTCCTGAACTTGAGTCCATAGTTAGATGGGAGTATGACTACAACTCCCGTCAACTAACTCTCTTCAGGGGGTCACAACAAAGGGTACATGTCATTCAAAGTGATAGACTGGATCTCCTATCCACGAATGACTTGTACAAGCTTCTCAGCACCACTTCCGGGAAGAACAAAGAGACAGACAAATATCTTTTGTCCCTGGTGCTGAAAACTTTGAGAAGTAGAAATAAGTGAAGTTTTGGTAGCATCAGCCTAGGGGGAGTTTGTTGGATCTAGAGAGGCTGTTGCAACCAAAACCATGTCACTTAGAAGATTTTGAGTACAACATACAAAGGACTTCCGAAGCCAAGTATGGGACTTCCGAAGGAAGAAGGAGCTCTTCCGAAGTCTAAGTGTAAAATACACTTCCGAAGGAAAACTCCAACTTCCGAAGATAAAGAAGTTACTTCCGAAGAATCAAGACTTGAAGACAAAGTTCTGAAGTCAACTTCCGAAGTATAAAGAAGTCCTCAAAGCCTGGAAGCATAGAAGCATCTTCCGAAGTATAAGTGGCTTCGGAAGAACTTGTTCTTCCGAAGCCAGTTAACCTTCGGAAGACACTTCTATTATCCAGTAGACATAAGTATGGTCTGTCTGACAGTCTGCTGCAAATCTCTGAGATACTGCATGGTATTTTCTCAAAAGCCATGTAGTTGACCATACTTTAATCTACTGTTTACCTTTTTATGTTAAGTGCAGTTGCCATCTTTAGTTGGTGACAAAAGGTATGTCATGGACATGTCATGACTACCATATCTTAGATAATACTTTATCTAAGATACCTTAACTATAGCATTGTAGTATATGCTTTTGTCGTAGGTTTCCAGCTGGTATCAAGTATAACCGGCTGTAGGATCTAGTATATATAGTTTCTCATTGTAACTCTTGTAATATGCTTGTAAGTGTCTTGTAATCTTGAGTTGAGAAGTAATATATACAAGTACCTTGAAAATACTCCTGCTTGTTCCTTTGATTACTTATTATATTATTATCAACTCTTGTTAAAGGCATTGCTTCATCTTGTTTGAGTGATATCATAAGTGAGTTTGAGAGAATTACAAGTGTTAAGTGACAAAACCCGATCCTGCAAACTTCATCACCACCAATGATTCCAAGTTCCACCACCACCACCATCATAACACCACCTCCACCACCACCACCACCATTAATGGTGTTCACACTATGGTCCAGATTTGGATTTACAACCAGAAGTGAGTTTTTTCTCAAAAGAAAAAGAGGGTTTTTGTTAAAAATAAATGAAACAAAAAAACCTAGAAGTGGGTTTTCCATCAAAAGTAAGTCTCTCTCTCAAAACCCAAACCCAAATATCTGTTCAGTCTCTCGTTCAAGCTTTCAAGCATGTTTACAGAGTAGTAGAAGACACACAAGGGAAAATGTTTGTTTTCTTTAGTTACAATGGTTTAGTTTATTTACATTAAAAAATGTTATTGGTGTAATTTGTAAGGCCCCGTTCCCGGGACGCTTACAGTTGGATCCTCATCGCACATAAAACATATAATTACATTTGCATTTCATAAAGCATCGCAGCGGAAACATTTAAAACTTTCTTCCATTTTAATATAATAGCTTTTGCCAAATAATACATCGTTATCCAATTATAAAATCCAAGTTGCATTACATCACAAAAGCATTATAAATGAATGCCATCCCAAAAGAGCCGAGTAGCCTCGCAGTGCCATCCTCAGCAACATTACCTGCCAACTGGAAACACATAAAAAGTCAGCGTTGCTGAGTGAGTTCTAGTTTTATAATAAAACATACTTTACTTTCATTAAAAACCGCTCGTTACTTTTTCATGATCACACATCATATGTACACATAGATAATATCATTATTATCTTCATTATCGTTCATTAACTTCCATTCGTTCATCATTACATCTTTTCTTTCACTTTTCATATCTTCCGTACCAATACCATATGCTACACCACAAACTATATGGCTACTGGGCCAAAGTCTATAAATAGACAGCTATACATGGTGCTGCAGTACCGGGGTAAGCGGTAGAGGTTCTATACAAATGGTCGATCACAAAGACGGACCCCGATGTGCATCCTCCCGGGGTAGCGAACCCACACACCGTTGGGCTAACACCTTATAATTGGCGTGTCCCGATATCCAATGCTTGCAAGACTTTTGTTACATTCCATCGTTTATTAATGCATGCATTCCTCATGTTCCTCTTTCATTATCTTCCACTTTACATTAAATAATACTTTTCGTTCATTCATTAACATTCAAGAAAAGCCACATGAAGACAATCAAATAAAACAAGGAACATATTAAACGTACATCATCATCATACGAGGCATAAGATAAACATACATAAAAACATACATAAGCAATAAACCCATATCGCCAACATGCCCCAAACACTAACTATGACCTCAAAAGTCAACTTACAGGAACCTCCGGGAACCTCTCATGTCATAACCTACCTCTACACAACTCCCCGAAAGTCAGAAGGTTAAACTAGGCTCTTTCGGGTGCACAAGCTCTATTTGTGCGTATGGACACCCTTCAGTCGCAGGGCCTTCCATGCGAATGAACACTTAGGCGAATGGACATCAGGCGAATGGATCCTATGCGAATGGACTCTATGCGAATGGACCTATGCGGATGGACCTATGGGTGAATGGACTCCTATGCGTATGGACTCTCAGTCGCATGACCTTCATGCGTATGGCCTTCAGTCGCATGACTTCAGGCGCATGGGCTTCAGTCGCATACCCTTCGTACGAAAGGACCTGAGTTGCATGGCCTCCAAGCGCATGGACCCCAGTCGCATAACCTTCGTGCGAATGAACCTCAGTCGCATAACCTTCAATTGCATGCCTTACAGGCACATGAACTTCAGTCGCATGACTATCATGCGTATGGACCTCAGTCGTATGGCAATCGTGCGCATGGACCTCAATCGCACGCCATTCGGCCGTATGGCCTTCAATTGCACTCTAGTCGGTCGCCTAGCCCTAGCTGATGCAGAATGCAGTTTCAGCCGAACGCACACTGCCCTTTTCGGCCATCAAGCTCTCCCAAACTCGGTTTAAGCTCAAATCAACCATCCTAAACCTTAGAAACACCTACCACAACATAATACAAGCACACACAAGCCCGAAAACCAACCCCACTAGCATCATACACAAACACATACACACGTGTCAAACACACACATTTCAAAAACAGGTTTTCTATGTGTTCCAGCCCCAAAATCATTTGAAAGAAAGTAAAAGAGGGGTCCTAGAACTCACACAAATGACCACAACGAGAAGAGCTTCAAATCAAAACGCTACACTTCGATTTTCACACTCGAATCCACACGAACCAAGCTCGAGACCACTTTTTCTTCCTCTTTTCTCTCTCTCTAATCCGAAAATTATGAGTGCGGGGGAGGGTGTTGGATGCCTTCCCCTTTTATACTCCCACTCATCCAACCTTCTCCCGTTGGCGGGTTTGGTCCCCTGATTTTGGACTTTATTTCTTTTTCTTCATTCGTCGGCTTCAAAATAAATAACCGGATGTTACAAGTCCTCCCCCCTTAAATAGGATTAGTCCCCGAAACATGTTATTCCTCGAAAAAACATGGGTAATGCTGCCTCATCTCTTCTTCAGTCTCCCACGTAGACTCGGATCCTTTCCTGTGCTTCCACTGAACACGCACAAGAGGAACCGTTTTATTCCTCAACCTCTTCTCTTTTTGATCGATGATTGCCACTTGTTGCTCCACATAATTGAGCCGTTCGTCTACTTCGATATCTTCCAGTGGAACAATCATATCTTCATCTGCCAAGCACTTCCTTAGATGAGATACATGGAATGCCGGGTGAATTCCACTTAACTCATCCGGTAACTCCAGTCTATAGGCCTCCTTTCTTACTCGAGCAATGATTCGGAAAGGGCCTATGTACCTCGGGCTCAACTTGCCCCGCTTTCGGAAATGAATGATACCCTTCCAAGGTGAGACCTTCAACATAACCCGGTCACCCACCTGGAACTCAATCGGTCTGCGTCGTTTAGCAGCATACGACTTCTTTCTATTCTTGGCTGCCTTCATGAAGGCTTTGATCCTTTCAAGCTTCTCAGTCGTAGCCTCGATTACCTCGACGCTCCCTAACTCCTTCTGTCCAATATCACCCCAACAAACGGGTGTTCTGCATCTCCTACCGTATAACATATCATAATGGGGCATACCAATGCTGGCATGATAATGTTGTTGTATGAGAACTCAGCTAACGGTAAGTGGTCATCCCAACTTCCTCCAAAATCGATAACACATGCCCGAAGCATGTCCTCCAATGTCTGAATGGTCCTTTCTGACTGACCATCAGTCTGGGGATGATAAGTCGTGCTAATATGTAATCTCGTCCCCATAGCGTCGTGGAATTTCTTCCAAAATTTGTAAACCGAGTGTCACAATCAGACACAATAGACAATGGCACACCATGACGAGTTACAATTTCCTTGATGAACAAATCAGCCAACCTCTCAGATGAATATGTCTCGTGGATCGGTAGGAAGTAAGCACTCTTCGTCAAGCAGTCAACAATCACCCATATAGCATCATACCCTTTCGGGGTATGCGGTAGCTTCGTAATGAAATCCATGGTGATGTGCTCCCATTTCCATTCAGGTATATCCAAAGGTTGGATCTTCCTATACGGCTTCTGATGCTCGGCCTTCACTTGCAAACAAGTAAGGCATTTACTCACATACTCCACCACATCACGCTTCATACCCTGCCACCAGTAATCTTTCTTCATGTCTTCATACATCTTCGTGGCACCAGGATGAATGGAGTATCGAGTCTTGTGAGCTTCATCCATGATCTTCACGCGTAGACCCCCAAAACGAGGAATCTACACACGTCCGAATCGGGTTCTAACACCGAGTGTATTTTCACCCAACTCTGCGACCAGACCTCTCATTCTTTCAGAGTTAAGATGATCTTCTTTCAATGCTTCATCTTGAAACTCCTTGACTTGCTTCATTACATCGAATGTCATGATCAGCTGATAAGCTTTCACCCGAATCGGGTCGGGTCTCTCCTTTAGGCTAAGGGCATCCGCCACCACGTTGGCTTTGCCCGGATGGTAATGGATCTCACAATCATAGTCTTTTATGAGCTCCAACCATCTTCTCTGCCTCATGTTCAGGTCCTTCTACTCAAAGAAGTACTTCAGGCTCTTGTGGTCAGTGAATATGGTGCACTTCATCCCATACAGGTAGTGCCTCCAAATTTTTAACGCAAAGACCACGGCTGCTAGCTCCAAGTCATGAGTAGGATAATTGACCTCATGGACCTTCAACTGTCAGGATGCATAGGCTATAACCTTTCCTCTCTGCATTAACACACATTCCAACCCCGAGTAGGAAGCATCAGAATAAACCACCAGATCTTCACTTCCATCGGGTAATGACAGAACAGGAGCTTGAGTCAATCTCGCCTTCAATTCCTTGAACGCCTTCTCTTGAGCTTGACCCCATACAAACTTCACATCTTTTCGGGTCAACTTAGTTAGTGGAGAAGCGATCTTAGAGAAGTCTTGGATAAACCTTTGGTAGTAGCCCGCCAAACCCAAGAAACTACGGATCTCGGATGGCATATTTGGAGACTTCCATTGCATCACTACCTCCACCTTTGTCGGGTCCACCATAATCCCGTCAGGATTCACCACATGACCCAATAATTGAACCTCGCGCAACCAGAATGCACACTTGGAGAATTTAGCATACAACTTCTCCTTTCTCAACGTCTCCATTACCTCTCGAATGTGACTGGCGTGCTCCTCCTCATTCTTTAAATAAATTAGGATGTCATCAATAAACACGATTACTGATTTATCCAACATCGGCCGACACACTTGATTCATCAAATCCATAAAAGCAGCTGGCGCATTAGTTAAATCAAAGGACATAACAAGAAACTAGTAGTGCCCATAACGCGTACGGAAAGCTGTTTTAGGAATGTCTTGCTCTTTCACTTTCAACTGATGGTAGCCAGATTGAAGACCTATCCTTGAGAACCAACTGGCACCTTGAAGCTGATCAAACATATCATCAATCCTCGGTAATGGGTATCGATTCTTCACTGTCAAATTGTTCAGCTCACGGTAGTCAATACACATCCTCATGCTACAGTCCTTCTTCTTCACAAATAAGTCCGGAGCACCCCAAGAGAGATACTCGGCCTAATAAACCCCTTGTCGAGCAACCGATACGGTGCCTTAGCAACAGGTTGGGCACCCGGTACCAAGTCAATCTGGAACTCGATCTCACGGTCAGGTGGCACTCCGTGTAGGTCCTCGGGAAACACATCAGGAAAGTCACACACAACCGGTACATCGGACAGTTGTGGCGTTGGTCTATCCACGTCCTTTACGTAAGCCTTATAGGCGTTACATCCACGCCTCATGCTCTTTCCTGCCACCGCCATTGAAATCACCTTCGGAATCGTAGTAACCCGATCACCATAAACCGTCACTGAACTACCGTCGGGCGATGTCAAACAAATCATCTTCTTGTGACACACAATGTTCGCCTCATAATCCGCTAACCAATCCATCCCAAGAGCCACATCGAAACCACCTAAGGTCATCACGAATGGTCTAACCGGAAATTTATGACCTTCTAACTCCACGTCACAACCCTCTATCATCTCAGAAATTCTGGTAGACTTACCTATGACAGTTTCTACATCAAAGGGCGCATTAACACTCCTACTACTAACAGGCAGTTTAGCGCAGAAAGCCGCAGAAATAAAACTTTTACTAGCACCAGAATCGAATAACACAGAAGCTAAAGTTTGGTTCACTAGAAATATACCTACACAATATCAGGGTCCGTCCTAGCTTCCTCATGTGTCATAGTGAATGCCCTGGCGCTCGTCCTCGGTCCTTTACTTCCCGTCTTCTTCACCCCGGACCCTCAGCCCTCGGCTTCTTACAGTCTTTACTCATATGACCACTTTCCCCACAATTGAAACATCTGCCCGCACGACAATCCCTTGTTATATGCCCCATCTTCCCACACTTGAAGCACACATTCAATCCCAGCCTACATTCTCCCGCATGCTCCCTTCCACACTTGCCACACCTCTTCGACCCCGCACCCGATGTGGCCACATGGCGGTCATCCACCTATGCCTTCTTGTTACCTGTCGAGGCATCACCACGACCAAACCTTTTCCCGTTCCAGTTCCGATCACCACCACCCTTCTTGTTTGCTTCAGTCACCACCACCTCCCGCTCATCATATAGCCTCCCTGCCAAATCGACCTCCGACCTATACATGCTTGGTCGGGCAGCGATTATGTGCCTGCGAACATCCACCGGCAAGTCCTGAATGTACCTCTTGATCTTTCGAGACAGAGGCGTCACGAGATTCAGCACCAACCGTGCCATTTCGTTGAATTTGGTGGTGTACTGCTGGTGTGTCATGGTTCCCGCCTCCAGCTGGAGGAACTCTCTCGATCTTATCCATCTCCCTATGAGGACAGAACTCCTCAATCACCATCTTCTTCAACTCCTCCCACCTCATCCTCCCTATCTCCCGATTACCCTCGGCTTGGACAATGTTGTCCCACCAACATAGAGCCGAGTCCACAAACGAGTGGATAGCAAACTTGACTTTCTGGTCCTCCTGGCACTGGCTGATATCAAGAACAGCCTCCATTTCCCTCACCCACCGGTGAGCAGCAGCAGCAGTGGTGTTACCATCGAAAGTAGGGGGCTTGCATCTCATAAACGCCCCATAGTTACAGCCTCGTGCCACCTCTTGCACAGGCTCATCTTCCTCTTCCTCGACGTCAGAGACAATCATTTTCGTCTCCGGTTGTTCCCTTCCTCCTGTGGACCTGTTCCGATCCCTCCTCTCCTTCACAACCTTAATCACTTCGGTCACCACAGACGGTAAGATCGTCTGCATGACCTGATGAACCTCCTCTACAACTGCCTCTTTCATTGAGCCCTTCAAATTCGCACTCTCATCACCAGCCTCCGGATGAGGGGTCTCAGGTTCTTCGTGAACCACCTTCTAAACTCTAGGCCTTCCTCTTTTGGGTCGCGGTTCAGCACCAGGCCCACAACGACCTCCACCCCTCCAAGCTTTTGAAGATCTACCACCGGCCATTCTCTCACACACTGAAAGATTCAAACACCAACACGGTCATTCAAGGAACAACTCAGTTTATGTCAAGTATAGTAACTCCCTAATTACAGTGGCCAGTTGTGATTAGCCACTTACTTTACTCTTCATACCCCAAGCATTACCTATCCTGACTACATTAGTATTTAAATCTACAAACAACACATAACCACATAACATGCGCACATAATACCGATTAACATTACGAAAATACCTGATGGCACGCAGCTACTCAGATTGGCATCCCATTCCCTTTTCGTCCAATTCTCAGTTTAAGTTAAGGTTTATTTTGAAAATTTACCCATTTCACTTAAACTTTGGCTCTGATACCAACTTGTAAGGCCTCGTTCCCGGGACGCTTATAGTTGAATCCTCATCGCACATAAAACATATAATTACATTTGCATTTCATAAAGCATCATAGCGGAAACATTTAAAACTTTCTTCCATTTCAATATAATAGCTTTTGCCAAATAATACATCGTTATCCAATTACAAAATTCAAGTTGCATTACATCACAAAAGCATTATAAATGGATGCCATCCCAAAAAAGCCGAGTAGCCTCGCAGTGCCATCCTCAGCAACATTACCTGCCAACTGGAAACACATAAAAAGTCAGCGTTGCTGAGTGAGTTCTAGTTTTATAATAAAATATACTTTACTTTCATTAAAAACCGCTCGTTACTTTTTCATGATCACACATCATATGTACACATAGATAATATCATTATTATCTTCATTATCGTTCATTAACTTTCATTCGTTCATCATTACATCTTTTCTTTCACTTTTCATATCTTCCGTACCAATACCACAAGCTACACCCCAAACTATATGGCTACTGGGCCAAAGTCTATAAATAGACAGCTATACATGGTGCCGCAGTACCGGGGTAAGCGGTAGAGGTTCTATACAAATGGTCGATCACAAAGACAGACCCCGATGTGCATCCTCCCGGGGTAGCGAACCCACACACCGTTGGGCTAACACCTTATAATTGGCGTGTCCCGATATCCAATGCTTGTAAGACTTTTGTTACATTCCATCGTTTATTAATGCATGCATTCCTCATGTTCCTCTTTCATTATCTTTCACTTTACGTTACATAATACTTTTCATTCTTTCATTAACATTCAAGAAAAGCCACAGGAAGACAATCAAATAAAACAAGGAATATATTAAACGACAACATCATCATACGAGGCATAAGTGTAAGGCCCCGTTTCCGGGACGCCTACAGTTGGTCATTTATCGCACATATAACAAATATTTACATTAAACTTTCATAAAACATTGCACCGGAATTATCAAAATAGACATCACATTTCGTTATAAAAGCTTTTGCCAAATAATACATCGTTAATCAGTTACAAAATATATTGTTGCATTACATCACAAAAGCCCTATATAAATGGATGCCATCAAAAAGAGCTGAGTAGCCTCGCAGCGCCATCCTCAGCAACATTCCCTGTCAACTGGAAACACATAAAAAGTCAGCGTTGCTGAGTGAGTTCTAGTTTTATAATAAAACATACTTTACTTTCATTACAACTATTCCTTTTCTCATGCGATCATTCATCATACGTATACACAGATATCGCTATTATCTTTCATTACATTCGTTAACTTTCGTTCATTTCATACGTTCGTTCTTCCGAGTCTGTTGCGACGATAGGGTCGCTCACCTCATTAGCAATCTCAACGATTGCAAGCTATCCGAGTCTGTTGCAACCATAGGGTTGCTCACCTCATTGCCAATCTCAACGATAGCACGCTATCCGAGTCTCTTGCAACAACAGGGTTGCGCACCTCATGGCAACATCAACGATAGCATGCTTGTGAAATCACTGGATCGATAAACATCCGAGCATGTTCTTGACGGAAGGATAAACAACAGCCAAAAACCAAGAGACAATCAATAACACGAACTATAATATAATGGTTTCATTGATAAAACCTAACGATTACAAGCTCGTTACAACATAAGAATCAAGACTCTTGGCAAGGGGAGATCGAGCATGATCTCCCCTCTCATCCGGCAGCCCTAGGCCCCGGGCAGACTCCCTCCCCAAACCCTTAATCTTTCTACACATTGAAACTGGTATATATATAGGCATCGGCCCATATTAGATACGACTGGGCCCATTCGTGCGATTGGACCATGCGTATGGTTCAATCGTACGACTGGACCATGCGTATGGTTCAATCGTGCGACTGGACCATACTTATGGTTCAGTCTTACGAATGACCCAATCGCATCTCTCAGTCGCACGACTGGCCCATTAGTAAGGCTCAATCGCACGACTGAGTCTCATTCGCATATGCTCCTGCGAATGACCCAGTTTCATGTGTTTACAACATATCAGGTTTATTACATTAAGTCTAGACTATTCGACAAGCGACGGACACACTATATATGACAATATATGCTCCAACAAATTCCCCCTTGGACGTTGCTTGCGAATAGTAGATAACACCTCTTACAATCTTCAGTCAATCTTTGCTCTGGTTGTCAATAGAATCAAACGAAAACCATATTAGCCAACGTTGTCGATCCGTCAGGTTGCTACAATATCCCTGAAAATGAATTTAGGCACAATAGCTTTCGTTTACTTTGCAGAACACTATCATAGCAGCAAGATTCCCCATATGACTGATTTTTCCAGATAATGACATGAACAGTTTTCCATTGCTTCAATCTTCACACAGGCTAACATGATTAACATTAGCACCTGTTGAAATTCCCCCTCATATTCAGCATATCCCAATATATAAACGTTGTTCTCTCTTGGCGTCTTCATACGGTGTATTGGGCAAAAGGTAGAAGGTTCCAATCCACAGCTGACAATCTCAACCAAATCAGCATGCATGTAGATTCTTCATCGGAAACCGGCTCACATCATCACTTTCTGATTGCGTCTTCATTTTCTCTATACATGGATTCCCTCTAAGAATCAGAATCCTCTTTGTGCGGATAAATATAACTTGATTGGCCCATAAGTAGTCAGATGCTCCTGACTACCCCACAAAATCAGCACCGAATGCTGACATCTTCTCTTCTCTCTTTCGTGTTCCAACTTCATTCACCTATTTTGGAAGTCCGACGAATAATGGGGTATACATCAAACTTGTTTGACAAAAGAACCTCAGGGTGAATATGCTTTGCTTATCCTCAAATCTGCGCAAGAAGCTGTTCCAGACTCTTTTTTTTTTTTGGTCTGGAACAAATGCGGATGAGTCAATGCGGATGGTCCATTCGTGCGATTGAACATACGACTGGTCCAGTCGCACGACTGAACATACGACTGGTCCAGTCGTATTAATGGTCCATTCGCATGGCCCAGTCGCATGAATGCTCCATTCGCATGGCCCAGTCGCATGAACGGGTCTGCACGCAGAATTTCAGATCTGCAGCCGCCAGGGCTGCCCAAAACCCTAATCTGACGAATTGTACATGTACCGAAACAAAATTGACATCATCAGATTCGAAAGGGTGATCCGAACATGGTTTCAAGTTCGATTTTACATAGAAACAACACATGTAACAAGATCTGAGCAAAACACAAAGAACACAAAGTGGGTTTAACGTCAAGATCTGAAATTTGATCCAGAAATCAAGAGCTCGGGTTGCTAGAATGATTGTTAGATCATTCCAGCAGTAACCGGCTCTGATACCAATTGTGAAATCACTGGATCGATAAAAATCCGAGCATGTTCTTGACGGAAGGATAAACAACAGCCAAAAACCAAGAGACAATCAATAACACAAACTATAATATAATGGTTTCATTGATAAAACCTAACGATTACAAGCTCGTTACAACATAAGAATCAAGACTCTTGGCAAGGGGAGATCGAGCATGATCTCCCCTCTCATCCGGCAGCCCTAGGCCCCGGGCAGACTCCCTCCCCAAACCCTTAATCTCTCTACACATTGAAACTGGTATATATATAGGCATCGGCCCATATTAGATACGACTGGGCCCATTCGTGCGATTGGACCATGCGTATGGTTCAATCGTACGACTGGACCATGCATATGGTTCAATCGTGCGACTGGACCATACTTATGGTTCAGTCTTACGAATGACCCAATCGCATCTCTCAGTCGCACGACTGGCCCATTAGTAAGGCTCAGTCGCACGACTGAGTCTCATTCGCATATGCTCCTGCGAATGACCCAGTTTCATGTGTTTACAACATATCAGGTTTATTACATTAAGTCTAGACTATTCGACAAGCGACGGACACACTATATATGACAATATATGCTCCAACAATGCTATCCGAGTCTCTCGCAACAACAGGGTTGCTCACCTCATGGGCAATCTCAACGATTGCACGCTATCCGAGTCTCTTGCAACAATAGAGTTGCTCACCTCATATATGTGCTTGCAAGCCTTTCCTTCGTTCATTCATCATTCAATAATGCATGCATTCTTACTTCATGTTCCTCTTTCGTTATCTTTCACTTTACGTTACATAATACTTCATTCATTCATTAACACGACACGTAAAGCCACAAGAAAGATAAACATACATCATAATAAGGAACATATCATACACAGTCATCATCATCATACAGGGCAACATCATACATATATAACATGCATAAACATGTAACATCATCATCATCATCATGCCCAACATACTCTCTAATGTCATAACAATCATCTTACATGCTCTTACGGGAACCTTTACGTCAAAACTTACATCTGCACTTTCCCCCGAAAGTCAGAAGTCGAACTACACTTCCCTTCGAGTGCAACAGCCCTATTTGGACGTATGAACACCCTTCAGTCGCATGGCCTCCATGCGACTGAACATCATGCGATTGGACTCATACGGATGAACATCTATGTGAATGAACACCAGTCGTGCGTATGGACCTCATGCGGATGGTACTAATGCGAATGAGCACCTATGCGACTGACCTCATGCGAATGGACTCATCCGACTAAGCACCTATGCGACTGGACCCTCAGTCGTATGACTCCCCATGCGACTGGACTCCCAATCGTGCGAATGAAACCTTAGTCGTGCGAATGAACCCCAATCGTGCGAATGAATCTCAATCGCCTCTCAATCAGCCGTATGGCCTCCATTTGGTCGCCTAGCCCTAGCTGATGCAGAATGAAGTTCATCCCGAACCCAATCTGCCATTTTCAGCCTCCAAGCTCATCTAAACCCATTCTAAGCCTAAATCAACCATCTTAGACCTTAGGAATGCATACCACAACACCATACAAGCACACACAAGCCCGGAAACATACTCTAAACGCATCACACGCAACACACCCAAATGGGTCATAAACACACACATATAAGAACGGGTTTTTGATGCTTTCCAGCCCCAAAATCGGTTGAAAACAAGTAAAAGTGGGGTCCTAGAACTCACACAAGGGAGCACAACGACAAGGGCTTCGATTTGACTCGCTCCTCAACGATTTTGGCACTCGAACCAACCCGAACCGACACTTTTCCTGTTTTCTTCTTCTTTCTCTCTTCTTTCTCTCTTCTTGGCTGATTTGTGAGTGTGGGGGAGAGGGTAAGGGCTGCCATCTCCCTTATATACTCCCACTCACCCGACTTTCTTTCGTTGGCGAGTTTGGTCCCTCGACTTTGGACTTTATTTCTTTTTCTTACTTCGTAGGCTTCAAAATAATAAATAACCGGGTGTTACAAGTCCACCCCCCTTAAATAGGTTTCGTCCCCGAAACCTGTTATTCTTCGAACAAACGTGGATAATGTTGTCTCATTTCTTCCTCAGTCACCCACGTTGACTCGGATCCCTTCCTGTGCTTCCACTGTACACGCACAAGAGGAACCACTTTATTCCTCAGTCTTTTCTCTTTTCTATCGATGATTGCCACTGGTTGCTCCACGTAATTGAGCCTTTCGTCTACTTCGATATCTTCCAATGGAACAATCATATCTTCATCTGCCAAGCACTTCCTTAGATGAGATACATGGAATGTCGGGTGAATTCCACTTAACTCATCCGGTAACTCCAATCTATAGGCCACCTCTCCAACTCGAGCGATGATTCGAAAAGGGCCTATATACCTTGGGCTCAACTTACCCTTCTTTCGAAAGCGGATGATACCCTTCCAAGGTGAGACCTTCAACATAACCCGGTCACCCACCTGGAACTCAATCGGCCTGCGTCGTTTATCAGCGTACAACTTCTGTCTGTCTTTGGCTGCCTTCATGAAGGCTTTAATCTTCTCTAGCTTCTCAGTCGTAGCCTCGATTACCTCGACGCTCCCCAATTCCTTCTGACCAATATCACCCAAACACACGCGTGTTCTGCATCTCCTACCGTATAGCATCTCATATGGTGGCATACCAATGCTGGCATGATAGCTGTTGTTGTATGAGAATTCGGCTAACGGTAGGTGGTCATCCCAACTTCCCCCAAAATCAATCACACATGCCCGAAGCATGTCTTCCAGTGTCTAAATGGTCCTTTCTGACTGACCATCAGTTTGGGGATGAAAAGCCGTGCTAATATGTAACCTCGTCCCCATAGCGTCGTGGAATTTCTTCTAAAATTTAGATGTAAACCGGGTGTCACGATCAGACACAATAGACACCGGCACAACGAGTTATAATTTCCCGGATGAACAGATCAGCCAACCTCTCAGATGAATATGTCTCGCGGATCGGTAGGAAGTGAGCACTCTTTGTCAAATGGTCAACTATCACCCATATGGCATCGTACCCTTCCGGGTTACGCGGTAGCTTCGTAATGAAATCCTTAGTGATGTGCTCCCACTTCCATTTCAGTATACCCAAAGGTTGGATCTTCCCATACGGATTTTGATGCTCGGCCTTAACCTTTAAGCAAGTAAGGCACTTACTCACATACTCCACCACATCATGCTTCATACCCGGCCACCAATAATCCTTCTTCATATCTTGGTACATTTTCGTGGCACCTGGGTGAATGGAGTATCGAGTCTTGTGAGCTTCATCCATTATCTTCACCCGTAGATCCCCAAAACGAGGAATCCACACACGGCCGAATCGGGTTCTAACACCGAGTTTGTTTTCACCCAATTCCCCAACCAGATCTCTCATTCTTTCAGAGTTAAGATGATCTTCTTTCAGTGCCTCATCTTGAAACTCTTTGACTTGCTTCATTACATCAGAGGTCATGATTAGTTGATATGCTTTCACCCGAATCGGCTCGGGCCTCTCATTCCGGCTAAGGGCATCAACCACCACATTGGCCTTGCCCGAATGGTAGTGGATCTCACAATCATAATCCTTTATAAGTTCCAACCACCGTCTCTACCTTATGTTCAGATCCTTCTGCTCGAAGAAGTACTTTAGGCTCTTATGGTTAGTGAATATGGTGCACTTCGTCCTGTAAAGATAGTGCCTCCATGGCAGTTTCCAATTTTCCCAGCAACAAGTCCATCATAGGAGTAGACTACAGCTGCTAAGAGATCCATGTGCTCTCTTGCTACTTCTACCGTCACATTACCGAGATTCTCGGTCTTTAGTCTTGTAGCATTTGCTTCAGATGCAATGTATTGGGTACTAGACGACCCTGATGTTTCTGACCCTGAAGTAGAGGATTGTGAAGGACTAGATGAGCTTGACACAAAAGCTGTCTGAAGTGGTGCTCCAGACGTCTTGACTTGTGGAGTCGCGTTGTACAGTGCCGGATTCTGAGTATAAGAAGACTTTTGAGCTCTATACTTCATCCTTAGTGCTTCCTCTCTCAGCTTCAGAATGAAATCATTTATGTCCAACTTCGCTAGCATACCATTCTGTCTGAGATTTGAGACAAAAGAAGCTCATTTCTCTGGCAACCCATCTGCAAAGTTCGACACTTTGTCCTCGATGGTCGTTATGACACTGTGAGTGTGCAGCTCACTCATCAAGTGGTAGAATCTATCGATGATATCATCCAAACTCTCATTACCCATCGATGAGAAGTTGTCGAACTCTTTCTTCAACTTTTTAGCTTTTATAGCTTTTAACGACTCATTCCCGTCATACCGTTTGTCCAGCTCATCCCATAGCTTCTTTGCTTGCTTGTTCTCAGAAAATTGATGGAAAATGTCCTTAGGAATTGACTGAGTACGCAAAGCATAAACTCTCTTTTCAGCATTGTATTTGACTTTTTGTCCATCAGTCATGCCACCTAGTGTAAGTTTGACTCCATCAGCACCTACTGGCATACTATACCCCGTCTTAATGTCTTCCCACATATTGGGATCTACTCCATTTAAGTAGATCTCGAAACGTTGCTTCCAGTGTGGGAATTCATCTAAAGTGATTAGCTTAGGGGGTTTGTTGTGATTCCCTACTTCACTCTCCAGTAGCAGTAAATTCTGAATACGTGAGTCTTTCCCTACTGTAAATGCTGAATACTGGTCCTCAATTGCGATTAACTTTAGTCTTTGAAACAAACTGTTTTACTTGTGCGAATGGAGCTGTGCGATTGGGCTATTCGTGCGATTGAACAATACGAATGATTCAATCGTGCGGCTGAACTAATGCGGATGGTCCAGTCGTGCGAATGAAGGTACGAATGAGTCCAATCGTGCGTATGAGGGATGCGAATGTGTCTAGTCGTGCGATTGAGTCAATCGTGCCACTGAAGCTGCTGGATTTCGAAAATTTCTAGGTTTAAGGTGTTTTGACCGTAAAAACCCGAATTTTCACTAACCCTAATCGCTGTATGCCGGAAAAAACCAAACTTTATGAGCAGGAGACGTCCAAGACACCGTTTGACACGAAAAGATTGCGTTTTTAGTGAAAAACACAATTTTTGTATCAAAAACGATTGAATCACACTTAATCAAGAGCCAAAGCTCTGATACCACTTGTTAGGATCGTGTATTGCACGAAATACTAACTGATTAACGTGTATACCGAATCAAATAGTGCGGAATCCTATTTGATTGGCGATCCAATCAGTGAGAACGCACGTCGAATCAATTATAGATTGAATCTAAACGTTAAGAACGATATGGAATCAGTGCGATCTGTGAACTTGGAACAGGTTCTTAGAGGTCTTTGGAAGACTAGGGTACGTCTGGAGTCGAAGTGATATTAATTGTTACGTTTTTCCACGAATTAGGTGGTATTTATAGGTTAGGGTTGCTCATTCGGGCGACTGAACCATTAGTATTGTTCATTCGTGCGATTGAGCCATGCGGTTGATCCATTCGCACGACTGAGTGTTCAGTCGTGCGACTGAGCCAATCTCATGTTACAATCATACGACTGATCCAGTCTCCTGGTTCAGTCGTGCGACTGAGTCATTCGCATGAAGTTGTTCATGCGTATGGTCCATTCGCATGGGCCATTCGCATGAGCACTTCATATTACTAAGTTTGAATGTATTCATTAATCATTACATTATCAAGATTCATTCAAACAACCACAAACCTATATAATCAAGTCAATATGCGTTAAACAACTCAATAATGAAATATTAAACATTATAAACACAACCAAACATTTCCATTTCATTAAGTACCCAACTATTACATAAGTGTAAGACACTAAAGACATATTACATTCAGATCAGAAACTAGGGACACATGTACCTACATACGTACGGACAAAACTTTTTTTTTTGCAATACTACAGTATAATTAAAGAGAAAAATATGATAAGTTTAATGGTGTAATTTTTGTAAAAAAAATACGATTTATAAAAAAGTTAGAAGTATTTAAATAAAAAGGGTAAAGTTTTTGAATATAAAAAAAAAAGAAAATTGGGGATATAGGGATGACACTTGTCATGTTCCTGTTAAATCTGGATTTTGGTGGATTTGTTAAATTATATTTATGCCCTTTTCTATTGAAAAAACATTTGAAAGATCTTACCTTTTCATTTATTGATCTATGGTTAAAAACTTAAGATTATGTAAAAGAGTTCTTACAAAAATGAAGGGTTCTCATAATAACAAAACCATATATATATATATATATATATATATATATATATATATATATATATATATATATATATATATATATATATATATATATATATATATAGGGTTAGGTTCTTTACAAAACTTTATTTTAACTAAGAACTTACAAAACTAATATCAACCATTGATTATTTTGATCAATGGTTGTGATTAAACAAAATAAAAATATATAGATTAATATGTCATTTGATGAGCTAATTTAAACAAAAGGGTATATCAGTAATCAATCAAATTATTTCTCACTCCAATTAAATGATCATTAATTAAACATTAATTCTCTTTCTTCTCTTCTCTGTCATCTTCAAATTTTATGTATCTACATATATTGTAACTCAAACTTTTTAATAATTTGACATATATGTAATTGTGTATAAAATTATAGTAACCAACACCAGCTCAAAAGTAAGATACATGAAATCATGTATATAAATATAACCAATTTAAACAGTACATAAATAAATCCTATTTACATATGCGTAATCATGTATAAAAACATGACCTATTCAAAAACTTATACATATGTATCAACTAAAAAAACACGATTAAATATACATTTACATATGTGTGAAAAACATAAATAAAACAAATTTGTACACATGCACACATGTATGATAATTAAATATTTTTTTAACCTACATATATACAATTTTACCCGCTTCCTTCTTTTCCATTGAGTTTATTAGCATTTCCAAAGTAATCCGGATGCCTAAAAACATGAAACTATATTAACAAAAGTTGAATAAAATACAAAAATAATACTAGGTAATAAACAAATGATTCAAAAGATAACAAACATGTCTATAATTACATATCTATAAATTAACTATTTATATATGTATAAATTAATTGTTACATATATTTTACTTTATTTTACATATATGTAAAATTATTTTATACATACAAGTAAATTAATATCTAAGTCGAACCTTGTTTTACATATACGTAAATTAACTATTTACATCCCGTAATACATCTAATGTTATTTTGTTAGATTATGCACATCATCCCAACACGTAAAACAAACATCTCCAATGAGTTAGGTTCCACAACAAACAATCCTTTTATCTTCATTTTAATTTGAAATTCATCAAAAAATATTACAAAATCAAAATATAATAGATTGACATGAGTATATCACTAGCTAGTCCGAATATCACTCCATCGTTAATTTGTTTAAACATAAAACTTAAACATTCACATGCACTTCAAATCATCAAAGAAAATAAACGACCAAAAACTAAAAAAAAAAAAAAAAAAAAAATCAAACTAAAAAATAAAATGAAAATTTCATCATACTGCTACTTATACATGAATTCTATATAAAATCATAACTGCACTTATACTGCAAATTATTAAAATGAAAATGCTTGACTAATTTAAAATATAAACCATGCAATATTCAGATCATAAGCGTAATGGGTACATGAAAAAAGAAGCAGAATTATGTATCAGTGTGTGTGTAAATGGAACAATATGTAAATAAATCATTGTCTTCTTCATTATGAATCAATGTTTGTGGGATTTGACTAAAAACGTCCTCCAAAAACCACGAATTAGACAGTATCATATCTAAACAATAACAAATCAAATAAATGTAGCAGGAATTACAATTCTTCCAATTAGACAAAGAAAACACGTAACCTGGATGTTGAAAACGTAAAGTGTCGTCGTTTCCAATCCATTAAAAATAACACCGCACTACGAGTTCAAGCTTCTCATAATATCGTGATTTTCAAGTCGGTTGGAAATCACTTGTTCTTTCCTAGACTTCTTGTTAAAATTATGATATTCAAATTGAATTTTCTCCATCGGTCGTGAATAAATAGATGTATCTTGCTTTCAATTTTAATATGGCAAATCTTACAAACTTGGGAATTGTAATATGTTTTTGAATTTGAGATGCCAAATAATATTGTTTGAATTAATAGAATATCATGATTGTGATTTTTCATCCTAAAAATTGAAATTACCAAAAAAAGGAGAAAAACAGGAAGTTACAACTCATTCAAATTATAAATGACATTGTTGCCCCTTATTAAAAATACAAATAAATATGTAACTTATATAGATCAACAGTCAATATTAGGGCCCGTGGGGCGAAAGAGCGGGAGGGGGCGGAAAGGAGCCGACCCGAGAGAGAGAGAGAGGAGAGAGAGAGAGAGAGAGAGACAGAGAGAGAGAGAGAGAGTAGAGAGAGAGAGAGAGAGAGAGAGAGAGAGAGAGAGAGACAGAGAGAGAGAGAGAGAGAGAGAGAGAGAGAGAGAGAGAGAGAGAGAGAGAGAGAGAGAGAGAGAGAGAGAGAGAGAGAGAGAGAGAGAGGGAGAGAGAGAGACAGAGAGAGAAGAGAGGAGAAGAGAGAGAGAGAGAGAGAGACAGAGAGAGAGAGAGAGACAGAGAGAGAGAGAGACAGAGAGAGAGAGAGAGAGGAGAGAGAGAACAGAGAGAGAGAGAGGGGGAGAGAGAGAGAGAGAGAGAGAGAGAGAGAGAGAGAGAGAGAGAGAGAGAGGAGAGAGAGAGAGAGAGAAGAGAGACAGAGAGAGAGGGGGGAGAGAGAGAGAGAGGAGAGGGAGGGGGAGAGAGATAGAAAGGGAGAGAGAGAGAGAGGGGAGAGGGAGGGAGAGAGAGAGAGGCAGAGACAGAGAGAGAGAGAGAGAGATAGAGAGAGAGAGAGAGAGAGAGAGAGAGAGAGAGAGAGAGAGAGAGAGAGAGAGAGAGAGGGAGAAAGAGAGAGAGAGAGAGAGAGAGAGAGAGAGAGAGAGAGAGAGAGGGAGAAAGATAGAGAGAGAGAGAGAGAGAGAGAGAGAGAGAGAGGCAGAGAGAGAGAGAGAGAGAGAGAGAGAGAGGGAGAGAGAGAGGGAGAGCAGAGAGAGAGAGAGAAGAGAGAGAGTAGAGAGAGAGAGAGAGAGAGATAGAGAGAGAGAGAGAGGAGAGAGATAGAAGAGAGAGAGAGATAGGGAGACAGAGAGAGAGATATATATATATATATATATATATATATATATAATATG
>CM046039.1:25611657-25674157 GCA_025215565.1 Flaveria ramosissima | reverse complement strand
GTTAAGATTTGTTAACTTTTGGAACCATCAACCATACGCATTGTAGCGTCCTAAAAAATCCAAACATCAAAGATCATCGTCTTCAGCATATTGACCTTCATCGATCTTCGTCATCGTTTCTCTCTACTGGTTCTCTCATCTTGTTACTTCTTGTATTGTTTTCTTCATATCTTATTCTTAAGCCGGGAGATGATGTCGACCAGGAGACGAGAACCAGGGAAAAATCAAAAGTCGAAGACCATGTTCAGCAAAAAAATAACCTGGATCAAGAAGAAAGGAGCTTAAATTCATCACACTTCCCAACTTGAGTAGGAAACTGTAAGCAACATTACCAATTTATATATATTTATATGATATATTATAAATTAATGTTTAACATGAGTTGCTTCTGTGATATTCATTTAAACTCTATAACAGTGTCCAAAGATTATTATTGAGGTCAAAGATTGATTGCATGTAACAATTGTAAAACGGGCTTCTTATATTAAGTTATGAAATGATATGTACATAGATGATGTAAAACAAATGAAAGCCAAATCAAGTAAGGAATAAAGAAGCTTTAAGGTAGTTAATAAAATAGATATAACAATCCTTAACGACAATTTTGACCTATTTATCTTTTCAAGTAGATGATGTAGGTTGATTGGAAAAAATTTCTATGTTGCATAAGAGTTCTTTAGCGAAAACAGGTCAAAATGATCGGTATGTTACTTAGAAAATCTGTGTGATCGCAAGATATATGCAACTTTGAATCACCAAATCAAGATCTAAAAGCATCACTTAGTAAACGTGAGTACCTCTAAGTATGTTTGAATCATCAAATCAATTGCATGTTAAAAAAATGAAAGTGGTTTGTAACATTAAAGCATTTTGAAGAAAATGATTCTATGAATTTAAACAATTTACTTGAATTAAGGTATTTAAGGTAAACTACATACTTCTACAACCTAACTAAAAGGCAAGTACAGTTGGCTAAAATTACTGTAGTTACATCTTGACTTTTGACATTGTTGACCTTTGGCTTAAAGCATTAAGTTAATTTATTGATTTTCCATTAGATTAAAACTTCTTAATATGTTACATCCGTCACCAAAATAGGTATGTTGACCAACAAATTTGACTTTTGACATTGTTGACCTTTGGCTTTTGACTTTGATTTTGTCTTATTTGGACTTGACCTTAATGGTTTGTTCATTTCAATGTTGATCAAAATTTTAGTTTAATGGGCCTAGGGCATAGTTTTGGGCCTAGGGTTTTAGTCATCAAGATGGCAATTGGGCTTGCCATCAAACAAGGTCCTGTGCATTAGGCTAATCAAGGATTTTTCTAAAAGGTGAAACGCTAAAATTTACATTAAAACCCAACTAATTATATATTCATGGACTTTGCCTAAATTCTAGTAAATAAACTTGAATTAGTTCAAAAATATAAATTATCCGATTTCTAGGGCATATAATAACTCACTGGAATGGTCTTAGCGTGCAGAATTTAAAAACATAAAAATTGGACGACACGCGGTTCAAGACAAGTCGGATTGGACGAGACGGGCCAAGGGCCCGAAGGCCCTTGCCCTTCCTTGTTGCGGCCAAGAATGGTAGGCAAGGGGGAATTCCCCCTTGTTTTCTCACTTTTGCAACCCTAATCACATTCTCCTTGAAACCCTAGCCACTACAACCAATTCTCCTTGTTCTTCACCTAAATCCATCAAGAATCATCATCCATATTCAACAAACCATCAATTTTGGTGTATTGCTTCATTCAAGAACAAGTCTTGATCCGAATCGTTCATCCATTCATTCCCCGGTAAGAAATAAATCGATATTATCTTTATTTTATCATTGTATTTGATGACATTCATCATTTTTTTTACTAAGATTCTTCACTTTTTATTCATTCTTTTCATTGTTGGGATGATAACTCTTGAAAGATCTGGGCGTTCAAGTGTCGGATCTACCAATCGGTAAAACCCTAGTGCCTTTGTTCTTGATTGTTCATTGATCTTTTGAGTTGGGATTGTAACCTCTTGAAATCTGGACTTAATGGACGTTTTTGTATCCTAATTTATTATTAAAAATCAGCAATTTATGGTTATTGGATCGATCTGGTCGATAGAATAATGGATCTAATTGATAAACATATAAAAATTGAAACTGAGAGAGTAAAAGTGGATGAATCTGTATGTGGACAGTAATATAGTGTTAATCCACGATCTAATTCTTTGTTTTGGTCATTGGGGTGTTATATTAAACGTTCTTACAGGGTTCGGGTCAATAGAAGTCGAAAACCAAGTTTTTGAACCCAATAGACAATGCTGAAAATTTGGACAGTTTGCTATCAAAAAATGGGTCATCTTGTGTAGGTCGTAATAAGGTCATAACAACTTCTAATGGGTCTAATTTTTCATCTAAAATAAATTCAATGAATCCTACAACTAACCCAAGTGGTATCGTGTCGTTTCGACATTGTTTGGTCCTCCAAACGCGACACAAAAAACTGAAGGCCAAAACTGACGAATCTGGACAGCAGGTTGGTCGATCAGTGTTCCTCGAGTCATATATTTCTTATATTTTATCCAATTGAGATGATTCTTTTTCTGAAGTTTATTTTAAAGTCATACAATGACTCCTATTACGTAGCTTTTCGTTACCGTTTCGACCTCCAACCAGTTTATTCAAAACTGGTGCGCAATCAAGTCTTCATGTTGAAATATTTTGTTAAACTTAAAAATAAAGATTTGAAACTAAATAATCAAATGAAGGAAAGTTTAATACTTAAAAATTGTGAAAGTGACTTTTAAAAGGATAATATTATAATACCTTTAGTTCATTGTGTATGGATAAATTGACGCGCATCAACGGACATTAATAAAGTAATATAAATCGACAACTAAACACCCTAGACACGACAAAATGTACAGTTAAGGCCGACTTTGGACTTGTCCAACTATTAAAACATGTTTTCATAAAATTAAGGACCGTTATGGACGTTAAGGACTAGACTTAGAGGACTACACCCAACTAAGTCAACTTGACCATTTAGTAATCTGTTTAGTGTTTTGTGTTCTATAGTGATTTGACATTCTTACTGTGGACTTTGGGACTTTGCTATTTCGAGGTGAGTTTCACGGCTCCTTTTTAATATGTTTTAATTTGGGTAAAAGCATGCTAATGGTTTTGGACTATGTCGTGTCTTTTAGACTATTTTGGGACAATGTATGTGGTTTGGGTTATAGGTTGAGTCTAGATGTTCATTCATGAGTGTGTACTTGGACTTGGTCTTGTTATTGTGACTTGTACGTCATGGAGAGGTATTGTTAGTACTAACGGGTTGACACCCCCACCACTGTCGTTAGTATACTAGTCGAGACTAACTTGGACTGGGCTTGCCCTTGGGTGAATATAATCCGGGTAATTAGACTTGGCTTGACTTAGACTTGTGTTGATATTTATGACTGCTATGTACTCTTATCCTCATACAACTTTTGTACATGTTATACACGGCACACTCTTTGTTCTTTAAACTTGTGAACTCACCAACTTTTGTTGACTTTTTAAAGCATGTCTTTTCAAGTAATGAGGCTTAGGTGCTTGGCTTGGGACACTAGACAAGAACGCTCCCTTAGGAGCAATAGACTATTCATGAGACTATTAGACTTGTTTGGATTGTTTGATTGTTGGATTGTATTTGTTGGTTGTATTTGGGATTGTTTTGTATTTGTGTTTGTTTGTTCTTGAATGGAACTTTGGACTATTTATGCATTCATGGTATGATGATTTGGGATTGATTTTACTTGGCACGTGTTCCTATGTGTTGGGCGATGTCATGACCATTTACGGAGAATGCTTTTGGTGATTCTCTTGGACCCCCAAGGTGTTATGACGATCCCGTCCGTCGCATCCTCGTGTTTTGGCTTCTAGCGAGGGTGTGACATAATACTTGTCATTATATAATCGAAAGTTTATAAATTATAGATTTTAGGCCTTGGTTTTTGGGTCATAACAGTCGTGGCTTGGGACTCTAATGCGCTCGAACACAACCCTTAGGTTTGTTTTTTGGTTTAATTTGTTATATTTTGGCTCATTGATGTAATCCAATACTTGACGATTTTAGAACAAGTTTTTAAGGTGTTTTAGGCCTTTATTCGGGTGTGGAAGAAAACCTCGAACAATAGCCTTTTGGGCCTGTTTTTGGTCTACTTTCGGGGCTCTTACTCGATTTTTTTTCTTTAAAGTATCGTAGTAATTCGAATTAATGTAAACCTATGTTTGATAATACAAAACAAGTGCTTCAAATGTTGCATGTGCCTAGTTTTCGGGCTTACATGCCTTGGTTTTGGGCCATTTCAAGGCTTGGGTTGGGTTGCCGGACAACACAACTTAGGCCTGCCAAGAGCATTATCCTTGTCCTAATATCAAGTGTGAGATTCATTGTTAGTTACAGTATTGTGTGTTCGGGTTTAAAAACATTGATTTTTCTTTGATGTAACCAACTTGGGGACTCAAGGGTGTTTGGTATGCTTATAACTAATGAAAATAAGTATAATTTTTGGTAATACCTCAAAGGAAAGTCGCGCATGTGTATGTGAAGCTGTATTCTTCAAACCGGGACCTTTCTTTCTGTCTTTTTTTTTTCTTTGGCCGGGAGCAATAAAGGGCCAAGGTAATTCAATTTTAGGGCGTGAATAAACAAAAATTTTTGTTCTTTATACAGCCAAGAGGGTTGCATATTGCCTACTTGATACACAATGCATAAGGGAACATCTTTTATTGAAAAATGCAATTGTCATAACACCTTAAGAGAACTTGGTTGGGGGTTGACCTTGATGGTCAAGCTGGTGGCCAAGTAGCCGATGTGATGGATGGTGGTGGTGGTTTCAGTCTAGGGATGGGGTCGAGTGAGACATACAATCCTCGAGCCGATGTGGTTACGTGATAGCATTTGGTTGACGTTTGGTTTTTATCGCTTCTAATGTTACGTTTCAAGTATGTCCTTGGGTTATATATATATATATATAGAAGATAGATAGAGAAGAGAGAGAGAGATATGAGAGAGAGAGAGAGCTATAGAGAGAGAGATAGAGAGAGGAGAGAGGGAGAGAGAGAGAGAGGAGAGAGAGGAGAGAGAGAGAGATCAGAGAGAAATAGAGAGAGAGAGAGAGATAGAGATAGAGAGAGAGATAGAGAGAGAGAGAGATAGAGAGAGAGAGAGATAGAGAAAGAGAGAGATGACAGACATAGAGAGAAAGACAGACAGATAGGAGACAGAAAGAGAGATAGACAGACAGAGATAGAGACAGACATAGAGACACAGACAGAGAGAGAGAAAGACAGATAGAAGAGAGGAGACAGAGGAGTAGATAAGAGAGATAGAGAGAGAATATATGATATGAAGAGAGAGATCTATATATATCTATATATCTATCTATATATATATATCTATCTATCTATATCTCTATATATATATATATATATATATAGGGGAGGGTTCAAATGAGAACTCAATTTTTTGTGAGAACTCTAGGAACCAATTTCAACCACTAGTTTTCAATGGCAAAATTGTAATTAACAAACACATAATAAAAAAAATTATAAAATGAAAAATAACATAAAAATAGAAAAACTAAAAACACATAAATGTTCCCCTAGTTTCCCTCTTTCATAAAAAAATTTAAAAAAAATTTATAAAAAAAAAAAAAAATCTCGTTTTTTTTACGAAATTCTATTTACACATGTGTAATACCGGATTTACACATGTGTAAATCTAGTATTACACATGTATTTAACCAGATTTACACATGTGTAAACAACGGATGGACGATTTTTTTAAAATAAGTATATCAATATGGTAAGCGTTGGAAAGATAAAAAAATACTAAATTTTATGGTGAATTTTTTTTTGAAAAATGATGTCGTGAATAAAAGTTTCGAACGTTTTTAAAAAAAGGAGGAAATGACATGTGATTTGCATGTGATAAAAAATGAGTGGCTCATATTGGTTCCTAGAGTTCTCACAAAAAAAATGAGTTCTCATTTGAACCATATATATATATTCGACATATATGTATGCATTTTTTAGTTAGTTGATCAACTTGCATTTAGTTCCTTTCGTTTACGTTTTTAGGTTATTCGACTTGTGCATGATTCTTGATGTGTTAGTTGCACTATGCACTTTTAAGTTTAAGTCACCAATATCTAGTTTAATTTATAGTTTTCTAGTGTAACATTAAATAGTACATCACTCTTGTTAGATTCACAATTTGAAATTGTGAATGTTGAGTATTGATGCAATGATCCTAGTATGTTATTCACTTAGCGGGGGATCTTAGCCTAATTTAGAATCTTAAACTAAGCAGATAATTGCATAATCAAGTAAAACACATTGTATGATATTTAACAGTTACATCAAATTTTCAATAATTTTACATTCTCCCCCGAGGAAACTTCATCCTGAAATTTAACTGGCGGATGTTGCAAGTTCGTTCGTGAATAGTTGAGGATACCTTTGGTTACATGTGATCCTCACGCTCCCAAATGAATTCTAGGCTACGTCGTGAGTCCCAACAAATCTCAATGCCTACACTTTAGTTTCTTGACCTCGTGGTTCAAGATTTTGACATATTCCTCAATGAAATGAAGTTTATCAAGTTAAGCGAATGTAACAACACAAATAACTATTTTTACTAAAAGTGTTCACATATATTAAAGGAATTGGTAAAGCCTGAAATTTCATGTCCATGTTTACATCAATTTACACAAAAATCTTTAATTCGTTTTAAACTGAAACAATTGTTCTTCAAATCTACATAAATTTGAGATTACACTGTGATAATAAGCCTATAGGCCTAATAGCTGGTCAACCAAACCAATATTAAACCAGCAATTAACCAGAAAACCATAATCAACTGTAATCAAACCAAGCTGTTAAGAGTTAGCAATAGCCGACATTCTCAGTTGTAATTTGTTTGAAGAAAAACCAAACCGATCCATGCAGATGATTATATTTAGGGATTGTTATGATCGCTTTCTACTTTATAGCCATAGCCCATAAGATTCCTTCTGTGACAAACGCCTTTCTTACACACTCTATTTATAACCATTTTTTTCGTATGCCTTATTTATATATTTAAACTTTTTACATACATCCAATTAAAAATTTGATAAAAAAGTTTAGATAATTTACTAGTAATCTTATACCAAAAAACTCCCGAATCCGGCTTTGCAAAAGAGTTGATACTTGACTTCTAATCTTGCTTTTCATCTTTTATCAAGGTTTATGACCTGAATTCTAGCCTAGCACAGCTTGGCTTGCGCTAGAAACTCTGCTCGGCTCAAAAGCACTAAACCAAGCTGAAAATTGAGCTTGAACTCAGCTCGATACAACCCGAGCCAGCTTGGTTTTTATTATAAATAAAAAATGAAAATAAAAAATAAAAAACTAATATGAATTCAACAAAGGAGGAGCTCGACGCTCCTTTGAACCAACTCGGGGAATCCAAAGCCTTTGATCCGCTAGGCTAAAAGGAGCCCTAGAAGAGGCGTCTAGTTCTGATCTAAGATCACCTGATTGTTTATGTGGCTTCATTATACATGCTGAACAAACCACGTCTCATAATTTATATGAGCGAGTTCAGATTAAAAATTATACAACATTCAGATGGGTTTCCAACATTTATAATCATCACCAAATGAATTTAACCATTTTATGGAATATCCAAAACCATTACCAAATGAATAATTCAAAGGGCTCTCAAAATCACTTGATCTCTAAAAAATTGCCACATACATCCCCACCTCAAACTAGATTAGATCATTTTTAAGACTCCAGGTACTTCACTATATTAAAATTTATAAACTATTACGACCTTCAAATTCTCACGAATCTGAAGTTTTATGGAACAAAAATGGATTGACCTTATTTGTCTGGCTGTTCTTCCTTGTCGGGATCTTCTTCTTCCTCTTCTTTATTCTCTTCATCCTCCTCCTCATCTTCTGCTGGCGGGTCATAAGGCAGTGGTGGCGGTAATGGTGTTTTCATCGGACTGAACTGTGGAAATATATCAGGCCTTCTTCCTGGTTTCGGCCTCTCCCATTCCTGTCACCATTCACCACATCAGCTTTCATTTGCAGTTGTTAATAACTCGTTTTAGATAACAGAACCAAATTATCCAAACAGACTGATAGGAATCATTCTGCTCATTTTTGTCCTACTTTGATATCAACATGGAACCTATATTTTTTGGGTACACCTGACCTGAAGGTCGATAACAAACCACTGGTTACATACAAGTGTAACAAATGCCCCGTTTTCACCCAAAACCTACTTTGGCATTTTTTGTCTTGACACCGTGCATCTTGCCACTTCTATGCAACCTACACATCAATTTCCTTACAATCACAAGCTTAAGGGATCGCACGATTCGTATTATGGTGATAGCCTATCGTTGCAAAATTGACCAAGAACTCGGTGGGTGTTTGGGAATGCTTATTTTTAACCTATTTTTGACTTGTTAACTTTGACTCTTTGAGAAGTTAATAAGTCAAAAAAAAACGTTTGGCAATCCCAAAACTTTCAAATTGACTTTTCATATAAGATAAAAATCAGTTTTTGAAAAGCAAGAAGGGGTGACTTATTAACTTTTGAAAATTTCTTTAAGTACGATTCGTATTATGTCTTTTTTTTTATTTTACAAGTTTTAAATTTATAAGCTGATTCTTTTAAAATTCCTTTTAAAAAGTCATAAGTTAATAAAAATTCTTCTTGTAAGAAGTCTTTTTCAACTAAAATAAGCAAATCCCAAACATGGCCTCAGTACAGCTTAATGTGAAATTGAACAAACCTCATAGCATTCATACTAACTAAAAAGCTTCATTAACTCAATCAAATTGAAATATGTAGATAAATCATCTAACTTTCAGATAACATTACATGTATTGTAAATCTAACATCTAACTGAACTTAGAATGAACCCTAAATTCACGATTACTCCTGAGGTCTTGAGCTAATTACGCTTAGAAATGAGAAATTCAACTTCAATCATCATAACAAATTTCAATTGTTTATCTAATACTTCTTGAATTGCTGTAGTTAAGCAATCAAGATTACAATTACAAATCTCATGAACTAACTATATACAAAAAACACGAAACCACACAATTAGAACCCTAATCAATCAATTAACATCCATAATAAAACACAGCAGAAAAAGAAGAACAGAACTTACAACAGGAAAGTCCAGAGGATTCCGGCGAGTCAATTTCTCTTCGTCGGGAGCCATACAAACAATCATCGCCGCCGACGACGTCCGACGGACACTAGCACATCGGCGAAACCTCGAAACCGATGAAGGAGCTACGTATGACGATGATGAGAGTTTCGAAGTACCTGCAAGTAGCGATGAAGAAGGCGGTGATACCGAAGTTAACGACGGTGTGAATGAACGCACGGAGGTGCTGCAAATCGGCGCCATATCTTCAAGGATTGTTCCGAATTGATGTGAAGATGAAAGTTCAGAGGTCTTCTTCTGAATTGGTGTAAGGGATGGACGGAGGTGCTGCAACTACCGCCGCCGTGAACCACCGTTGTACGGAGGTGTTGGAGAGATGATTGATGAACCTTCTCGATAACTTATCCACGATGCGTCAATAAGTGGAATGGGTGGAGATAATGCCGGGGTGTTAGAGGTAATTAGTAGAAACTAAAGGGGTAGATTTTGAATATTTACAGATAGAGACAAAAGTGAATTACTCTTGTACTCCTGAACTATGATCTTATTAGTATTTTTAGTCCCTTAATGAAAGTTTCACTTTGTAAGAAGTTCATGCACCATTTGTATTCTACAACAGGGATGTGAATTTATGACTCATTAAAAATACGAATTTAACAAGAAATTTATGGGTTTTGGGTTAGTTTAAATGTGCTCGCTCGGGTGAAGCCACACACACGTTTAGCTAATGACCCAATGGGGTTGTATTCCTGTTGTTTAACTCATTTGACTTGCATGGTTTTATAAAATGTATTTTATAAAAATAAAGTACACTATTTGTGCAGAAATTTAATTGTTCGAATACACATTTAAATTTGTAAATTTAAACTATTAATATTTAAAATTTGCATAGTTGAAACCTGATACTTTAAAAATATAAAAAGTACACATTTAAATTCGTAATTTTAAAGTATTAATATGTAAATATTGCATTCTATTTGTTTAAGTTAAATGGATCATGTTTGTGTTTACCTATAAATACATGTATTGTGTTGGGGTTTATTATAGTTTTCAGGTTCAAATCAAGTTTCGGATATTCAACATTTGTGGTTCTTCAATCTTGAAACACAAAACGTGATCAAATAAGCTCCAAGATAAATGAAAAAGAAGCAGGGTATTTCATCGTCACATTACCCTTTTAAGTTTCGACCACAAGCAAAAATTGCCAAAACTCAAAACAAAATTTGGTTTTGTTGATAATATTTGTGGATGAGATTTTCCCAAGATGTCACTAAACAACAATTGCTTACATGCAAATAGAGAAATTCATCTCTCAACATGCATCCCCACTCCACTCCTTGCATCCTGCTTCAATCAAACAAGTATTCTCTTTCATCCAAGTTATTTAATGATCAAAGCTTTACTCTTTTGTGGAGTATTATTGAATACCAATGAGTTTTTTTTGTTTGATTTCATGTTTAAGAAGGATATCTTGAATGGGGTGTGATTAGTATACTTCCATTTCCAAGATTCTTGGAATCAAGAACAAGGTACCCTGGAATTAACATGCAATGAAATTAGGGTTCTTGATCTAATTGGGTCAAGCTATCTGATCATAGTGTTCTTCAATTCTGAGAATCTTGTTCAACATATTAAACTTAATTTATGTTCTATTTTGCTAATTTTATTCATGATCACTTTTAGGATGTCTAAGACCAATACAATCATGTATCCTGTGAAGATCATGATATTAAAGTCAAAGTAAAATGCAGTACTTCAAACACATCAAATTGCTAGAATAAGTTTTGTCTCAAAAATATTATAACCATTTTGCATGAAAAATTGAAGAATTTGATAGGAAAATATTGCATTCTGTCTTCATCAACACGCATTAAAATAGAACAATCATAAGCAAGTCAAAGGTTCAAGGATCATCCACCATGATAGACCGCAACTTATGAGTGTCGTGATATATTGATGCTTTACATATGTTTCAAGAAATACGTCTTCATGAACAAGTGCATTTCAGTAACGAAATGCAACTAAGACCAAAATTTATTGTAATAATAGTGTGACATATTGTTCAAATTCACCATAATCGTAAAACATATAAAATACAACTCCTCATATCTACTCTTATTTCTTTCATAACTTTTGCATTACAATTTAAATTTTCCAAATTTACCATTATAAGATCCTCATTTATATCTAAGTTTTATGTAATATTTAAACACGAAAATACAACATCTCAAAAGTATTATTATTTTAATATTATTTAAAATTACTTTTATACATGTTTTATTTTTTTCTTGTAACTTGTAATATATAACGTTTAGATAAAATCTAGAACATACCCTTATTACATGCTTGTTTTTATATAGAATTTAACATAAAAAAATTCAAATCTAAATCAAGTCAAATATAAAATATTTTTCTTTTTTTTTAAATATTGTGATGTATAGTAAATAGAAAGATTATGATACAAAGTGTTTATTTCGTGCGAATCGTACAAGTTACCTCGCAAAAAGAAGCATTACGGGTTGAATTATAACGCAATTGTTAGAATTAATCACGCAAGAATGTATTCTTGGGTGATAATTCTATCCATGTGTGATAATATCACGTAAGTGTAATCTTTCTAGCGTAATTATTACTTGTGCTTGCGTGATAATTCGTCCCCCAAACTTCGTACACTTCGCACGAAAAAAAACTTTGTATAAAAACCTTACCCTATATAATACTAATTTGCAATAAAAATATATTTTAACAAAAACAAATTAGACATTATACACCAAGGATGAGATCACTACCGTACCAGTACCAAACCGATATCATACAAAAAAGTACCGACATTGGAAAGAGTGAAAATAGAAATCGAATACCGTACCGATTTTGTCATATGGTATCGTCGTTGACGGTATCAGTACCATTGAAAATACCAAAAAAATTGATCATCTACATGATAAATCCATGGGCTTAAATAATAGTCTTAGGGCCTAATTTCAGAACAAATTGAGAGATAGGTCTAAAAGCTTTAGGCCAGACTCTTTTAGTCTAAATGAAATTACTTTTAATTATAGGGTTTTTAACAAGAAAAAAAATTAAGGTTTGTTCCCCTCCTCCTTTATCTAGGGCTCGCCAAGCTAACTCCGAATTTCAATTGCTTTCGGTTCTAATGTCCGCCAATCCTGAATCTGACTAGGGTAAAGATAATTCATTGAATGATAATAATAATTCTTTAAATGATCCTATTTGTTGTGATTCTCAATTAGTTGACACCTCTTCTTCTGCTCCTTCCTCTGTTGATTTAAGTAAACTATCGGCCATTTCTTTGATTCTTGAGACATGCGATGATAAGGAATGTGGGTATTATTTGGTGACTTCTACGAGGTAAGATATCCTGGTGTTAAATTGAATTCTGAATTCAATCAGAATAATGATGATGATTGTAATGCTTTTATTGATGAATGTAACATGTCTGAATATCGTATGGGGGGCACCAAGTACACATACATGAGTTAGAATAAGATGAAAGCTAGTAAGATCGATAGACTTTTGGTAAATGATGTTTTTCTAACCATTGACCGGATTCAATCCTTACAACATGACCCCAGGAAGAAATATTATAATCTGATTACTCTTACAAGATCGGGCCTGGATTTTGGACCGAAACCTTTTAAAATTTTCTCATCATGGTTGTCTTTTTAGGTATTCGAGATGTATTAACTGCAGTCCTAAAGATGCAGGTTAATTTCCCTCTTTTGGACGCTCGTCTATTAAACTTAAAAATGCTAAAGTGGCTATAAAGGATTGGATCACAAAAAGGAATGCCATCGATAATGAGATAATTGATGGTCTTACAAATAAACTGAATTCTCTAGAAATAATTACTGAACTTATTGGTTTAATTGAGGAAGAAAGTAAAGAAAGTGCAGGACCGTTTAAGGGCTTGAACAAATTACAACACAACAACACAATAAGGAGAACAACTAAACTTTGATCAAACAGTAAACTGGATTAACCAAGTATGATACTAAGAACACAAGTAAAGTAATGAGACAGAACAAGAGAGTTGGGTTTCAAGGAGGCAGTATATTGCTTTCTCAAGTTCTTTTACAAGTGTTACAAAGCATAAAGAAAGATACAAGAACTTGGAATACTTATACTACAACCTACAGCCGGCTATACTTTGAAAGCCAGCTGGATACAATTGACTAGACACTAACAAAATCAATTGTAGGATCAAAAGGCATATCTGCCTTTTGACCTTGTGACTATGACATGCCATAGCTCACATCCTTATCTATTACAAAAAGGATAAAGTACATAAAGTAGAAAGTTACAGACTCAAGACCTCAATGTACAGTTACCAAAAGCATGGACCTTTTCACCAACTCATGTAAGTTGGTGACTTTACAGAGATGCAGCGGAAAAGGTGCTTTATGGAACAGTACATCAGATAAAGCATGTATACTAAAAGTCTTCGGAAGACTTTGTCTCTGAGGCTTCGGAAGACTTCATGTTTGGCTTCGGAAGATATTGGTCTTGGCTTCGGAAGATTTTACACTTAGAGTATTTTCTAGTGTATTGTGTAAAACTTCCAAAGCATTCTTTACTTCAGTACTTAGTGCATGTTGCAGAGACATATTGGATGTTTTGGGTTGCATCAGACTTAAGGAATCCTTACAAACTCCCCCTAGGCTGATGCTACCAAAACACTTAGAAGATCTTTAGATGTTGGTGGTCTTCAGTACAATCATGACCATTCCTTTCTTCATTAGATGGTCAGGGTTATCAAGACCTTCATAGTATCTTCTCATCTCAAAGAGATCATGCAGAGGTAAGTTGATTATGTCTTGCCAGGAGTAGACATTCTCAACACCTTGATCTCTGATTACATGCCATCTTTCTGGATTGGTAGAGTAAGTCCAGGACAAGATGGGAGTCTCAGTTGTTAGAGGAGCCACTTGCATAGGAGTTGATTGGGCTGCCTCATCATGCACTTCCTCAGGTTGATCTGACTCAGCCTGAGGTGTAGAGGTAGATGACTTAGGCTTCTTCTTCTTTGACTTTGGTTTAGAAGCCATTCTCTTCTTCCTCTTTGATGACTTTAACTGAGAAGACTGGTCTGCAGCACCTTGTTGATCATCATTGTCTTTCTCAGTTGGGTGTTCCTCCCTCACAGGTTTAGAAGGAGAGGGAGTTTGACCCTGCCTTGGATCAGAAGATGAAGCTTGCTGAGGCTCAGCTGGAGGTCCGGATTGAGGTGTCTCAGGTTGTTCAAACTTAACCTCCACTTCAGGTGGGACTTGACTTGGAAGAGAGTGTAAGTCAATCAGTTCACCACTCTTAATCTTCTGCTTGATCACCCTTATATGCTCTTCCATTGTGGATAGAGACATAGGGCCAAGTCTCCTTCCGGAGAATCCATATAGCTTCAAGAAGCTCATCATCCTTTGTCTGTCAGCAGACTTCTTTACACTCTTTTGAATGATGGCTCTTGACTTTGCAGCTTCTTCCCTTAGCTTCCTTTTGGTTGTCTTTCTTTCTTTGACTAGCTCAAGTTCAAGTTGCTTTAGATACTCAAACTCAATGAAGTCATAGGACAAGGGAAGAAGTGCATCTGCCTGATAGAAGCCTGTGGCACTCAGGTAGTTGATCATCTTGATCCTATCTTCTTCTTTGTCTACCTGAGGTTCTTGTGGAGCCACATCTTCCTGTGCCGGACTTCTTGAACTGGAGAGAGAGTGGGAGCATGCTTGTAGAGTCTTTTCTGTCTCCTCTCCTCTTTGAATTGGAGAAGTAGCCTTGCATCCTCTTTTTCTTTCATCTCTCTTGACACTTCCAGGTCAGCTAGTTCATTTAACTCTTCTAAGGGGAGGGAGATGATTTCATCAATATCATAGTTCCTGGTCTGTAAATAGGTAATCCTGACTGCCCTCAACTCATCATCTTGAGTATTTGGTCTGGGGGCAGCCCTGATTGCAGCTTGCATAAAGCTAGATGACCCAGAGGAACTTTCTCCCCTTAGCTTCCTTTTCCTCTCTCTCTCTTCCTTCTCAATTTCCTCAGGAGTCATTATCCTTTTCCTTTTGTCACCAACAGACCTTTATGACTCAGGGTGGATAGAGGCTTGGCCTTCATTGCTTGGTGTAGCTTCCATGCTCTGGCCAGAGAGAGGCTGAGAAACACCTTCACCAGCAGGTGTCTCAGAAGGAGTTTGAACCTCTGCAGCAGTTGTTGATGATGAGACAGGGTTCTCAGGTTCTGCCACTGGGCCTTCAGTAAAGGTTTCCCCTATGAAACTAATCTTAGGATCCACCTCAACATCCAGTTGACCGATGACATTGCCTGATTGCCTAAGTCTCCTTCTTAGAGTGAACTCTGCAAGGATCCTATCTTGGATTCTTTGAGCCAATCTGTCAGCTTGTCTTGAGTTGCTTGGGTTGACAAGTGGCATGTTGACTAGATCCAATCTTTCATAGAAGTTCAGGCTTTGAAAATCAAAAACTTCTTGTTGCCCTTGAACTCTGTGAAGGATAAGGGCTCTTCTGTCAGCATCATATCTCCACCTTATGATGTAGTTTGAAGTTCCTTGTGGTGGAGATGAAACAGCCCTTGGTATACTTGAGAAAGTTGCTTAGAATGCACAACAGCAAGTGAGGATGGTGAGTCCTCTATGTCCATTCTCTTTGAAGAACTTCCAGGTTCTGTGGTTGCAATAACTTTCTCCCCCTTTTTGGTAGCATCACCCACTTGCATAGGTGAGCTGGAGGATAAGTCAATCACTTCCACAGGTTCTTGTGTTCCTGGTTGAGCTCTCCTTAAAGGTCTCCCAGCTAGTTTTTCCTTTAGATATGAAATCTGAAGTTGCTGATCATTGACCCTGTTTTGTAAGGTAGTCACCTGAGATTCCAGGTGACTAACCTTAGAGACTAAATAGGAGCATGTTTTTGACAATTTCTGCACCTTTAGTCTCAAATTCCCCTCTTCTTCATCAGAAGAATCATTGAGGGATGAGATGATTGGACCAAAGTCCTCTCTCTCACCACCAGCTTGAGGTTCTTGGCTGCTGGTTTTCCTCTGCTCACTAGCAATCTCAGTTGAGATGCCAGTGGGCTGAGTTGCCATGGTTGAGGTCTTAATGATGTAATCACTTTCAAAAGTGAGAGCCTCTTCCATATGGACATCCTGAACATGTTCAGAAGTGTCCACCTCAGTAACAGGTGACTGATGTGGGATAGACTGAGGAGAGTCAGAGGTACTCATCTCTCTTTGAGTAGGGGAGGAGAAGAGAGACTCATGGTACTCACTGAATCCTAAGTCTTCATCAGTATAGAAGGATAGGTTGGGAATTGGTTGGTTGAGATCTAAAGGCTGGGGATGGTAACTGTCCCCTGAAGGTTGTTCACTTGAGTGTTGAGACTCAGAGTGAAGGCTTAAGGCTGTTGGGCTTGTGAGCTCATCAGGGTGAGCATGAGGAACCTCAGCCCTGATAGGTGAAGAAATGGGAGTGGTTTGCTCCTCAGGGGAAGTGGGAGCTCTAGTGTCCACTTCCTCCTGTAAGGTTGAGTATATGGGGACCTGCACAGACTCAATAGCCTGAGCAGGGGTTCGTTTGGATTTTCTTTGGTAGGTGAGGGTGATTTGTGGTCTTTTTAGAGGTAAGGATAAAAGAGGTGTGGGTTCAACACTAGCTTGTGTTGCTAGGTTGTCACCTTGAGCAATGAGCTCTAACATTTTGGGGACTAGGGCTGTTTCTACCCCTGAGAAGCCTACAGTTGGCTTCTTATTATTTTAAAGATGTCGGGCTTCATCTGTCCCAATTTAAGAATATTACTTGTTTCCCTCAACTGTGAGCCCAGTTCACAGTTGAGAATGTGTTGAACATATCTAGGAAACATGTAATACTCTAAGGAGTCCAAGTTTGCAAGTAAATTAGTATAAACAAATTGAGAATACCTGAACTTGACCCCCTGAACCATTCCATGAACTATAAAGGAGAGATCCTCAGGAATCTGGTCCCACCCACCATGCTTGTTTGATAAGCTGTGGATAACCACATGGAGCAGGTATTTCCACTGGGATGAGACCTTCCCTTTCCTGAAGGTCTTTACAGAGAAATCTCCCTCATAGCCCATCTGCTCAAAGGAATGATTAACAGCTTCCTTTGGGAAGGACAACTCACCTTCTTCATCATCCAGCTGCAAATGATGGTTAATGATGGCCGGAGTGATGAAGATTGTCCTCCCTTGCACTGTGGCAGACAGTGCCTTCTCCCCATCCATAATGACCTCTTGGCAGGTCTTCCAGAATTCAAGCAAGTGATCCTCATACAGAGTAGGATCAATGGTCAGGGAGGTGAAATAGTTGGATAGAGTTAAGAATTGGCAAATCTCTGAGAAACTTGCATCTTTCTCAGAGCTTAACAGAGCAACTTGATTATGTTGCCTGTGAAGTTGCATGGAGAAATCTGGGTTGTTTCTGCGGTTAAGGTTGGCCATTTCAGAAGCTTAAGGGTGAAGAAAGGTAGAAAGCAAAGGCGGTTTAGAGAATTAGGTTTGAGGAATAGTGGAATTGAGGAAGATAGTGAGAAAGAGGGGGAACCGTTGGGTATTTATGTGAAAAGGGATTTGAACCAAAGTTAATGAAAGAGGATAAACTTTGAAATCCGGAAGTCGGTCCCACCTCTGAAAAGGTAGTTTACTTTTGCTCAAAAAGTAGTTTTCTTGGAATTCGAAAAGCTTCCGAAGGTAAATTGTCTTCGGAAGTTTTAATGAAAAAGCTTCCGAAGCTAAAATGGCTTCGGAAGATTTTCCTGAGAGTCTTGAAAATTTATGCTTCGGAAGAGAAATAAACACTTGGATGCTTTGTATAAGAAACAACAAAGCTTCCGAGAGTTAATTTTGCTTCGGAAGGAAAAAGTCCTTAAAAACAAATAAGTGTCTGAGATAAGAATTTAAGCTTCGGAAGATAGATTTAGACTTCTTCCGAAGGTAAAATTTCTTAGACAGTTATTTATTTTGAAGACATGATTTTCTTCCGAAGATAAAATTTTATCTTCCGAAGTATCAGAAAATTTTCAAGAATCTAAGGAAAGTCTTCAAAAAGAATTTTACATCCAAAGAAAACATGAGCTTATGAAAGTGATGAACTAGACAACTTAGGACACACATATTTTAAGAAGAAATAATTAGAATTAGTTTTAAGAAAAGTCTACTCAAAGTTAATCATCCCAATAGCTGATATCAGATATTTAAATCTTTGTTCATCAAAAGCTTTTGTGAACAGATCAGCATATTGTTCATCTGTATGAACTTTGATTAGTTTAATTAATCCCTTTTCATAGTTATCTCTTATTAAATGATACCTGATGTTGATGTGTTTGGTCCTTGAGTGCTGGATAGGGTTCTCAGTGATAGAGATAGCACTATTGTTGTCTATGTGGATAGGAGTCTCTTTGAAGTTAAATCCATAGTCCAGCATCTGATTTTGAATCCAAAGCACTTGAGCACAGCAGCTTGCAGCAGCAATGTATTCAGCCTCAGCAGTTGATGCAGACACACAGGATTGTTTCTTGCATTGCCATGAGACAACCCTTCCACCAAGGAATTGACATCCCCCAGATGTAGACTTTGCAGTCATGTTGCAACCACCATAATCACTATCTGTATAAGCATACAGATTGAAGTTAGGATTCTTTGGATACCATAAGTGTTGAATCACCTTTGAGGTATCTTAAAATCCTTTTGACAGTGATTAAGTGAGACATCTTAGGGTTGGCTTGATATCTTGCACAAATACATGTAGCAAACATGATCAGGCCTGCTAGCTGTAAGATACATAAGAGACCCAATCATAGCCCTGTATAAATGTTCATCTACACACTCCCCCTCAAGATCAGGTCCAAGGGAGTGGTTTCTGGCTATGGGTGTCTTAGCAATCTTACAATCAGTCATGTTGAACCTCTTGAGTATGTCCTGAACATACTTTGACTGACTTATGAAGATGCCATCTTCAACTTGCTTCACTTGAATTCCCAGAAAGAAATTGAGTTCTCCCATTGCACTCATTTCAAATCTGTCTTTCATCAGCTTCTCAAAGTCTTTGCAGAGCTTTGGATTAGTTGAACCAAAGATGATGTCATCTACATATACTTGAACCAGCAATAAGTCATTTCCCTGTCCTTTGATGAAGAGAGTTCCATCTATAGTACCTCTCCTGTATCCATGTTTACAAAGATACTCAGATAGTGTCTCATACCACTTCCTGGGTGCCTGATGCAGCCCATAAAGAGCTTTGTCAAGCTTGCAGACATAATCAGGATGATCAGGGTCTACAAAACCAGGTGGCTGTTTGACATAAACCTCTTCATCAATCACTCCATATAAGAAAGCACACTTTACATCAAGTTGAAAGACCTTGAAGTTCTTGGATGCAGCAAATGCCAGGAATATCCTAACAGCTTCTAGTCTTGCTACAGGAGCAAAGACATCAGTGTAGTCAATCCCTTCTTCTTGTGTGTATCCTTGAACAACTAGTCTTGCCTTGTTCTTGATGATAATTCCTCTATCATCCTTCTTATTCCTAAAAACCCATTTGGTTCCAATGGTAGTCTTCCCATGAGGAAGAGGACAAAGGTTCCAAACTTTCTGCCTTTTGAATTGAAGCAGCTCTTGTTGCATAGCTTCAACCCAACTTCCATCCTTTAGAGCTTCATCAACTTTCTTTGGCTCTATCTGAGATAAGAAACAAGAGTGAAGACAAACATTTGCTTCATGGGTTTGTCCTCTTGTTCTTACCCCTGTGACAACATCTCCAATGATGTTTGTGGTGGGGTGAGACTTGTGGATCCTTAGCTGAGGGATCACAGCAAGTTGCTGAGAAAGATCCAAATTTGAGAAATTTAGATCTGGCATAGATGATTCACCCTCCACATTACACTTATCAAGATTAACTTGATCCAATGAGTGTGTGACATCATTGATGTTGTCATCTATGGTGTGGTTATTAGCATCAAGGAATTCCTGATCACTATCACCATCACCATTGTTGTCTTCTACAATTGAGGTATCTTTATCTGGTTGAGAGCCTCTGAGCTGGAATTTGAAGGCATACCAGATGTATCAGCTGAATTTGTCATTGTAGTGCTGATAGAGACCTCATTTGCTGAAGTAGTTCCAACTGGAGCTGAAGATGTATGAGTTGAGGGTCTTCCTAGCTCAAATCTTGGATCAGGATCACCTGTATTTAAATTTTCTGCAGATCCTGAAACATTCTCACAAGATTTGTTAAAACAGTTGGTAACTAAATCAAGATCAAATAGCCAATCAGGACCAGAACCAGCCACACAGGGTGTGTGTTCATTGAAAGTCACATTGGCTGACTCCTCAACAATTCTAGTTCTGAGATTGTATACTCTATAAGCCTTAGCTTGGGAAGAGTATCCAATGAAGTGTCCATCATCTGATTTCTCAGCAAACTTGGCAATTTGATCCTTGGTATTCAAGATGGTGCAGGGACATCCAAATGACCTGAGAAAACCAATGAAAGGTTTCCTCTTGTGCCAAAGTTCATAAGGAGTCTTACCATGTGTCTTAACTACTAAAACTCTGTTTTGCACATAGCAAGCAGTATTTACTGCCTCTGCCCAGAAGGTGATGGGCAGTTTAGAGTCAGACAACATAGTTCTTGCAGCTTCAATTAGTGTCCTGTTTCTCCTCTCAGCAACTCCGTTTTGCTGAGGAGTCCTGGGAGCACTATATTGTCTTGTAATACCTTTTTCATCACAAAATGTATCAAGGATTTGGTTCTTGAATTCAGTTCCTTGATCACATCTTATGGTTTTGACCTTGTGATCACTTTGATTCTCAACTTTTAAGATGAAATTCTTCAGAATCTCAGGGGTTTCATCCTTAGTTCTAAGAAAGAAAACCCAAGTGAATCTTGTAAAATCATCTGTGATCACTAAACAGTAAGAGGTCCTTCCTAGACTCATTACACTGGTGGGGCCAAAGAGATCCATATGTAACAAGTGTAGGGGAGTAGTGATGGAGTTCCTTTCCTTAGGCTTGTGAGATACCTTATGTTGCTTCCCTTTCAGGCATGCAACACAATGATCATCACTTGTAAACTCTTTCTTTGGCATTCCAGTTACCAGATCATGTTTAATTAATTTATTCATGTTCTTAAAGTTTACATGGCACATTCTTTTATGCCATAGGAAAGACTCATCACTATTTGCTTTAGATAGAAAGCATGAAACTTCTCCAGAGGGAGATGTTTTTGCAAATCCATCTTGTACATGTTCCCTTTCCTGGGGGCTCTGAGCAGGATATGCTCATGAGGAATGACCACTCCAGGCTTGAGAACAATGCACTCATGCTCAGTAAAGAGCATGTTATGACTCTGATCACAAAATTGGGATACACTCAGAAGATTGTACCCAAGCTCCTTAACAAAGTTTACCTTCTCAATGCTGAGCTTACCATTTGTGACCTTGCCCCTTCCTGAAATGTAACCACCTTCATCTCCTCCAAAAGCAACTGGTCCTCCATCAATTCTCTCAAAATTATGGAGTAGAGACCTATTGCCTGTCATGTGCCTGGAACAGCCACTGTCAATTATCCAGACATTCCTGCTTGTCTTGAGCTGTTCCTGCACAAAGAAAATGATTAGTTACATTTGGAAACCCAAGCCTTACTTGTCTTGGGCTCACTAAGAGTAATAGAAGGTAATGCAACAGTAATAGATCCTATGGTTGTACTATGGGGATCTTCAGCTGTTGTTGATGGAGAAACTTCAGTCATTTGGTCTTTCTTAGACTTCCACACCACCTTTGGAGTCTTGGACTTGACCTTCAAAACCTTAGAAGCTTTTGGGACTTCACAAGTTTTGATGACTGAACCTTCGGAAGATTCTACAGTCACTGCAGCAGACTTCAGTGCTTCGGAAGAACTCCTTTCTTCCGAGACCAATTTTACTTCCGAAGGTAATTTTCCATTTACCTTCTTCTTTGATTTGGAGCTTCCGAAGGAAACAGACTTTCCTTCCGAAGCTTGAATCTTCTTGAGACTTTTGAAGTCTTTGTATTGGTCATGTGGATAGTACTTTTAGGATTGTATGGGCAATCCTTAGCAATGTGAGAGGTACTTTCACACATGACACATAACATTTTCTTCTTCAAAGGAGTCTCCTTATGAGAGCAAGACTGGCTTTGGTCACATCCCTTCTCCACCTTCATCTTGGTAGATGCTGAGACAGTTTTTGGGCTGTGAACTGTTCTTGGAGTTTGATGGTCCAGGCTGTACAGCAGTGGTACACAACAGCTCAGTCTTCTTCCTTGTACTGAGATGATTTGAACAAGAACCAGGACTCTTAGCTGAGGAGTCTTGGTTGAAGTCTTCAGTCCTAACTACTTTGCAACCTGCAGAGATAAAAACTTGTTTCTGCTTAGCATCAAAAGTAGCCTTGATCTCTTGAGCTTTCTTTGCTTTCCTCTTGCTCTTCCTGATCAAGTTCTTTCTCTTGGACTTGGTCATCACAGTAGATTTCTTCTCCTCAGAAGGATAGTGGCCCTTGGAAGAATCCTCTTCTTCACTCTTCCAGAGGAATTCTTCACTATCACTTCTTCATCATCCTCACTTATAGGATCTATGAGAGGAAGCTCATCTTCACAAGTTTCACACCTAGGAGATCTTACAGACAAGATTGTGTGTGGAGGAGCTATCTCATTTGATCCCAGTCCCTGTCTATTTTGATAGCACACTTTGTTGTGCAAGGATGAGGATATCATGTTCTTGAAGGTCTCTTCTTCAAGAAAACTATTCTCTGCCTTGGCTTTGCTGATCACAAGCTCAGCCTGGCACTCAGTCAACTTAGTTATGAGATCTTGGATCTGAGTTCTAAAATCTGTATGCTCATGTTTTAGTACTGAAATGGTTTTCTCCAAGTCCTCTATCTTTAACTTGTAATCATTTTCAGACTTTCTAAAATCAGATTTTAATATGTTTAATGACTCAAGATCAGATCTCATCTCTAAGTTGTAGGACCTGTATCTATTTACTTTAGCAATGCATTCAGGAGTACAGAGATGTTCCAATACCTTGGCTTCATCATGGTCTGCCATCAGTGCTTGGTTTGGAGAAGCATCTTCCACCTGAAAGCTCCAGTCAAAGCCTCCCTCTTCAACAGCAACAGCAGCATGTTGCTTTGGCTTCTCATTCTGAGGGGCTTTGTCAGTGTAGTTTGGTCTGGGTTGTGTTTGGCCCTCATTTGTTTTAGGTGCCTTACACTCCCTAGCAAAGTGGCCCATCAGGTTACAGTTGTAACACTTAACTTTGCTTTTATCCAGCCCAAACTTTCCACTGGTAGCATTGCTTGGAAACCTTCTTCCTGTTCTCTTGTAGAACTTCTTGACTCTGTGAGTGAGGAGAGCCATCTGCTGAACTATCTCCATGTATTCCAGGTCATCTGGATGGATACAGTCCAGGTCTTCAAGAGTGAAGAGAGAGTTCCCACAGCTTTCATCAGTAGACACAAAGGCTTGAGAAGAACTTGTCTCTTGGAATGGGCTTCCTTGAGTAAAGTTCTCCCTTGGTGTCTCTGGAAAGGTGATGAAAGGACCCTTTTATGAGTTGTCAGGGTAGCATATGAGATGATGTTGGGGTTCTATGCTATCCCTTTCAACCATATGAAGGGCTGAACCCATTTGATTGTTGGAGTTGCCAGATGAACCTTGCATGTTAATCTCCATCTGGTATCCACTGAGAATCCCATATAACTCTGTCAGAGTAAGAGTTTGAGGTTCCCAGTCCTCTTGATCACCACATATTAGTGTGTCCATTGCCTAGGAAGTGAGGACATAAACTTCCTTACAATGTCCCTGTTCTCAAGAGGAACTCCTCCATCCACTAGGATATCCACTATCTCAACATACCTGAAGTATTGTTGAGTCATGGTTTCACCTGCTTTGAAGGTGAAGTTTTCAAACTGCTGCTTCAGGAGATCCTTCTTGTTCTCCTTGGCTTCAGAGGAGCCTTCATACATCAGCTTCAGTGCATCCCACAGCTGTTTAGCTATTTTGCACTTCTTAAAGCCTCTGTATACAGAGTTTGGGAGAACAGTCTGAAGAGCAGTCATGGCCTTTCTATCAATCTCTACTCTTTTTCTATCTTCATCAGAGTAGTTGGCCACATCTTTTGGAATCATACCAGCACCAGTAGCAGAAGGAGTGCTGGGTATGAAAGGTCCATTCTCAACAGATTCCCACATTCTTGAATCAAGAGACCTATGAAACCTTCCATTCTCATACACCAGGTGTCAAAATCATCAAGAGTGATCAGTGGGGATTTGTTCGTGGTTCCAGTCTCCATATCAGTCTTTGAGATGGATGCCATTTGGAGAGTTTAGTTTTTTTGTGTGTGTGAGGGATCTTAAGATGGTGAGATCTTATATCAAGAGCCTGGAATGCTCTGATACCAATTGCAGGACCGTTTAAGGGCTTGAACAAATTACAACACAACAACACAATGAAGAGAACAACTAAACTTTGATCAAATAGTAAACTGGATTAACCAAGTATGATACTAAGAACACAAGTAAAGTAATGAGACAGAACAAGAGAGTTGGGTTTCAAGGAGGCAGTATATTGCTTTCTCAAGTTCTTTTACAAGTGTTACAAAGCATAAAGAAAGATACAAGAACTTGGAAACTTATACTACAACCTACAGCCGGCTATACTTTGAAAGCAAGCTGGATACAATTGACTAGACACTAACAAAATCAATTATAGGATCAAAAGGCATATCTGCCTTTTGACCTTGTGACTATGACATGCCATAGCTCACATCCTTATCTATTACAAAAAGGATAAAATACATAAAGTAGAAAGTTACAGACTCAAGACCTCAATGTACAGTTACCAAAAGCATGGACCTTTTCACCAACTCATGTAAGTTGGTGACTTTACAGAGATGCAGCGGAAAAGGTGCTTTATGGAACAGTACATCAAATAAAGCATGTATGCTAAAAGTCTTCGGAAGAAATCTGTCTTCATAGGTTGAAGCTTCGGAAGACTTTGTCTCTGAGGCTTCGGAAGACTTCATGTTTGGCTTCGGAAGATATTGGTCTTGGCTTCGGAAGATTTTACACTTAGAGTATTTTCTAGTGTATTGTGTAAAACTTCCGAAGCATTCTTTACTTCAGTACTTAGTGCATGTTGCAGAGACATATTGGATGTTTTGGGTTGCATCAGACTTAAGGAATCCTTACAGAAAGGTCTAAGATTAAGAAATCCTGGCTGGGAAAAGAAAAACAAAAGTTAAATGACCTGAAACAAAGTCTCGTGTGGAATTATCAGTAGAGGGTGATGAGAACTCCTCATTATTCCATGGTATTCTTAACTCAAGAATATGCTTAAGCAGAATAAATGGTAAATCTATCAATGGTGTCTGGTCATCACAACTTGGGGAAATTAAAATTGAAGCATGTCATTTTTTAAAGATAGATTTCAAGGGAAGTTGGCCTACAAACCGGTTATGAATTGGTTAGATAGTCTAGGCTTATCCCCCTCGCAAGCTGATCACTTATATGTGAGTTCACAATGGATGAAATCAAAGACGTTGTGTGGGATTGTGGTCGAGATAAAGCTCCTAGTCCGGACAATTTCAATTTCACTTTCATTCAACACTTCTTGGGGCTTTTAAAACATGATCTATCATACATTTTTAACTTCTTTTTTATGAGGGGAAGATCAACGGACACTACTCCTCTTCTTTCATTACTTCAATACCAAAATCTCAAGATCCTTCTTTTGACGAATATCGTCCCATTTCCCTGGATTGGCAATTTTATAAACTCATCATAAAAGTCCTTGCCTTTCGACTGAAATAGTTCTAAGCTCGATGATCTCTGATGCTCAAACTGCCTTCTTGCTAACCATAATATATTAGTTGTTAGTGAGATTCTTTGTTGGTTAAAAAAATCAAATATGGCTGGTCTTGTATTCAAGATTGATCTCAACAAAAGCCTTTCATTCCATTTCTCGGGGCTAAATGTGAATTTTCCTAATCCTTGGAGAATGTGGACTACCATCATGGTGTCAATATGACTTTAACTAAAAATTGGCGTCCTGTTATCAAAGCATTTGAAGCTACACTACCATCATGGAAGGCAAAACACCTTTATATTATTGGCGAGGTTGTTGTAATTTAAGCGGTTTGGACAGTCTCCTTATGTATTAGTTTTCTCTATTTAAGGCTACCAACAAAGTCATCAATAAATTAGAATCATCTATACAACATAGATTCTTGTGGGGAGGGGTCGAAGGTAAATCAAAAGTTTCTTGGGTTAATTGGGATTAAGTAAGTGAGAAAAATGAAAATGGTGGGCTGGGTATTGGCTCTTTGAAAGATTTGAACTTAAGTCAAGTGGTGGTGGCGTTTTATACTCACTTCAAAAGGAGATGCGTCCATGCGGTAATTCTCAAGACAATTTGAAGCATTTGGAAAATGAAGAATGGCATGGTCTTCCTAAAACAACCTCCCTCTTTGGATAAATTGCTAGAGGACTTCAAAAGCATCGGGGATAGCAGTAGCTATATTAAATTTAGCTTTAAATTATTACATGTATGTTTTGTTTGAAATGTTTCTTGCCTTCTAGCATCTTGCTTGAATGGCTTATATGTAGTTTTGCCTTTTAAAAATAAAAAAGCTAACCAATAACCAACCTTACTAACATCAGTTTAATCAGATTTCAGTTCTTGTCAGCCTTTATATTAAACAACATTGAGCTTCTATGTTCATTTGATCTTAGTCGAAGTTGCCATGCGCAATCGTGCATTGCTCATTTGATGAATATGAAGCTTGTTTTTACCTTTATATGACATAGATTGTTCATTACATCCATTTTATTAAAAATACAAAAAATTGTTTATCTATGGCATTCAACCCAAATAATGCAAGGGGTTTTTGTTTTTTAATTTTTTTTTCTATAGGCATAACCACCTATAAGAAACAATAAAAAACACTAAAAATGCATATATGCTTAATTTTGGTGTTATCAGGTTTGGTATCCATGTAAATAACTTTATTCTTTATCATCCGTACCAAAAAATACATCTTTCAACAATTACAGAGTTACAGTAAAACAACCAGACCAAATTTTAATAACTAAAAATAGAACAGAAAAGAAACGAGTAATGGGATTCAGTTTATGGGTGGTGATATAACAGAATGGTCGGCAAGGTGATTATTCATCACCATTACGACGAACGAGACCTTATCACATTCACTCGTCATTATCCCATTTCTATAAAGAGTATATATACCATATATCAGATAATAACTGGTTGATATACTTTTGAGAGTTTATCATATAGAAGCGAAAGACTAATAGATTTTCTAATCACAAACAATCATTTGAACTTCTCAATGCAAAAAGGACTAAATTAAAACACAGATGTTTAAAATAAAAATCTACGGCCTCATAGAGAAGATTAGAATTAACAACATGGTGTATTCAGACATATGCTTGTCTTTTATTTAGAATTTAATCATCGGCCGAATTCAAATTAATTTCCAAAATTAAGAACAAATTTAAGGTCTAATGGACTCGGTTTATGGGTGGTGATTTAGCAGTATGGTCGGCAAGGTGATGATGAACCACCGTTACGACGAACGAGACCTTATCACATAAAATCGTCATAGCCCTTTTATCATATACCAAGCCCTAAATAAGATCGATTGAATTGAATAAGATGAAGTCAAAATCGATTCAAAAACTGAAATGACCAAATACGATGAACGATTTGAGACATAAAAAAGAAATTAGATCAATACCAAAACATCAAAAGATCGATCGGTGATTGAACCTTTGATTGAAACTTCAATGATTGGGGGGTTTGCGTTTCATATTATAGAGGTGCCGTAGCCCTAGGGTTTCTACTACTTCTAGTAAGAGCGATTTGGGCCTGCATGAAAGTGATGCAAAGTGGGTTTGGGTCAGAACGAACCGGGCTGCTCTTTCCGGTTCTGTCAAGTCAATGTGATTTGCAGTTTTGAGTTTTGACTTTGAGAAACTTATTTATTAAACAATTACTTTATTTATTAAGAATATTTTTTAACATTTTTTAAATTTAATAAAATTAAGAAAGAAGTCTATTTATTAATGTTATTTTAAAATAAATAATTTTTATAAAATAATAAGTTTTTCTAAAGCATAAAACTTTTTTAAAAATACGAGATATCTTAAAATTAGTATTTTTTATATAGTTAATTTTTTAAAACCAAAAATAATTAAATTTGGGAGTTATAATAAGAAATTTTTAAAAATGACATTTTTATACGGTTTGTTTTAAAACAAAATGTTTATTTTTTGCAAAAAAAAATTAATAAATTTTTAAAAGTTAATATAACTGTTTTATTACTTATAGTTATTTCTTATATATAATTTCAGTCATATCATATCCTAAATATCATTTTATAATTAATAAATTTTATTATATTAATATTTTATTTATTCAACCCATGTAACAAACGAGTTTATTGAAGCTAGTATATTATAGTTTGGTAAGGGTGGGCGGGGCACTCTCATTGTGATCATACTTCAGGGTCATGGCATAGCATGGCAACACCATCGCTTGTCCCTATCCATGCCGCATGGCATGGTTTTCGGCGAGTACTCGTCGTGGCACAACTCAAAAATGTGTGTGGTGTAACATGATATGACAACATTGCTGCCACCAAATTTGATTGTGTGGTGAAATGTGAAATAATAGAATGAGATTAAGGGGTTTATGATGTAATGTGATGGGTTTGGTGAGAGTGTCCCCTCCAACCTAATTTGTTTGCTTCAAATCATTTACAGTTGGATTTGAAAAGGAAACAACTAAAATGTATTATGTAAACTCACGATGGTACAAGTGAGATTATTTTCACGAATATGTGTGATTATATATGGATTTGAAGCATTAACGTTTTTCTCTTGTCAATGTTTAACAAGAATCTTGAACAGGCATTATAAGCCTTGCTAGGTGGTGACTTGGTGCCCTGTGCTTTAATCTAGTTTTGATAACTTCATCTAAGATGATTTCGGCCAAAGTTAATCGTTTTTCACCTTCTTTGGTTACGCTCCACACTTTGATTTAGTAATTCTGTAAGGTTTATCTACAGGAAGGTTAGATGAACCTCCACATGCAAACTTTTCTTTTTAAGTGAGACGATAAGGAAAAGATGATAAAATGCTCATGGTGACTCGCTGAGTTAACCAGGCATGTATATCATGCAATGGGGATCAAAGATGGGTTGAACTTAGAATTGACCGGGGAAGGAAAAGTTGGCCTCAGTTCTTTAAAAATGTCATTGAACAACTGAGATCTATAACCGAAGCTGCGGATGTGTGATATTCGACAATGACATATGATGCTCAAAATAATAATAGCATCCACAATTACAATATCTATTAGGTTTTCAGGTTGCACCAAGGTACCCGAATAACACCTAATTTATTTACAACTAAAAAATATACCAACCTTGCTTTTTTATTTTAATTTATCACAAAAGCACAGCTTTGTTAAACTGTTTGAAGAGTACCTAGTATGTCATTACCATAGTTTCTTACTGCTTTAAAACTTCTAAATTACAGTGAAAATTGAAAACCCATCTAACACGGCCCGAACACCCCTACTGACAACTTCAAAGATGGGTCTAATTGAGCGTCTACTCACTTGCTATCAGGTTTGTGTTAGTTTTTTATGCATTTATGTATTGATGCTTGTATTTAAACAAGGGACCCGTTAAATAGACGCCCCATGATTTTAAATCAACACCTCAAAATTTCTATATGTGTCGTATAGCCCCATACGCATCGTATAAGAGGGGGGGGGGGGGGGGTTCATATAGGGCTATATGTGTCGTATAGTCCTCTGGCAACCCCCTGAATTATTCCTCGTAGTCAGTGTCGAAATTCGCTATACGCGTCGTATAGCCCTATATGTGTCATATAGGGGGGTCGTATAGGGCTATATGAGGCGTATAGCTCTTTGATAGCCCCCTTGAATTTTTCTCGTTTTCAGTGTATTCGACCCTATACGCCGCGTATGAACCCATACGCGGTGTATAGGGGGGTGTCGATTTATCTGGTGGGTGTCTCTATATTAAGACCCTTAAACAAACATACTTACATATTATTAATATATAATAATTTATACAATTTATATCAAATCATGTCCATATTTAGAAAAATAAAATAGAAGTTGTGACAAGTTCTTTTTTTTTTCTACATAAAGGATAAATAGGCAACCACAAGTAAAAATGATCGAATTGAAAATAAAGAATGTATTAATCTGGTGAAAGAATATTTACAGGTAGGCTTGACTGCATTTAATATCTTGAAATTTCTTTAGAGGTTGTAGGTCTCTTTGAATCCAGAGTTGAAAGTATTTGCGGCATTGACATGCCACCAGACACCACAATTTCTGCAACCAAAATAACATAATTCATTATTTGATTAAAATCTCACAACCACCAAATGTTACCATAATCTCACTCTGATTAGAAAAGAACATGTGAATTAATTTAATTCACATTCTTACATTATGGTAATAGTATTAGGCCACGTACCTATTCCTTCACGAACAGATAAATTCGGTCTGATTACGTCTTTTGAGTTCACTAAGAAGATATCGCCAATGTAAAGATGGTTTGTAGGGACATACACTGTATATAGTTCCTCGTCCCCAGAGAAATTCTGTGTTACAAATACTTTCCATCAGAATTCTCAACAATAATCCAACAAAATGGTGTGTATATGTGTGTGTGTATTTGTGTGTGTGTATTTGTGTGTGTGTATTTGTGTATGTGTGTGTATGTGTGTGTACATGTATGCATGTATCATGTATGTAGTTATGCATGCATTATATGCGTCATGTTCAATAAAGATCCAATTTTAAGTAGAGCACCGCATGAGCATTTGCATGTTGTGCTCACCAGATATAGATATAGTAGGAGAGAAAAAGAAAGAGGTTATGCGGTTACTTCTATTTTATGATAAAAATTAAAGCAATAGCTACTTGTATTTATGTGGCTATCATAATTCTATACTTAAAATAGTTTTGTATTGAAGTCCGGGCGCATTCAATACAAAACCAAATTTCATGTAGAGTTTGTAAGTTGTGAATGAAAAATAATCATAGTGTAATGAGAGAGAGAGAGAGGGGAGGAGAGAGAGGCGGTTAAAAAAAAACTATCTTATGTATCACATTTAAGGCGTTATGTACAAATGCCTATGCGGTTCTTTTTTATTTCTCAACTTAAAGGTGGTTATGTATTGAACATTCAATATGTATGTATATGCATATGTACATATGTATGTACGTATATAAGATAAAAGGATGTGCACCTGCAGAGTAACTGATGAAGTAATAAACCCAAATGCGTATTCACCAATACGAGGATGACTAATTATCGCAACTTCCTTGAAGGCTTGTGTGTTTTGATCTGCATTTAGTGAAGGCATAATAATATTCAGATAATTATTTAGTTCAAAATGTAGAGGAAAGTAAGCATGACTTAATTAATTACCAGGATTAATGGCTGCACTGATCTGTTTGGATGCATTGTAGATATGACCCATAAATGGCAGTCTTTTTATGACCCATTCTCCAAGGCTCAGAACGGATGCACCCAACCATGAAGACATGAACACCCCAACCAAAAATATGAAAGTTATTGAGGTGATAAACCCCAGACCTACAAATCAGTCGGGAGTGAAATTATGAGCATTTTCGAATTAGTTATCTCATTACTACAACTTAGAGTGCAATAATCAGCTTTTGATGTTTCGTTAGATAGTTCCTGATTATTACAGGTCAAATACTCTGTTTTGAGTACGTAGTTTCTGATTCTTACGGGTCAAATAATCTACTTTAAGGAAGAACAGAGTATGAGTGTTTACTTACCGAATATATTTATGCCTAGTTGATCATATATTGGAGAGAAAAACCCGTCAACAAAATGTATAAACCACCATGTAATATAGAAAGTAATAGCCATGGGTAACAAGATCACACTGCAAAAAGGGTTGCATAAAAATTAAATATATCAGAAACTTGAATCGAAAAGGAAACTTTAAGAATTAGGAAGGAATTGTTTGCTTACCATCCTGTCATGAACTTTTTAGAAGCCCAGCTCCTGATTACTTTGACAAAAGTCTGCATGCACATAATAGCATTGAGTTTACAAATCCTTCTTAAAACTAATGTTGAATCTCATAACTCATAAGTCATAACTATCCCATTTTTACTCATCTATCTTGTCTTCAACTCTTCATGACTGATAAAACTCTTTTGTCTAAATCTAACAAGTTTGTTTCTAGAATTTTGTGACTTCTTTAGATTCTATAAACAAGTGTAGGTGAGTGATTGATAATTTAAGTGAGCTTTTTTATAAGGTGAGTTTATGATAAGGGCTTAAACAGGTATACCTAATACCCACAAGGAACCTGTGAACCCAACTGGTAACAAGTAACAGGCACCCAACAGGATAGAATAAAAGAGACGGTTCTATAATCGCGTATAAGACTAGGATTACCAAAACCAGTCCCCATACAGGCTCAATATTGCCATTAATGTTTATATGAGCATCTTACATTGGATTTAAGCATTTACCAAGTTATACAGTTTAGACGACAATAAGTAGAAAATCTTTCTTAACTACCAGATTCAGTATGGAAAAACTCAGTTTAGTTCATCAACTAGACAGATCAGAGATCATATCAGTACTTCTATCAAACAAGCATACCAATTCCCCAAATCTAGAACCCTGATCAACACAATTACAATAAATCATCCATCAAAATACAACAAAATGCTAATTCCAATCAAATAAAGAAATGGAATCGATCGAAATACATAATAAGAAACATTAGAATCAGAGTAAAACCTCACGGCCAGCGGGATGAGATGATGGAGATGAAGAACACGAGGGTTTGGAAGAAGCTGTATCACCATTAGCAACTGGTATAAGAAGCTCCCGATCTTTCTCTCTGCTAATCGGAGATTTTTCATCCCCCATTGTGAAGTTTGCTTGAATATGCAAGTTATACAACTGAATAGGGATCAAAGTTGAAGCTGTGAATCCAAGGTTGAGGATTTTGGTGGTTGTGAGGAAGGATCAAGAGATGATTGAAAAGGTTATGGTTATTTAAACCCTAAAATAAAATAATGATAGATGATTCTGTAGTTTAGGCATAATGTTGTGTTGAATGAGTGATGTTATATGAGGAGTGAGGTTGTGAATGAGCTGTGTGTGCGTCTAATCATATGATGACAGCTCTTATGTCCAGCTTTATAAACCTATCCCAATCCTAGTCTAGCTATATGTCAAATTTACTCTCTAAACCACTCAACTTAGAACATGTTTGAACAAAAAGGATGAAATGACTCGGTTAGCAAGAATTAAAGTCCGAACTCGATCGGAAGCAAGGGAAAGGATGGGTCAGAAGCAATGGATCAGTCAAAAGGTGAGAAAGGAAGATCAAACAGCCTAACTATTTATCCGGTCAGCACTCAGCTCTGATTGGATGGGGTAAGCTGATATCAAACAACCCCTTAGTACCACCCAATCATAGTGAATGTCTCACAATGAGAAGTTGGTGAGTTTGAGTCTTGGCAGCAGCAATATGTTATTGTTGGCCGAGTTTTATCGTAGTAGGTATTTCGGCAGCGAGTTTTCCCCTAAATTAGTGTTGGTGGACTTGGGCTACCTAGTGTTAGTGTAGGCGTGTGAGGTCATCTTTTGTCATTGGGTTATCCCAGATAGCCAGACCTTATTATTTGATGGTTTAAAAAACATACTGCAGGACCGGTGAAGGGTGGTCACTAACAACACAACAACACAAAGAGGAGATTAACCAAACTTAATCAAACAGTAAACTGGATTAACCACAGTAATGATACTAAGAACACAAGTAACAAGTAAGAGACAGAACAAGAGATTTGGGTTTCAAGGATGCAGTATATTGTTTTCTCAAGTTCTATTACAAGTGTTACAAAACATAAAGAAAGATACTAGGACATGGAATACTTATACTACAACCTACAGCCCGTTATACTTTGAAAGCCAGCTGGATACAATTGACTAGACACAAACAAAATCAATTGTAGAATCAAAAGGCATATCTGCCTTTTGACCTTGTGACTATGACATGCCATAGCTCACATTCTTATCTATTACAAAAAGGATAAAGTACATAAAGTAGAAAGTTACAGACTCAAGACCTTAATGTACAGTTACCAAAAGCATGGACCTTTTCACCAACTCATATAAGATGGTGACTTTACAGAGATGCAGCGGAAAGGTGTCCAGCTTTATGGAACAATACATCAGATAAAGCATGTTACTAAAAGTCTTCGGAAGAAATCTGTCTTCATAAGATGAAGCTTCGGAAGACTTTGTCTCTAAGGCTTCGAAAGACTTCATATTTGGCTTCGGAAGATATTGGTCTTGGCTTCGGAAGATTTTACACTTAGAATATTTCTAGTGCATGGTGTAAAACTTCCGAAGCAATTCTACTTCAGTTCTTTAGTGCATTGCTTGCAGAGAAACTTTGGATGTTTTGGTTTGCATCAGACTTATAGGAATCCTTACACAAACACTCCACTTAGTGTACCTGGAGCACTAGGAGTTAGGGTTGTAACTAGCTCACAAACACTCACTTCCGGTATAACAAGTTAGCAACGGTCTAATTTTTTATTGTTTGGGATTTTTCAGAAAAAAAATTATACATACAAAAAAAATCACACTTGCTCCTATCATACTATTATTTTCTACACCAAAAATATACATCATGGGAAGAAGAAAGCCTTAAACCAAAAAATAAAAAAAAATAAACTGAATGCCACCCATTCTAGTCGATCCTCCCCATAGTCATAATTTGGTTATCCACAACATTCAATCTCGCCTGGTATGCCCATAGAATACGCCTCGGGCCAATTCGGGTTTGATCCAAACTTTGGCGTGCGTGTATACCGTGAATCTATCCCTCCATACTGAAACGTGTTGGATTCTGTATGCCCAAGACACATAGAACATTGATGCGGTTAGTATGTCATGATCCAAGTCGGGTTATACCCAATAACAAGCTTTGCAAACACCCATTAATATTTAATTGATGATATGATCATGTAATTAAATATTTACACCAATTTAGAAAATAGGTTTTCTAAATAAGTTGCATATGAGAATGAACACCTTATTAGTATATTTTGTTCAATAATATTATTTGAAGTCTTATTCAAATTAGTTGGATAACACCAAATAATAATGAGAGTATACTACTTATACAATTAAATGGTTAATTGCATAAACTAGTTACAAGACTATATAATATATGTGTGTGTTAAATTTAAAAAGAGGGAAACCTCTTTTGAATTCCCCCCCCCCCTTTATTTGATTGGGTCCTTGGCCTTGGAACAAACACACATCAATGCTTGTCTAGTTCACCCTCTTTCTCTCATATCTCAACACATGCAAACTAGAAAAAACTCTCTCAATTCTCTCTCAATATTCAAGGTTCTAGCAGCTGAAATTTGAGGGTTTTTGAAGTTTTTGGTGGTGATTCTTCCTAACAAGAAGGTGCTTTGCAAACAAGCTTGGGGTATACAAGCTTGAGAGGTCCTACCTTGGAGCCTTGGCCGAGTTTGAGCATCCAACATTCCCTTTTTGTGTCGTTTTTTGCTGCTGCTGGAAGGTAGTTTTCACAGCTTAATGTAGCTGTGATTTTATGTACTCTTTCATTATGTTCATAGCTTGTTTATTCACATAAAAGATCCCCTTTGTTCTTGGGTTTGTTTACACTTTAAAACATCAAATAGAACATGATATTTTCAGCTTACAAACAATGTAATAATGTTAAACTTCCGCTGCGTTTTACAAAGTTTAAGTGGTTAAACTATGTCTTGTGTTCTAACAAACCCCTTCAATGGCATCTAGAGCCGGTTATGTGGATAGCATGCTTGTTTGTATCCTTTAAAAATTTGTTTTATGGGATTTAATAACCCTTTTAAGGGCTGAAATGTTCTTGTATGTTGAATCCCCAAGCTTTCAAGGTTATATCACACATGCTTGTGATTAAACCTTGAAAGATATATATGATGATATGTATATTGTTTGGACAATGTTTGAAACCCGAATTTTCAGTTTATGTTGGCTGAAAATCGTGGGTTTTAATGGGGATTCTTAGTTATATTTGGATGATATGATGAATGTTCATATTGGTGCATAACCTAGCTTTTGGCCTTGTGTTGTTTGGATGTTTGGTTTTAGTTTATTCAACAGGGTTGTATTTTATTTCTGCTTTCTTTAAAAATGTAATTTGTCTATTTATTCATTGGGATGTAATAATAGATTAGGAGTATTTTTCTTTTACTAGAAAATATGTATTAGGATATATATTTTGTAAAAGAAGATGCTCGGGAAGGAAGCACAAGAAGAAGACACAAAAGAAGGACTTGAAGCATATGGATGCAAGTTCAAGTGGGAGTCTATGTTGATCTCAATTTTGTGTTGTATTCAACCCTTAGAAAAGACCTAATGACCACACTTGTGATGGCAAACAAGTGTGGTCACAATAGTAGCTATGGTTATGCATATTATGGTTGTTTATATTATGCTTGTTTGATTGTGATTTTATGAATGATTGTATGATATTTGGATGTGATGGACAATCTTAATATAAATGATCTTAACAAGCTAATACAAATGGTTCTTAATCACTAAGTGTTAATAAATGGTTATTAAAAGGATTAATGATTTTATAATAAAATGGGTTTTATTAAAAGAACCATAGGGTATCTTGTATTTGAAAGCATGCAAATACAAGTACATAGAGTTTTCTAACTAGAATTATGAAATCTCTAAACTTTTGACAAACAAGTTTAACACCGTCCTTTTGCACAACACTTGAGTCATTTGGAAACTGTTAATGGGATAAAGGTCACCTAACCATTTAGAGGGAACTTGTGATTTAAGGTGGGGATACCATATTGGTGGGATAAAGGTCACCTAACCACTTATGTGGGTAAACTCACACGTGTGTGCAAGTAGGATAACTTGATTTGCAAACCATGTTAAATGGATCACCTAAATATGGTTTCCAAATGGTGTTGATGGGAATAACATGCCGACTTTACATATGATGTTTAAAGTCAATGCCATGCCTCTAGAAGTTGCAAATGGTTGCAACCGTCAATCGTTGACCACCTTATTAATTTAAATCGTGGAATAAAGGTCACCTAACCACAATTTAAATGTAATGTTGGGTTCTAGATTTTAATATAAAAATGACCTTAAAAGGCATTAATTATTAAAAATAGCAATATCGAAAATACTAAATAGATCTTTGTTAAATTATGTAGATGGCCACCAATAATGACAATCATGATAACTCATCCACGTCCAACCAATCATTACGAGCGATCCTCCAAAAGGAACGTCTAAATCATAATAATTTCATTGATTGGTATCGAAACTTGAGAATCGTTCTCAAGCAAGAGAGACGATCATATGTTTTAGACGACCCTATCCCCGATCAACCTACTGAGGATGATGAGGAGGCCTTCAACGATTGGCTGAAGTACACTGAGGACTCCGTCCAAGTGTCTTGTCTCATGCTAGCGAGCATGACTCCGGATCTCCAAAAGGAGTATGAACATCACGGAGCTTATGACATGATAACCCAGCTGAAGGAAACGTTCCAACAGCAAGCAAGGGTTGAGCGCTTCGAAACGGTTCGAGCACTCCATGCATGTCGTATGGACGACAACCAATCTGTTTCATCTTATGTACTTAAGATGAAAAGTCATATTGACCGCCTCGAGAGGCTTAATTGTCCCGTCTCGAAGGAATTGGCCACGGATTTGATCCTCAATGGCCTTACCAAGAAGTTCGAGACATTCGTGTTGAATTACAACATGAATGCTTGGGACAAAAGCATTGGTGAACTTCACTCAATGCTTAAAACGGCCGAGCGGCCATGGGTAAAAGGGTTTTACCTGTTCTCACCATCAATGAAGGTGGGAACAAGAAAAGGCCTCATCCCACACCCAAGGCAAAGGTTGCCAAGGGCAAGGGACCCGTATGGGGAAAAGGGAAAGGGGTGGTAAGGGTACCACCCAAACCACAGGAGAAGAAGCAAAAGGTTGCTACTAATGACCCATGCTTTAAGTATGGGGAGATTGGACATTGGGCAAGGAATTGTCCTGTCAATCTCCAAGAGTTGAAAGCCAAGAGGGATGCCGGGCAGACCTCAGGTACAATATACATGATTCATATTGATCTTAATGTAACATCTTCTAACACATGGGTATTGGATACCGGATGTGGAACTCATATTTGCAATTTGTTGCAGGGGTTCACAAGAAGTAGGGACTTCAATCAAGGGGATGTTAGTCTCTTCATGGGCAATGGAACCAAAGTCCAAGTTGAAGCTTGTGGGCGCTACATCCTAAAACTTCCAAGTGGCTTGGATGTTATTTTGAAGAATGTTTTGTATGCTCCTAGTCTGACTAGGAACATTATTTCTGTATCCCAATTAAGACATTATGATTATGTATTATCTTTTGTTGAAAATGATATTCATGTTTCTTTAAATGATATGTTCTATTTTAAAGCAATTCCCATTAATGGTATTTATGAATTGGTTCATGAAAATACTTTAAATAGTTCATTGTACCAAACTAGCACCAAGAAACTCAAGTTGGATTTGAGTGATACCTATCTTTGGCATTGTCATCTTGGTCATATAAACAAGAAAAGAATTCAAACACTACAAAAGAATGGTCTTTTAAAAACAAGTGAATGTGATTCATTTGATGTGTGTGAATCTTGTTTACAAGGAAAAATGACTAAGGTACCCTTTAGTGGGACTAACGAAAGGGCAAAAGGTTTATTAGATATCATACATTCGGATGTATGTGGTCCTTTTAAGCCAATGACTAGGAATGGTGAAAGATACTTCATTACCTTTACCGACGATTATAGTCGCTATGGGTATGTGTACTTATTAAGGCACAAAGATGAAGCTTTTGAAATGTTCAAAATCTCAAGAATGAAGTAGAAAATCAACTCAACAAGTCGATTAAAGTTCTCCGTACCGATAGAGGAGGTGAATACCTAAGTGATGCTTTTCAAGATCATCTTAGGAGTTGTGGGATTGTCTCACAACTCACTCCACCTGGTACACCACAACACAATGGTGTGTCTGAGAGGAGGAATCGAACCTTATTGGATATGGTCCGATCTATGATAGCAAGAAGCACATTACCTCTATCATTTTGGGGTTTCGCTTTGCTCTCCTCGGCCCGTATTCTAAATATGGCCCCAACCAAAAAGGTGGAAAGGACACCTTTTGAGATATGGCATGGAAGAGTTCCATCCCTATTATACTTAAGGGTCTGGGGTTGTGAGGCTTATGTTAAGACTCCCACCCCAAACAAATTGGAAGTCTGATCCACCAAGTGTATCTTTATTGGATATCCTAGAGATTCTATGGGATATTATTTCTATGATCCACTGGAACAAAAGGTGTTTGTTGCCAGAAAGGGTGAGTTCTTAGAAGCAAAGTTCCTTATGGAAGGAACTAGCAGTAGAACAGTGGATCTTGAGGAGGATCAAGAACCACAACCCGATACACGTTTGGTTGAAACTAGCACTCAACATGAGGATGTTGAAGATGATCAAATGGTTGATCAATACACACAAAACGTTCGCAGAAGTGGTAGAACTAGTAATCCACCTGAAAGATACGGATTTTTCATGGATGGATGCTATGTGGTAGATTCAGATGAACCAACCACATACCATGATGCAGTGTCCAATTCAGATTATGACAAATGGCTCGAGGCCATGAGCGTTGAGATGCAATCCATGCATGACAATCAAGTATAGGACTTGGTTGTACCACCTCTTAACTCCAAAGTAGTTGAAAGTAAGTGGGTTTTCAAGAAGAAAACCGATATGCATGGAAACTTGGATACTTATAAAGCTAGACTTGTAGCGAAGGGTTTCACTCAAACTCAAGGGGTTGATTATGATGAAACCTTCTCACCTGTTGCGATGCTAAAGTCTATAAGGATATTGTTTGCCATAGCTGCTCATTATGATTATAAGATTTGGCAAATGGATGTCAAAACGGCTTTCCTAAATGGATATCTTGAGGAAGATGTCTATATGGTTCAGCCTGAAGGTTTTGTCGATCCAGAACATCCTAATAAAGTATGCAAGTTAAAGAAATCAATCTATGGATTGAAACAAGCATCTAGAAGCTGGAATCATTGTTTTGATGAGGAGGTAAAGAAATTTGGCTTCATCAAAAACACTGATGAGGCTTGTGTGTATAAGAAGGCTAGTGGGAGCACAATAACTTTCCTAGTATTGTATGTTGATGACATACTACTATTTGGAAATGACATTCCAACCTTGGAAGGTGTAAAAACCTGGCTTAGAAGTTGTTTTTCTATTAAGGATCTTGGAGAAGCCGCCTATATTCTGGGAATAAAGATCTATAGGGATAGATCAAGGCGGTTGATTGGTTTGAATCAAAGTGCATACATTGATAAGATCTTGAAAAGGTTCAAGATGGAGAACTCTAAGAAAGGTACCGTACCTATTCAAAGAGGAACGATATTGAGTACGACTCAATGTCCTAGCTCAAAGAATGAGCAAGATAAAATGAAGGCAGTCCCATACGCACCTCTATCGGATCCATCATGTATGCAATGATATGCACTCGACCAAACGTGTCATGCGCCTTAAGCATGACAAGCCGATACCAGCAAAATCCTGGAAACAGTCATTGGATGGCTGTTAATGTCACACCCCAACCTTGACGGCGGAAACGTCGAGATGTGAGGGTTACAATTGTTCACAGCCACATAACGCTATTTATTAATTCCAAATATATTATTCATAAGTTTCATTAATAACATTACAAGCAAAAGTTTCAACAAAGAATACATCATGTACAAATGCTACAAATAACATGATCATCCATTTTATCTCTAGGTCCAATCCTAGATGTAATAAGCTTCAAAGAGTAGAACACAAACTTGGGGTATACCTGAAACATGTTAAAAATAAAAGGTCAACATAAAAATGTTGGTGAGCATTCCATAGTTTTCAATACATAAGTATATAAAAGATGGCAATTCAAGTCATAAGTTAGTGAATAAAGTGATTAGGGATGTTATGAACAATGCAACAATCAAACCTCGACAAAGTTTTACAAGTCTCAAACGTTTACAAGATTATACGATCAGCTAAGTGTACTTGGATCAACCAAAGCAGGCTTGTCTGGCCCATAGATCTATGACTTTACTGGGCTAGCAATAGTTAATGATTGTACATATAACGCCATAACATGGTAACCACAAAAGTTCAACTAACCACAACTTTGCATGATGAATTGTCATAAAGATTACAAGTCTCAAATAAGTTTACAAGTGCAATGATAATAAGTTAACATGTTTCACCCCAAAGTGTGAAAATAAGCAAAAAGGGGTATGGAAATACTCACATGAAATAGATAAGATGATGATAAGAAAATAAACGAGGCTCCAATTGGAGTTCGATAATAAGATTAATAATGAAACGTGAACTAGGGTTTCAATTGGAGTTTAGGTGTTTAAATAATTAAGAAAAATAATGAATCGTTTATGTTTTGTTTTAGGAAAGATGGTATTAATCAATTAAGCCTAAAAAAATGATGGTGTAAGATTCAATAATTTAGTTTATTGAATTTAATGTAGATTAAGTATAATGTGTGAAAAGAGTTAATTAATTTAATAAATAATTATCTAAAATTTGATAAAGATAATTAATTAAATACTTAACTAAATGACTTTAAACTATTTAAAAATCATTTTATAAAGTTTTGAACTTTTATATGATTTATTGTAAAAGTCTTGTAATATCAAGCCTTTAAAAATAAGGTTTAATAGAACGTTATATTATTTTATAAATTTTCAAGAATCTTAAATGAAAGTTAAAAGAATAATTCTCTTAGCTAATTATGTATATAATATGGCTAGTTGAATAGATGAATAATATTTAAATAATTATTAAATAATCATTTGTGTAGTTTATTATCTAAAGTATTTATAACAAGTAAGTTTAATACGTTTAAAATAAACCAAGTTTAAATTATAATATATTTATAACATATAAAAAGACTTAATATTGTTTTTAATCTTTTTATTCTTTAATTTAAGAATTATAAGTTTTAAAATCTCTTAAAATTAACTTAGTAAATTCTAGAATGTTTTTAGTTAACAAAATAATTTTTATTTAGATTTAACAATATAATACAATTTTTCTGAATTATAAAAATATCAAGAAAACTATTAAAAACAGAATATGGCGGAGGCCCGGTTCGAACCCGGGACCTCTTAGCCATAAACCTTGCCACTTACCAGTTGGGCTACAGCCCGATCTGGTTTAAGGTTCGGCCTAATTGTTTATAAAACAACAATCATCAAAACCCCCCAAATAACCAAGAACCCTAGAAAGATTTGATTCCAATTGAACATCTAGATGATTATGTTAAACCGAGTATATTGATATGGTAAACTTACGTGTTTGAGTTTGGATTCGATGAAGATGGTGATAAGAATAACCGCGACCAAGGTGAAGTTGGTTCGTGATTCAAACGTTGATGATAATCAAATTCGTGTTGTAGAAAGCTTCCATAGGTCTTGGTAAGCAAAAGCCCTCTAATAATTTCGATTATAACTGCCCCGAAGGTTGAATTCGACAGGTTCACGATGAAGGTGACAGTCGTATGTGTTGTGTGTTTTGTTTCAGATGAAATTACGTTGTGTGGGAGATTAGTTACGATTAAGTCATCGTGTATGTGCAGTTAATTTGATTATTATTGAGTATAAATGCTTGAACGGCTAGAAGGTTTAATGGTGATCGGTTACCGAGCGATTTGGGAGCCATAACCGTCGTTTAAACACAATAAACATCCTAATTATGTTAGGAACACGTTCAAAAAGCGATTGGAAACGCTTGTTTGGGTGAGATTCCGGCGGTTTACCCCTCGTCGGAGCCGACCGGAGGGTGGCCGGAGGTAGGCCGCCGGAAATACGGGCAAGAGGGGGGGGGGGGGTTGGTTTGGGTTTTTAAAGTTTACACATTTAGTCCCTGAGGTTTTAAAAGTTTATGCTTGAACCCTTTTGAATTATGTTTTAAAAAAATACAAAATTGGCCCCAAACTTATTAAACCAATTTATAATTAAATTTGTCTTTTAAAACTTTAAAGAGTTTATAAATAAAAAGAAATAATTTAAAATTAAATCCAATTGTCATTACAACTTATAAACTTATATAAATTTATAAGTTTTGAAAAAAAATATTTTGATATATAATTACTCTTCCATGCTAAAATTTATAAATGACAATTATTTGTAAATTTGTAACACTTTACTTTATGAACTATAAAATTATTATAACTTGTTTAAATGGTTTAATAAATGAAAATTATTTTCTTTTATATATTGTTTACATTTATAATCATAAGATACATTAGAATAAATAAGTTTAATAAATAAATAAAAAAATCAAAATAAATTCAGGTTTGGATTTTAACTTGGAAAAATAGCGGATGTTACAGTCTCCCCTACTTTAAGAAATTTCGTCCCGAAATTTGATTACAAGTAGACTAATTTCAAATGTATAGGGAGACTTGGATTTTATGCCACATTTGCAAGTGACACTTGGAACGTTTAAATTTAATGAGTTTAATTATGATGCGATGATATGCTTAAGTTTGTTAAGTTCATTACTTATAATTTCATGTGCTCCTTGACAAAGGTTACAAGATTATTAATCTAAAATGTTTGTATCTTAAATGGTTCAAGACATTCGGGAAGGTTTTGTCACGCGAAGAACACTAAGTATTTATGTGACATGAGACTCGGAGATAAGTTTAGGATGTCTTTGGATGGAATATAAAAGCTTCTCAAGTAATAACTTTAACATAGATCTTAGATGATTGATTCTCGTCTACTTATGCCATTAAAGTTTCAAGCTTAACTAGTGTAACGTTGATATAAGGATTGTGTTCGTTAAGGTTAGAGATTCAATTCAAAATGAGGACATCATTGTAATAAGTTTTCAGGATAAGCGCGGTTTTGAAGGGAAGGCATTCGGAACAGATTATTAAGGGTCGTTAAGAGATTTGGGATAATCAGTTTAATATTTAGGAGGACAAAATCAATAAAGAAACAAGCCAATAGGTCAATAATGCACCAAAGGACATCAAGAAGTACAAGGCAATTTGAACATATACCAAGCTACGTCAACATTTCCTTTATGCCGAACCATGAATACCAATCGCGGAAATTCATGATCCTTTTGTCCACATCGGAATGAATGTAATAGCAAGTCTTGTGAGTCGCAATCAAGATAGAGATTTAGATATTTTCAAGATTAGGAGTTCAAGGTTAACCCAAATAATGGAAATTGCATTTTTAATTATGGGTAAAGAGTTAAACAAAGACGTCGTTCATGATCGGATTGGAATTTAAATAATTCAGAATATCAACGATAAAGGCAATGGCAAATAGTTTTCCAAGTACAGCTTGCACACGCGGTTCATCAAACCCATGAACACAACCGTACATTGCTATAAACAGAAAGGCATGGCATAAATTTTTAATAGCTTTATCTTGTACAAAAGATTGTTTTAGGAGTGTTATCATCGTGCAATCAGTTTTGACGATAACTCAAAATGAAGATTGATAGAAAGGTTCCATAAAACTAGATCAAACGTCAAATTGAAACATAAAAGCGTGAGAGAAGAAATCGATTTAAAAGTTAAATGTTCCAGGCTTGGAACTAGGGTTACCCTTAAGTAACAACGACCCCTTTTGAGTTCAAGATTCATGCTTTAGCTTGACCGGCTAGAACACTATCTTCGATAAATCAGATAGCGGTGTTCACCCTTCAAGTTATTACATGTTTCTTGTCAATTGAAGTCTTAAAACCTTGGTAAGTTTGAGATCAAGGAATGGGAATACTCACCAAGATGCGGTTATCACTCCTAGCTTGATGGTGTATTTCCCAAAGTATGACTCTTAACTACCAAGCGAAAGCTTGATCCTAACTCATTGTTGAGGATCCACAAGAATAAAATAAAGTAACTTACCATTAAGGTAAGGATAATCACTCCTATCTCAACAGTGAAGTTTTATAGAAACAAAATATAGCAGATGAAAAGTTTCATCAAAGAACGGAATTCACTCCTACTTTGATGGATCATTTCATTTGAGGAAAATACCATCCATAAAATTTTAATCAGGTGATATTATCATCAAGGTATGGATTTCACGCCTATCTTGATGATTGAATTACATAATAACAAGAAAACAATAGAGAATTGACCTTTGTCACCAAAGTACGGGGTTCAATCCTATTTTGGTGGGGTCATTTCATTCGTGAAATACGAGTTCCAAAGGAAAATGATTGAAATCTATCCTCAAAACAAGGAAATCACCCCGATTCAGAGGATGAGATTTCATAAAACAACAATACAAAAACCATCATCGAGATACGAAATTTTACTCCTATTTTAAGAAGGTAATTCCATTTGTAAAATACGGATTCATAAAAACAAAAAGGAGGAAATCGTCACCAAGGTATGAGGTTCACTTCTGTCTTGACGATAAGATTTCATAAGGACAATGATAGTGAATGGAAAGTCATCACCAAAGTAAGGGAGTCACCCCTGTTTTGATGAGATAGAATCATTTAGGGGATACGAGTGTCCTTAGTCATAGGTTGACTTGCGACTCTTGCATTGCCTACGATGTAAAACGGTTTGAAGTTTTTATAAAGCTCGACTTAGCAAACGAAGAGAATATCTGTTAGAAATTCAGAAACTTCAAATTTCATCATTATGCCATTAACAGAAAAAGAAAATCATACTTGCCAGGATTAAGGTTAAAGTTCAGAATAACGGAGTTAATTGTGTTAGGTTCTCAAATCTTGAATGGTTTAAGTCAGGAAACAAAATCAATGATGGAAGTGATTCAACACAATAATGAGATGTAAACGTTTAGTTCAAAATAAAAGGGAAATTCATTGACTTCTCAAAGCGTTACGTCAACCACAACTTTACGGTAGACACGCGTAACTATAAGAGAACACTCATCTCATGAGTTCCAGGTCAGATAAACAGATCCAACGGTCGAATCAAATTTAGGTGTATACCTTTCCTAGACAAGGTATCCTGAGATGCAGGTATTCAACCTTTCGGTTATGGGATACACTTTAAGGACATTTGAAAACCCTAAGTAACAAATTTAAGTTTAAAAGAAAACCATTCGGTTTAGACAACCAATATCTTTGGATGTATTAAGATCCATGTACATGTTGGTCAAAGTATGAAGATGGTTACGTAAGGCGCACAACGTATAATGTTGTTTAAACGTAGAAGTTGAAATGTAAGATGGGTTCAATATCAACAGGAACATTCTGTATGATAAGAATGAGAAGATATTAAAGATTTGATGATTAACCAGTTCACGGAATCAAGGATTTTTAAGATACAAGAGGATGGTCCCATTTGGTGACGCATTACCATTTGGAATCGTTGACACGTCAAGGTAAATTGACCCATTTGCCTTAGAGACTTGTGTATATTGACCATAGTTTATCACTCATCCCAGAAATCCCCAGGTAAGCATAACTAGTCTCGCAATGAGATTTATACGATATGCTTGCCTTAGCCCGAAGGCCTTTTGCCAGAAAATCCAGAATACAGGTGTCTATATGTCACACAAATTTCTTTGGTTCATAGAATCAAAACCTTGATGAGATTTTCATATATTAGACATAGAATCTACGGAATTGAACCCACGATGATAAGTGTAGATTCCACATGTCGTTGAGAATAGGTTTAGGAAGTTCATTTGTCGGGGAGAATCAAAGAGTTAAAGTTAAGTTTAGAGAGACAAGTAACCAAGGTAATTAATTATAAGGCACACCTATCTACGGGCATCATATTGCACAAAAGGCATCCCTAAGTAAATAGCATCATGTGACATGCAACAATAAGTAAACACAAGTTGATAAGGTTCTTTCTATGAGGTTCATGCAACTATAGTCTAGGTCACCATTTCTAATAACCTAAATCCCTATAGTTATGGGCTCTGATACCAATCTGTCACACCCCAACCTTGACGGCGGAAACGTCGAGATGTGAGGGTTACAATTGTTCACAGCCACATAACGCTATTTATTAATTCCAAATATATTATTCATAAGTTTCATTAATAACATTACAAGCAAAAGTTTCAACAAAGAATACATCATGTACAAATGCTACAAATAACATGATCATCCATTTTATCTCTAGGTCCAATCCTAGATGTAATAAGCTTCAAAGAGTAGAACACAAACTTGGGGTATACCTGAAACATGTTAAAAATAAAAGGTCAACATGAAAATGTTGGTGAGCATTCCATAGTTTTCAATACATAAGTATATAAAAGATGGCAATTCAAGTCATAAGTTAGTGAATAAAGTGATTAGGGATGTTATGAACAATGCAACAATCAAACCTCGACAAAGTTTTACAAGTATCAAACGTTTACAAGATTATACGATCAGCTAAGTGTACTTGGATCAACCAAAGAAGGCTTGTCTGGCCCATAGATCTATGACTTCGTTGGGCTAACAATAGTTAATGATTGTACATATAACGCCATAACATGGTAACCACAAAAGTTCAACTAACCACAACTTTGCATGATGAATTGTCATAAAGATTACAAGTCTCAAATAAGTTTACAAGTGCAATGATAATAAGTTAACATGTTTCACCCCAAAGTGTGAAAATAAGCAAAAAGGGGTATGGAAATACTCACATGAAATAAATAAGATGATGATAAGAAAATAAACGAGGCTCCAACAATTTCTTTACAAGATACCTAAACGTATAAATTCCAAGATTAAGTTCGATAATAAGATTAATAATGAAACATGAACTAGGGTTTCAATTGGAGTTTAGGTGTTTAAATAATTAAGAAAAATAATGAATCGTTTATGTTTTGATTTAGAAAAGATGGTATTAATCAATTAAGCCTAAAAAAATGATGGTGTAAGATTCAATAATTTAGTTTATTGAATTTAATGTAGATTAAGTATAATGTGTGAAAAGAGTTAATTAATTTAATAAATAATTATCTAAAATTTGATAAAAAGAATTAATTAAATACTTAACTAAATGACTTTAAACTATTTAAAAATCATTTTATAAAGTTTTGAACTTTTATATGATTTATTGTAAAAGTCTTGTAATATCAAGCCTTTAAAAATAAGGTTTAATAGAACGTTATATTATTTTATAAATTTTCAAGAATCTTAAATGAAAGTTAAAAGAATAATTCTATTAGCTAATTATGTATATAATATGGCTAGTTGAATAGATGAATAATATTTAAATAATTATTAAATAATCATTTGTGTAGTTTATTATCTAAAGTATTTATAACATGTAAGTTTAATACGTTTAAAATAAACCAAGTTTAAATTATAATATATTTATAACATATAAAAAGACTTAATATTGTTTTTATAATCTTTTTATTCTTTAATTTAAGAATTATAAGTTTTAAAATCTCTTAAAATTAACTTAGTAAATTCTAGAACGTTTTAGTTAACAAAATAATTTTTATTTAGATTTAACAATATAATACAATTTTTCTGAATTATAAAAATATTAAGAAAACTATTAAAAACAGAATATAGCGGAGGCCCGGTTCGAACCTGGGACCTCTTAGCCATAAACCTTGCCACTTACCAGTTGGGCTACAGCCCGATCTGGTTTAAGGTTCGGCCTAATTGTTTATAAAACAACAATTATCAAAACCCCCAAATAACCAAGAACCCTAGAAAGATTTGATTCCAATTGAACATCCAGATGATTATGTTAAACCGAGTATATTGATATGGTAAACTTACGTGTTTGAGTTTGGATTCGATGAAGATGGTGATAAGAATAACCGCGACCAAGGTGAAGTTGGTTCGTGATTCAAACGTTGATGATAATCAAATTCGTGTTGTAGAAAGCTTCCATAGGTCTTGGTAAGCAAAAGCCCTCTAATAATTTCGATTATAACTGCCCCGAAGGTTGCATTCGACAGGTTCACGATGAAGGTGACAGTCGTATGTGTTGTGTGTTTTGTTTCAGATGAAATTACGTTGTGTGGGAGATTAGTTATGATTAAGTCATCGTGTATGTGCAGTTAATTTGATTATTATTGAGTATAAATGCTTGAACGGCCAGAAGGTTTAATGGTGATCGGTTACCGAGCGATTTGGGAGCCATAACCGTCATTTAAACACAATAAACATCCTAATTATGTTAGGAACACGTTCAAAAAGCGATTGGAAACGCTTGTTTGGGTGGAATCCAAGAGATTCCGGCGGTTTACCCCTCGCCGGAGCCGACCGGAGGGTGGCCGGAGGTAGGCCGCCGGAAATACGGGGAAGTGAGGGAGGGTTGGTTTGGGTTTTTAAAGTTCACACATTTAGTCCCTGAGGTTTTAAAAGTTCATGCTTGAACCCCTTTGAATTATGTTTTAAAAAAATACAAAATTGGCCCCAAACTTATTAAACCAATTTATAATTAAATTTGTCTTTTAAAACTTTAAAGAGTTTATAAATAAAAAGAAATTATTTAAAGTTAAATCCAATTGTCATTACAACTTATAAACTTATATAAATTTATAAGTTTTGAAAAAAAATATTTTGATATATATTTACTCTTCCATGCTAAAATTTATAAATGACAATTATTTGTAAATTTGTAACACTTTACTTTATGAACTATAAAATTATTATAACTTGTTTAAATGGTTTAATAAATAAAAATTATTTTCTTATATATTGTTTACATTTATAATCATAAGATACATTAGAATAAATAAGTTTAATAAATAAAAAAATCAAAATAAATTCAGGTTTGGATTTTAACTTGGAAAAATAGCGGATGTTACAGTTAAGAACATACTTAAGTACCTAAGGAGGACAAGAGATATGTTCCTAATCTATGGATCTGGTGATGAGGAACTCGTTGTAAAAGGTTACACGGATGCGAGTTTCCAAACCGATCGTGATGATTCTCGGTCACAATCGGGATATATTTTCATTCTGAATGGAGGAGCGGTCTCATGGAAGAGCTCCAAACAGAATGTGGTGGCTCTATCAACTACAGAATCAGAATACGTCGCCGCCTCATTGGCAGCTCAAGAAGCTGCATGGTTGAAGAAATTCATTGCCGATCTGGGGGTTGTCCCTTCCATTCAGGACCCCCTGGAGATCTTTTGTGATAACGAGGGTGCGATTGCTCAAATCAAGGAACCTCGTGCTCATCAAAAGACTAGGCACATTGAGCGGAGATTCAACTACATACGAGATGAAGTTGAAAAAGGAAAGATATGTATTCGCAAAGTTCACACGGATCAGAACATTGCGGATCCTCTCACGAAGCTCCTTGAAAAGGCAAAGCATGAAGGTCATACTTGTGCCATGGGACTTCGATATTCTAGTGATTGGATTTGATCTGTAAATTTTGTATTTGGATATGTGGAACTCTTTATTATTTGAATAAAATTATTTGGTTATAATGTTTCAATTAATGTTACAATTTAGCACGTTTAATCCATGAGTAAATTGTTTACTCTAAATGTCTGTAGTCGTTCATACTTGTGGGAACAAGTGTGAGGGTAAGATTATTATGAACTTGGATTGGTTGATATTCATAAGGATGAATATAGAGCAATGGGTTGCTACCAAGGTTCATAGATATTTGTGGGATACAAATATTGGACTAACCCGCATCTCAAATTTTACTACATGAAATCTTATTGATTGATCATAAGTAAATTTGAGTAAAGGCGAATATCATTTGGTATCCTCCGACCTGAGATACATATTGGGTTTTGATATTCACCAAGTATTATACCTTGAGCTTATTCTTCACTGTCCTGAAATAGTAGACAACACATAAGGGTTTGTTTAGGTATGACACGAGGTGTTTGTGAGAAACGTATGTAGTCAAGATGGAATTTGTTCCTCTTATTCGTTGAGAGCAAGATGTCTAAGGCCTGATTAAGTTAAATCAACAAGGAATGATCATTCTGTGTCCTTGGATTTAACATGACATCTGTAACGAAAGGATAGATGATTAATTCACCTAAATCATTTCAAGTAGGATACTTGAATGGATGAGTTATTGAATGGCTATAATTCATGCGTATTAAGGGTAGTAAACCGTTGTTAGGCGGTATTTACTGCTTGCATCAATTTTCTATGAATCTTGTGCAAGTGGGAGATTGTTGGATTCTGTATGCCCAAGACACATAGAACATTGATGCGGTTAGTATGTCATGATCCAAGTCGGATTATACCTAATAACAAGCTTTGCAAACACCAATTAATATTTAATTGATGATATGATCATGCAATTAAATATTTACATCAATTTAGAAAATAGGTTTTCTAAATAAGTTGCATATGAGAATGAATACCTTATTAGTATATTTTGTTCAATAATATTATTTGAAGTCTTATTCAAATTAGTTGGATAACACCAAATAATAATGAGAGTATACTACTTATACAATTAAATGGTTAATTGCATAAACTAGTTACAAGACTAGATAATATATGTGTGTGTTAAATTTTAAAAGAGGGAAACCTCTTTTGAATTTTTCGGCCGCCCCCCCCTTTATTTGATTGGGTCCTTGGCCTTGGAACAAACACACATCAATGCTTGTCTAGTTCACCCTCTTTCTCTCATATCTCAACACATGCAAACTAGAAAAAACTCTCTCAATTCTCTCTCAATATTCACGGTTCTAGCAGCTAAAATTTGAGGGTTTTTGAAGTTTTTGGTGGTGATTCTTCCTAACAAGAAGGTGCTTTGCAAACAAGCTTGGGGTATACAAGCTTGAGAGGTCCTACCTTGGAGCCTTGGCCGAGTTTGAGCATCCAACATTCCCTTTTTGTGTCGTTTTTTGCTGCTGCTGGAACGTAGTTTTCACAGCTTAATGTAGTTGTGATTTTATGTACTCTTTCATTATGTTCATAGCTTGTTTATTCACATAAAAGATCCCCTTTGTTCTTGGGTTTGTTTACACTTTAAAACATCAAATAGAACATGATATTTTCAGCTTACAAACAATGTAATAATGTTAAACTTCCGCTGCGTTTTACAAAGTTTAAGTGGTTAAACTATGTCTTGTGTTCTAACAAACCCCTACAAAACGAACCATAATCTAAGCCTACCATAAACCACATTGCCAGATTGTATAAAGATGAGTCTTCGAATGATATAATGATTTAGAAACGTTCATGGAGCTCCATGAGCTTTTGGATGAACCATTAAAATCAATAATAATATAAATGAAATCTGAAAGGGGTTGACCTTGTGATATTTAGGTTTTTTTATATTTTAATAAGTTAATTACAAATTTTGTAATTGTCTTTGAAATAGTGAAAATGTTCTATGCAAATTTTATTAATTTATGCAAAACATAAACTGATTCAAGCTTTCAAAAGTGGTGTGCCCCCAAGCCGCTTATAAGGGTACCTAAGGATAGTTGAGGGGTAAAATTACATGTCAACGCACTATTGATGAGGTTTAAGGGTTCAAATTTGATTCTTCCCCCAAACGGAGTGAGGATAGCACCACAACTAAGCTGGCATGAACACCACTCACTTCCTTGGTGTTATGATGAAAAATAAAACATACGGTAACCCAACCTGCTTCCCAACCCTCAAAATTGTGTCGCTAAATGCGATGTAACCAACTTCCAACAGTTATTAAACCCAAAAAAATAACTAAAGGATATTAGTTCTTAAGTTATATAAAAACAAATTTATAATATGAGATGTAAGCGAAATTATGTAAAAATGAATATATTAGTTTGGATTAACCATGTTAAAAATAAAATTAAATGGAATATTAGTGTATAACTACAATTTAAAAAAATTATTTAGGGACTAACATGTAGGTCATTTAAAACAAAAGAGATGTGGTTAAAAAAACACATACAACTTCAAAATACAATTTAGATGCTCGTAAGGATAAAGAGGCCATAAAATTAGATGAAAACAACATGCAAACGGGCTAGACAAGGAAACAAACTATCATAGGCGGTTTATTACTTTATTTTACTTTTAGGCCCAATTTCTCTCATCCGAAGCCTTACGTTGTGAAGCTCATTAATTCATGCGTTCATTTCGTCATTTAAATTTAGTTCTTTGTTGTCAATAATTATTTTTTAGTTCAGTTGTCATTTATTCAGTTGTGTTTATCAATAGTTATTTCTTGTTAAAATTATACTCTCTTTACTAAGGCCCTGGTATAGTGAATTTATTAATTTAGATTTATCAATTTTCTCTAAGAAAATGTTCTCAAAAATAGAAACAAACCTGTTATCTCACACTAACTTCCCACAATTTCAACGCTACACAAGCCAACAAAATTAATTTTCTTAATTTAGCCATTATTACACGAAAGTGCATTTCTTCTTCAGTATGGATATACCAATTTTCGATTGTTACATTCCCCACTTCATTCTCAATTTGGAGAACCATATGCGAGTCAATACCGACAACAATAAGATGAATCAGAAGATGACACACAACCTAAGACATAAAACGAGCAAGAAGAATATGATGAAGCGTCAACTTCCCAAATAGGAATAAGCTATGTCCTTGAACACAAGAGTAAGAGATGGTTTAGTAAAGGCGTACATTTACATATCCAAGGAGCAAGTTACGGGAAATCAACAAACCTATAACTCATTTTGAAAAATAAAAATACCGAAATTTGATTCCCACTTAAGCTACCCATTTGGTTGTACCACTCATCAATTGATTTTTAATGGAAGGATTTGAATGCAAAGATTACTAGTTTTGCGGGTATTTATAATTTAAAAAGTTATTCAAGATGAGTAATAGGTAACAAGTGACGATGTATTAAAGGCAACACTAAATTAGTATATAAAGTTACATAAAACAAAGAAAGCTTTTATTATTATCAGCGTGTTGGAAGTTCTTAAAACTCATCCCCAATGAAGCACGGTCCTTTCATGAATGAAGACATAGAAGACTCACGTTTCAAAAGAGCAAAGACTAGCGAGTTGGATGAAAAATCATTTAAAGCTAAGTTTATGTCTTTTGTTTATTTTGTTATAATTTTATAAAGAGTAAATTACCATTTTGGTCCCTTTGGTTTGGTCATTTTAACCATTTGAGTCTAAAACCAAATTTTACAACGAATTAAGCCCCATGGTTTGTATTTGATATGCTTAAAATTATACATATTAATAATGCATATTGTCCCCCGTTTTGAATGCTTTTTGTTTCAAATTCATTTGTAACGACATTTAATCGGGTTTTATATGAATTTTGTAGGTTTGGATGGTGACTTGATGAATTTGATATAAAAAAATAAGAGAAATTTGGCTACAGACATGACCATGTGGCATTCTAATATGGCCATATCAGAATCAATTCAGGTTTTACATGTCTGAAGCCCGACATGGCCATGTCACTTTACGACATGGCCATGTTCGGCGCAAATCTTACTTTTTAAACCTAAATTAAGCCTCATTTCAAACATTTAACTTTGGGGTTTAAAAACCCTAGTTCTCTCCAGCCTCCAAAACTATTTAGAGCATCTATTGAAGGAAAAGAAGTCAAGATTAAAGATCAAGCACTCCAAAGAAGAATCTAACTACATACAACCCATTTACCTTGATTTGGTTTGATAATCTCTTCATCTAACCATGTATCATTTTGATGATTCAAGTTTCTTGGGCGTGTTTGTTGTTAGCATGAGCTAAAACTCTTGATTCTCTTAGATTAGATGAATCCTAAATAAATTTGATGATGTAATGTGATTTTTTATGATGATTAATGTTGATGATTTTAACATGGTCTTGAATCTTCTTCATGTGTTTGTTTGACTTGATTATATGTTAAATCTCATGTGTATATTGACCATATTATGTTTGAAAACCGTATGTGTTAGGGTATTTATTCATGAATATTTATATGTATGTATTGTATTCATGGCATTTGACTAGGAATGGTGGATGGGGATTGGAACATGTATGATTGTTATTCAAATGTGAATCCTTGTGTATATGCTTGGAAAGACCATTACATTTGTTGTGAATTTCTCATATCATTATATATGTGCGATTATGATTTACTAGCATAAATATGTAGTTAATATATTCTTGGTATGATATTCACAAGTTGGAGGACTTCATGATTTTATTTACATTACGTGATTCGAGGTGGTTGCTATGTGTTAATCGTATTAGCTTTCCAAAGAATTATGAGACTAAATAACCTTGACTGGAGTTTAGTCCACACTTATATTCAACATAATTGTATCAGTGGTTCTTCATGGAGTGACTTTAGGTTGTTACTATGTCAATATCATTTTAACTTTCCAAAAAATCATATAATTAGGTATCCTTGACGGTGGTCTAGTCTATTTCCGTGTTAGACGTGTATAAAATGATCTCATCATCAATTTATGTATGTTATCATTGTTTTGCTAGGTGGATTCAAAGTCTAAGTGAATATTCTTTTTGCTTGATTATCTTTCTTCATTTCTATCCATATTTATGTATTCATGTTTATTTTAGTTTAAAATATAAAAATATCAAATCATCTTTCTTTTCTGGCTAAATAATAACAAAGGTTTACTATTAGTAGCTATTGTGTCCTTGGATCGATACTTGGTTCTTGCCTAAACTATGCTACATATACGATAGGTACATTTGCCTATTTGTTGTGTGGTTTAATTTTAAGGTAAAAATCATTTATATAAATTTAAAACCAAGTGTTGTGAAAATCATTATATACATACATACATATACATATATATATGTGTATATATATATATATATATATATATATATATATATATATATATATATATATATATATATATATGATTTGGTTCTTGTGAAAACCCTTCAAAATTATAAGAACCCATTAACTCAATTCTAGCAATCCATTAATTATAAAATAATCAAGATTCTAAATGAGTGGTAGAGATGACATCAAAGGTATATTAGACTTTTTAATGATTGTACTTTTCTGTGATATGTAATTTGATTTGACATAAAGCTTTCAAAATTTATTTTCCTTATTTTAAAAACATTACCCTATTACTACCAATCCATATCCAAACACCTAATCCACCTCCACACCATCGGTTGACCATCGTCGCAACCGCCATCTCCACCGCCCCATCTGGGTACTTCAACCATCGTTATTGGTCCAGATCTAGGTACTTCAACCACCGCCATCTCCACTGCCCCTTCGTCGCCACCACCACCCTCCGCTCCTAATTCTTACCGTGAGGTCTGTCCAAGGCCACGTCATCTGCAACACCAACGACAAAACCATCAACATCGAAGTCATTCGACTCGCACCTCACCCCAAATACAAGCACAGAGTCCGCAAGAAGAAGAAGTTTCAAGCCCATGACCCTGATAATCAGTTCTAAATTAGGGATATTATGTAGTTTGAGAAGTGTAAACCCATTAGCAAGATGAAGTCTTTTCTTGCGCTTCCCGTGCCCAAAAGGGTTTGGTCGAAGAAGATGACACAAGAAGGTAGATTTGAGTTGAAATCTCAGGGTTTTCGAAGGTTTAGAAGTGATAAGGTGTGTTCTTTTTGTTGTTTGTTATTGTGATTTAATTTTTGTGTTGTAGCATACATTAAAACCTGTTGCATTTGTATAACATTTACAAAATCTGTAGTATACCATTTTACATCGAAGTTATGAATTTGTTTACATTAGTTTACATTGCGTTACAATAGTTTACATTGGTTTACAATATGGTTTTCATGACAGTTTTGCTATAAGTCACTGTAGTATAACAGTGTAACTTGATGTAACTGTGTACAAGTAATCTAACTTTTTATTTACATTGGTTAATTTTTTGGGTTGTTTTGTTCCAGATGTAGTGCTAAATCATTAGGACATGGTGTAATGTCGTATGGTTTACATTAAAAAAACGTTTAATTTACATTGGTTAATGATTTGCTTGTGTTTACAAATCGTTTTACATTAGTTAAAATTTATTTACATTAGTTTACATTGGTTTATATTGATGTAATGTCATTTGGTTGTTGTAATGATTATGCTACTTTTAGTTAGAGTGATGTAATATCATGTATTTAACAGTGTAAGTAGATTTTTTTGTTACAACTTTGCTAAAGATTACATTAGTAACATGATGTAATGTCGTTTGGTTGTTAGGTTGTCGTAATGAGGATGTTAATGTTAGTTGGAGTGATGTAATATCGGGTGTAAAAGTTTGGTACAGTAGTGCAATATTATATGATCTATTGTCATTTGCAAGATAACATGGAAATTAACATTGTAACTTGTTGTTTTTGTTATAGCTTTGTTGCGTGTTACAATAGTGTAACGTTGTAATATGATGTAACTGTGTACATGTGAAACTTTTTTTGCAATACTATAGTGGAATTAAAGAGAAAAATATGATGAGTGTAATCGTGTAATTTTTATAGAAAAATAACAATTTGTAAAAAAGTTACGAGTGTTTAAATAAAAAGGGGGTAAAGTTTTTAAATATAACAAAAAACTAGAAATAAGAGGGTATAGGGATGACACTTGTCATAATCCTGTTAAATCTGAATTTTGATGGATTTGTTAAATGACCTTTTTGCACTTTTTTATTAAATTTTTTTTGAAAGATCTTATCCATCCATTTTATGATCTATGGTTAGAATTGGGTTAAAATGTTCTCACAAAAATAAAAAGTTCTTATAATAACCAAACCCTATATATCTATATTAATAATCCTTTAAAATATGGTACACATGATATTCCTACAATGCTTTCCCCAATTGTTTTCCCGCCCATTTACACCATGTGATTCTAAATCCCAATTTCTTTTTATTCTATTTATTCCCCTAAATCTCGGTACCCTAAACCCTAGAGCCTTCAACAAACTATGCACTTTCATCTCATAACTGATGGATCGGACTTAAATCTAACTACCAAAGATCTGTAGAATCCCTCTTCCAAGCGATAACCATGAACTGGAATCCGTTCAACACCAATCGAATCTTTGAAAATTGCTGAGATTTCATCCAAAAGGTACGTATTATGTCAAATCCCGATTTGTTGTTCTTAAATTTGTCGAACTATGCTTATAATTTCTCTTTGTGCGATGTAATTTTAGTCTTTACATCACGCTTATTCTGTGTTACATCAAAGAACGATGTGGCATGCTTCGATTTCATCAACTGTTATATGTTTTTTCATTCAATTGGTGGTGGTTGGTATGATTCGATGTGTTTTTTAGTTGTTTATTGTGTTTTGTTGCGATTAACTGTTTAATTTTTAGCTGTTAATGACGACAATCCAAAGGGATTTGTGAAGTTCGTGTGTGTTTTAGATTTGGGTGTTGGGAGATGAACTATGTTTGTGTCGGTGGATAGGTAAAGGTGAAGCTGATTTGATGATAATTGTGTTTCTTTTGCAAGTTTTGTTCATCTGCATTGCTGATCTGTGTAGCATATGGAATTTGTAAAAAGTCAAACTGTTGCAATTAGATGATAAGCGTTTGTTGTAGTTAGTTTCATTTTGTTGAAAGTTTTTGTGGTGAATTGTAGGGACCTAATATGTAAGAAGAAACTATGGCAATCTCCATCAGTCAAATTTAACTGAGTAGTTTTAATCAATGGATTGTTTATTTTTATCTATTTGATATTACACCATTTATATACCAGTAGGTGGTTTCGTTTGATATATCTCAGAAGGAATCAATTTACCCCTTTCAATGGTTTATAGTACTTTTCATATTCAGGGAGGAGATGGATTCGCTGTTAGTAGATCAATTTGTGAAATTGAAGGCCCACATTTTGGATTGCTAAAATGAAGCGCAGTTGGCACTACAACTGAAGAAAAAAAGCTCATTCATTTAAAATTGATCTTGCTCACGTATAATTTATCTTTTGTTTGGCTTTAGTACTTTGACCTAACATTTAATAACATCTATTCAATCTGTAGAGTTAGTTACAAAAATTGTCACTTTGTAAATTCTAGGAACTTAATTCTCTGTTTAATATGTAAAGTTAGTTACATGATGAACAAATGGGTATTCATAGTGAACTTGAATTTTTTACAAAATGATTATGATTCTACCTACTTGAAGTTGGATATGAACGTCGCTACATGCTTGAACTTTAACTTGAATAATATGATAATGATTCTAGATGTGAATGTTGCTATCTGTTTGTATATTACACAGTGGATTTGAATGTTGCATGTGAATTGCTTTTCTTGCATCAAATCCTTAAATTTGAAGAGTACAATTTCTTGACAGACAACTTAATGCACTTCTTTTTGGCAAGGCTTTTACTTGATATGATTTAATTTAACTTTAAGCTAATATTCATGAATTAATTTGATATGGTGAATATCATTTTGCTTTCCTTCTATCTTTATGGTAAGCTTTACTTTATCCATTTTAAAATTACAGGGTTGCTTAATAAGAATCATCTTGTAACCCATCTGACACTCAACATTGGCTTACAAGTTGTTTTGGATGCATTATGTAGACGCGCACATTCCAAAGTTATTTCTAAGTTGGTGATGATTTTGTGAATCTTTGAGCTTTAAAAGAATTCTTTTAAATAATGATGAAAAATGTTTGTATTGCGGGTGTTTGTTTTTGCTACAAATGGTTTGGGGAAGTTAGTGGATAGGCTTATTCACAACACTATCAACACATCTTATAAATACGTCATCTATGTGGTCTTGTACCAATTCTATCTATTTCTTGCACAAATGAATGCTTTAGCTTTTGAATTTAAATACATTTCATTGTATTTATAAGTCAATGTAACAAGTTCTAAAATCTTGTGTATACCGCGCCAGACTTTAAACCGTCCAATCTTATTATGTGATGGTCATGGTTATGTGAATTAAAGTACGATCACATAAGAAAGCTTTTCCCATTGGTAAAGGTCGCATGGTGTGTCTGTTTCCATTCTTTTTAACCTTTGCATGTCCAACTTAAAGATTTATAGTATTAGTTAGTATGTTAATATTTTAAATAAGTTTAGGTTCTTGGTTGGACCTTAACAAAAATGGATGCTTACCAATCAAAATATCACGTTATTTGATGTGCTTCTTATAAAGCTAAGGTAACACATTAAAGCCATTCAATGAAATGTGTGTGAGAATTGAAAGTTTAGTTTTGATTATAAGATAACTGTTAATATTAGTTTATTAATTATTTGGTTGAGTTTGTATTAGAGTATGATTTAATCGAGTTTGTTAGATTTTTTTTCTTTATTTAAATGAGTTAGAGTAGGGTTAGGATCAGTATATGTTTAGTATAAATAGATATGTAGTTTTTGTTTTGTATTATTTTTTTAATTTGTGTGATTCTATTCTTAATGAATTGATGCTTTGTTGTGTTTGCACGATATACTAATTCCAACAAGAATCTTATTGATTGTCTTTTTGATCTCTGTTAAATGTTGTTGATTTAAATATTGAAGAAATGCAAAAGTAGATCTAATCTTTGATGTTTCAGTTTGGTTTTGGGGATGTTTGCAACAAAATTGTATTCGCTATTGATCCTTTCTTTCATTGGTGATTTGTAAGGCCCGTTCCCGGGACGCTTACAGTTGGTCATTCATCGCACATAAAACATACATTACATTTTTCCTTTCATAAATAGTTGCAGCGGAAACATTAAAACATAATTTCATTTCATCAAAATACTTTTGCACATCAGTACAATCGTTCCTTTAACATTATCATGTTACATTTATTACAAAGACATTAAACATAAAGATGCCATCCAAAATACGCTGAGTAGCCGCCCCGTGCCATCCTCAGCAACATACCTGCCAACTGGAAACACATCAAAGTCAGCGTTGCTGAGTGAGTTCTAGTTTTATAATAAAACTTACTTTTCTATCGTAAAACCGTTCTTTACTTTCTTTATAAAAACATCCGTTACATACATGCGTTCACACATCATACGTACCTATAGATAATAACATTATTATCTTCATCATTTCGTTCGTACATTCATCATTCATCGTTATCTTTCACTTCATCCTAGATCCTGTCAGACTTTACCCTCTTCGTGGCACACAGCCACGATTACTGAGGTCGAATGACAAGGATCCCATTTCATACGTTATTAGGATCATTCATTAGCGTTCATTTCATACATTCATTCTTTCATTCATTACTTGCTCATTACTCTTCATTACTCGAATCTTGTCTCATGCAATATCCCCGACTCATGCTCGAAAGCTGATGTTGTGCCGGGACCCGCTCACAAGTCCCCGACTCATGTCCGTAGACTGACACAACACCGGGATACGCGATAAAGATCCCATATGAGTCAATCACATGGATTGAACTCCATCCGAGTCTGTTGCAACACGAAGTCGCTCACCTCATCATCTCGTCTCATGCACTATCCCCGACTCATGTCCGAAGACTGATACTGTGCCGGGGCCTGATAAACAAACCCCCGACTCATGTCCGAAGACTGACACAGTACCGGGATACGCGGCACGGATCTCAGCATCCGTCCCTTTCATCATATGCAATACTCCCGACTCATGTCCGAAGACTGATACTGTACCGGGGCCTGCTCACAAACCCCCGACTCATGTCCGAAGACTGGCACAGTACCGGAGTACGCAACAAGAACCTCTTCCGAGTCTTTTGCGACACAGAGTCGCTCACCTCATACATATGCTTGCAAGCCTTTCGTTCGTTCATTCATTAAGTCATTCATTCATTCATTCATTAATGTATGCATTCATTCATTACGTTCCTCTTTTCATTATCTTTCACTTTACGTTACATAATACTTTCTTTACATTCATTAACGTTCAACGCAAAGCCAAGAAAGATAAACATACCAAGCAAGGAACATAAACATAAACATAAACATAAAACATCATCATACATACGCATCAATCATAAATCACATCACGCACATCATACATACTACGCATCACACGCACCGCCGTGCCTAACATAACACATAACATCATGCATATTTTACCATCATCTCCATCAACATCCACATCATAAGCTCATCATCCTACGTTACCTTATACCGTCCATGCCCTTCACATCGTCGAGTAATTCCATCTCGGTTATCATTTCTGAACACTTAGGCGAA